>OZ014519.1:3813335-4413335 GCA_963966055.1 Lathyrus aphaca
TGTATAAAGCAAGTCCCTTAAAAAGAAAAGTCATCAAGTCCCTTAAATGGTTGCCTTTAAAAAGATCAAGTCCCTTTCGAATAATGATGACAGTCCCTCCTAAATGCTTAATACACCCCACAATTGCCTAAATAACAGATGTCCCTTCACTTGTCCCTCACATCCAAGGTAATGACTACCTATTCCTTAATAATAGGGATAGTCTTACCATTTAAAGGATAAAGAACAGAAAGACTTAAACTTTAGGGTAGGTTTCTCATAGTTACTTGCTCACTCTTCAAAACTTTTCAAACACTTCACAAATTTCAAACAATTTTCAAACACAAGTTTTTTACGCATCCGTACATGGATCATTATTAAACTCTTATGAAAATTTCTATCCACACACTTCACATTTTCAAAAACATTTTAAAGTGAGCTAAGTAACTAAGAGCCCATGGATAACCATGGATGTAAAGGGTGCTAACACCTTCCCTTTACATAACCTACCCCCCGGACCCAAAAATATTTTAAAAGGTCTTTCCTGTTCTTTTATGCCTTTCCTTTGGATAAAATAAAAGTCGATGGCGACTCTTGCTATCCGCAACATAACTAAAGTCAGTTCTCCCACCGTGTTACAGAACTGGCGACTCTGCTGGGGATTTAATATTAAAGAGGGGTACCCTTAGGAATTAGATCACTCTTAAATTGTTTGCCTTGTTTGCTTTATATTACTTGTTGGGCTCTTATGTGTGAAAGATCCTAACCCGGATCTAGTGTACCTTAGGTAAATGGCAATAGACCAAGGAAACTGTACGACGTATATCGATACGGTTGATCTGGTGGCCATAGTTAGTGCGACTCCTTGGTTGGTGCTTATGTTCCTTAAGTCAAGTTTAGGATAATATGAGGCTGCCATATGTTGTCAATGCACTAACTAACTTTTAGAACCCTAGTCATCTCATCTTGGCCTTTAGAAAGTAGTGAGGTAACCGGCTTTGGTGCAGACTGAAGTTGGTTGACACTCGATACTACGCTCATTGAGATCTTAAACTTGGAGGGTTTTGGTTGGCAAGTAAGTTGCCTTCTGAACAACCACCCTTGTGAAGGATCAATGATATTGAGATCCCTTAGAACCTGGTTACTTTATAGGACAGGATGAACCAACTAACTTCAGGGGAGGGTACTTACCTTTGAACCTCATGCAAGCCTTTAAACCTAGGGTTATTGTGTGACTTGCTTGTGTGTGCCACATGTTTGTGATTGAGCATAACATCATGACATCATCATGCATCATAAGCATAGCATTTTCACTAACCATTTCAAGGACCAAGGGATTTATCTTTGTTCTTTGTTGCAGGTCATGGCTTCAGCTCGTAGAAACACCATCAGGATCAACTTTGTGGGCATACCTGCCAAGCTTAAAGAGTTGGTTTCTCAGGTGTCTGATCATTCCCAGTTCATCAAGAGACATGGTCACTTATTGGATCTAGTCACTTCAGGGTTCAATGAAGACATGATGAGTGTTCTGTTTCAGTTCTTTGATCCTAAGCACCATTGCTTCACATTCCCTGATTACCAGCTGGTTCCAACCATGGAAGAGTTCTCTAAACTTCTGGGTATACCTGTTCTTGATCAAAGACCCTTCACAGGCTTGGAGAAGGAGCTTAAACCTGAAGTTATTGCTGCAGCTCTACATCTGAAGAAGTCTGATATTGTTCTAGAAACGAGAAGTGGAGTCAAGGGTGTTCTAGCTAAGGTGTTGATAGAGAAGGCTCAAATGTTCTTGAAGGCTATGAGTCATGATGCTTTTGAGGAGATCTTAGCCTTGCTGATATATGGCTTAGTATTGTTCCCCAATCCAGATCAGTTCATAGATGTTCATGCCATCAACATTTTTCTGAGTCACAATCCAGTGCCTACATTGCTTGGAGACATACTACATTCTCTTCACACCCGTACTACAAGGGCAAGAGGAACTTTGATGTGCTGCATACCTTTGCTTTCTAGGTGGTTTATTTCTCACCTTCCTCGCTCAGTAATGAAGAATGAGCAAGGATTCAGATGGTCCAAGAGGATTATGTCACTCTCTCACTCAGATATCCATTGGTGCTCCAGATCTATGGAGAATGTCACCATCATTGACCGTTGTGGGGAGTTTCCTAATGTGCCACTTCTAGGCATAAGAGGAGGCATCACCTACAACCCTTCTTTAGCTTTACGACAGTTTGGTTACGCTCGGAGTGATGGTCCACACGACATGTTGATTCAGGGCATTGTATTTGACTACGACAACGATCTTCAAGCTTACCGTTAGAGATTCATACGAGCCTGGGGAAAAGTAAACAGGGTTGACAGCAAGACACTGGAGCCTAAGTACACTATTCCTATGGAAGCTTATCTCAGATGGGTGCGATCTCGTGCTCAGACTCTCATGATGCCATATCCTGCCGTCCTGCCAGTTACCATGGAACCTGTTGCTGAAGGAGATACTTCTTATACCATCCTTCACCCAGACATGCCTACTGACATGGAAGATTTACAGAGATCCTGGATCCAATTGAAGGAGCAAAGGGATACTTTCGAGGCTCATTACAAAGCAAACCAAGAAAGAATCCTGGAATTAACAAAGCAACTTCACGAGGAGCGGAATCTCAACTCATACCTCAACACAAAGAGGAAACGTCCATGGGAGACTTAAAACCCCATCTTTTGTATTTATTGCATTTCACTTTGTAAGCCCCAAGAGGCAAAACAAATCTATTACTAATAAAAGTTTACCTTCTTGTTTGTTTAAACAAATTTAAATCCCGCGGTCCTTGAAAACATTGCATATGCATTCACATATCATTTCATTGCATCACAGGTTTATATTTGTGCACAGGTTTCTCATCTTCTCGCTGTTTATTTCAGCAATGGCTCTTGAACAAACAATTAAGGATCTCCAGGCACAGAATGCACAGTTCCAAGAGCTGATCCTGAATCTATCCAAGGGGAAGGATGAATTGAAGACACTGCTGGCCAAGAAGACTAAGAAGACTAGAAGGTCAGGTGGCCTGATCAACATGGGAAGAAGGTTCAGAGGTCCTGCCAAGACCAAAGAACAAGTTGAAGACTATGAATCTGAAGAATCTGAGCAAGAGATAGGTAGTCTCCACCATACCATGGGGGACTCTGATTCTGAGGCTAATTATTATCATGATTCTAATGAAGACAAATTCAAGATGCTGGTAGATAGAATGGATGCTATGGAGTTGCAGAAGTCTTCTGGGCTAGATTTTGAAGATTTGAGTCTGATATCTGGGGTTGTCATACCCATTGGTTTCAAGGTTCCTACCTTTGTTGTTTATGATGGGGTCTCCTATCCCAAGCTGCATTTGAGGTCTTATGTCAGAAGGATTCAACCTCACACTGCTGACAAGAAATTGTGGATCCACTTTTTCCAAGAGAGCTTATCTGGAGCTCAGTTGGAGTGGTATTATCAATTGGAAAGTGTCAACATCAGAGACTGGAATGATCTTGCCGAAGCTTTCTATAAGTAGTATCAATACAATGCTGACTTAGCCCCCACTCGCATGCAGCTTCAGAGCATGTCTATGGGTGCCAAAGAAAGTTTTAAGGAGTATGCTCAGAAATGGAGAGACTTAGCTGGAAGAGTTCAACCCCCTTTGACTGATAGGGAATTGGTTGATATGTTCATGTGTACGCTGAATGGTCCGTTTTACAGTCATCTCATTGGAAGCTCATCATCTGGCTTCACTGAGTTGATCATGATAGGAGAGCGAGTAGAGAATGGTATAAAGAATGGCAAGATCCAGGTGGGTACTTCTTCGTCAGGTGCTGCAAAGAAGCCTCCCACTGGGAAGAAAGAATCCAATGTTGTTTATGGTCAGCCTGATCGTAACAGAAGACATCAGTCTGTTAGTGCAGTTCATATTTCAAATCCAACTCCTGCAACAACAGAGCAGCCACAGGGCAACCAACAGAGGGCTAGAAGGCAGTTCACAAAGATCAACATGTCACTGGCTCAGGCACTGCAACATCTGTTGAAAGCTGAACTCATTACTTTGAAGGAGGCTCCTCAGAATCCTAATGTTACCTCACCCAGGTACAATCCCAATGCACGATGTGCATATCATTCAAACTGTCAGGGTCATGATACTAATAACTGCTGGGTCTTGAAGAATAAAATTCAAGATATGATTGAGGCTGGAGAGATTGAGTTGACCCTCCGGGTACTCCAAATGTGATTACTGCTCCCATGCCAAATCACGAGAAGACTGTCAATGCCATTGGTGAAGATTTGCATATCCATTCAGTTGCGAAGTTGACTACACCATTGTCTGTCATCAGGAAGAAGTTAGTACAAGCTGGTTTCTTTCCGGGTTGTCGTGAAGATTGTGTCTATTGTGAGTATAATCCAGAAAAGTGTTGGAGGTTGAAAGACGGGATTCAGCGTCTCATGAATAATTACACCATTGTGTTTGAAAGAATACCACCTTTTGTGGAGAATATGGTGGAGCATATTACTAGAGGTGAGAAGGTTGAAGAGGTTGATATGGTTGACAAAGTACCGGTAAGAATCACTTCAAAGAGACCTATTAAAATCACCCATCAAGGTCCAATCAAGATTACTGCTGAAGGCCCTGTGAAAGTAGTTGCTGAAGCCAGAGTGGCTCCTCTGATCATTACTACTCCTGGTCCTATTCCATATACATCTGATAAAGCTGTGCCTTGGCACTATGGGTCTGATGTTTACATCCATGGTGTTAAGCAAGAACCATTAGCTGATGTGCCTGTTGACGTTGACAATATTGTTGGATCTAGTAAGATCACACGAAGTGGAAGAGTCTTCTCTCCTCCAGTTACTTCTAAGAATGCAGTTACTCCTGCTGCTACTTCCACCACTGATGCTCGGGGCAAAGGTCCTGTTATTGAGCCTGTATCTACTGATGTGCCAGCTGCTGATGATCTCTCTAAGCAGATGGAAGAAGTATTGAAAATCATTCGCAAGAGTGATTATGACATTGTTGATCAGTTGGGGCATACTCCCTCAAAGATTTCTATGTTGTCCTTGTTGTTATGTTCTGAAGCTCATGCAAAATCTTTGATAAATTTTCTGAAGACTGCTCATGTGCCCAATGCCATTTCTGTTGACCAGTTTGAGAATTGCGTTGCCCACCTGACCTATGATAATGGGTTGGGATTTTCTGATGCTGATTTGACCCCTGCCAAGAGGGATCATAACAGGGCCTTGCATATCTCAATTGAATGCAGGGGCACTACCCTGTCACATGTGCTGATAGACAATGGTTCCTCTCTGAATGTGTTGCCCAAGGAAGTCCTGAACAAGCTGAGTCCTGAAGATTCTGTGCTGAAGCCCAGTAATATTGTGGTAAAAGCTTTTGATGGTTCTAGAAAAGTAGTGCATGGGGAAATTGATCTTCCAATCAAAGTTGGCTCCCAGGTTTTTACTGCTACATTTTATGTGATGGATATTCGTCCTTTATACTCTTGTCTGCTTGGTCGTCCCTGGATCCATGGGGCAGGTGCTGTAACCTCTACATTACACCAAAAGTTGAGATATCCGGTGGAAGGAAAGGTTCTTACTGTCTATGGAGAGGAAGAATACTTTGTCAGCCATGTAAACACTTTCAAGTATCTGGAAATGGAAGGTGAATACATTGAAACTCCGTGTCAGACATTTGAAGTGGTTCCCTGGATTGTTAATAATTATGTAGCTCCTCCTATTGTGAAGAAATTTCCTGTGGTCACCAGAAAACCTCCAACAATGGCAATGGCCTCTCTCAATGATGCTAGGGCTGTGGTAGATGAAGGTGGTTGTACTATTTGGGGTCAGCTTCCTGATATCCCATACAAGTCTGACAAATTTGGTTTGGGTTTCACTGCAGAGTCCCAGAAGGCTGTTCGTCGTGCTCGTGCTGTTCATATCACCAATCAAGGGGTTATGAAAGGTCAGATCAATGCTGTGGGAGACTATGATGAAGACTACAATTTGGATGCCTGGATTTTTCCTACTGTGGGTGCTGGACTCAATAATTGGAAAGCTGAAGATGTTATCCCTATCTCCTTTAGTCAGGAGTAAATACTATTACTGTGTTGTTACTTTTAAGTTTGTAATTTCTTGAACAATTGAACTCTCAAGCCTTGTGCCTTACCCGGGGCACAAAGGTGTGCTTGTTACGAGCTGTCATTTCATTTGCATACTTCATTCAATAAAATCAGTGGACGTTTCGTTTTAGTAAATATTGTGTTCCTTGTCTTTCTTTTCTTTTATTTTTTGCTTTATCAGCTATGTGTTCTTACACACACCCACATCACTAAAATGCAGATCCTCATCCACTCTGGATCCTGTTGATAACAGTTCTACTATTGCCAATTATAATTTCGAGAATCCGATCTATCAAACCGAAGACGGAAATGAGGACGATTGTGAAATACCTGTAGAGCTTGCTAGGTTGTTACAACAAGAAGAGAAAGCTATACAGCCACATGAAGAGCCAGTCGAAGCTGTGAATCTGGGAACTAAAGAAAGCAGGAAAGAAGTCAAGATAGGGGCTGATTTAGAGGATAGTGTCAAGAGCAGATTGGTTCAGATGTTACGTGACTATGTGGAGATCTTTGCTTGGTCTTATGAAGATATGCCAGGGTTGGATACAGACATTGTGGTTCACCGTTTACCAGTGAAAGAAGATTGTCGTCCAAAGAAGCAGAAGGTTCGTCGTATGCGTCCTGAAATGTCAGAGAAGATCAAAGCAGAGGTAATGAAACAGTTCAATGCAGGGTTCTTAGCAGTGACTTCTTATCCTCAGTAGGTTGCAAATGTGGTACCAGTTCCCAAGAAAGATGGTAAGGTACGTATGTGTGTGGACTACAGAGATTTGAACAAGGCTAGCCCCAAAGATGACTTTCCACTTCCTCATATTGATATTCTGGTAGACAACACTGCTCAGCATAAGGTATTCTCTTTTATGGATGGTTTCTCTGGTTACAATCAAATCAAGATGGCACCTGAAGATATGGAGAAGACAACATTTGTTACACAGTGGGGCACTTTTTGTTATAAGGTGATGCCATTTGGTTTGAAGAATGCAGGGGCAACATATCAGCGTGCTATGGTGGCTTTGTTTCATGATATGATTCACCATGAGATAGAGGTATATGTGGATGATATGATAGCCAGGTCTCAGAATGAAGAGCAACATCTTGATCATCTGCACAAGTTGTTTGAGAGGTTGAAGAAATACAAGTTGAGATTGAACCCAAACAAGTGTACTTTTGGAGTTAGATCTGGTAAACTCCTGGGTTTTATTGTCAGTGGAAAAGGTATTGAAGTAGATCCTGCAAAAGTGAAAGCTATACGAGAGATGCCAGCTCCCCGTACTGAGAAGGAGGTTAGAGGTTTCTTGGGACGATTGAACTACATTGCAAGATTTATTTCCCAGTTAACTGCCATCTGTGAGCCAATCTTCAAGTTGTTGAAGAAAGATCAGGTGATGGAATGGAATGATGAGTGTCAGACTGCCTTTGATGAAATCAAGAGATATCTGCTAGAACCTCCAATTTTGATGCCACCAGTTGATGGAAGACCCTTGATTATGTACTTAACAATATTAGACAACTCAATGGGGTGTGTGTTGGGGCAACATGACGAGTCTGGTCGAAAAGAGCAGGCAATATACTACCTTAGCAAAAAGTTTACCGACTGTGAAACAAGATACTCACTGCTCGAGAAAACTTGCTGCGCTTTGGCATGGGCTGCTCGCCGACTAAGACAGTATATGTTGACTCATACCACCTTGTTGATTTCAAAGATGGATCCAATCAAGTACATTTTTGAGAAACCTGCTCTCTCCGGAAGAATTGCAAGATGGCAAATGATCTTGACAGAATATGACATACAGTATACTACTCAGAAGGCCATTAAGGGAAGTGTTGTGGCAGATCATTTGGCTCATCAAGCAGTGGATGATTACCAGTCAATGAGTTTTGAGTTCCCCGATGAAGACATTATGATTATTACCAAAGAACCTGGACAATATGACGGACCTGAACAAGGATCCCGATGGACTATGGTTTTTGATGGAGCCTCTAATGCACTTGGTAATGGTGTTGGTGTTGTGATTAGTTCCCCTGAAGGTTGCCATACCCCGATTACTGCCAGACTTTGTTTCTATTGTACCAATAACATGGCTGAGTATGAGGCATGTATCCTGGGTATCAAAGCTGCCATTGATATGAAGATTCAGTTTCTTGATGTGTATGGAGATTCAGCCCTGGTAGTTAGTCAGATTAAAGGAGATTGGGATACCAAGCATGATAACCTCATTCCATACAGAGAGCATGTGTTGTCTTTGATCCCACATTTCAAAGAGATTACCTTTAGCCACCATGGCATCCATGTTTGAGATCAGCTGGGATGATGAAGCTCCCAAGATTACTATTGATAGATTTGAGAAGCCTGCATACTGCAATGAGATTGACACTGAAGGGGCAGAGGAGAAGCCTTGGTTCTATGAAGTGAAAAGATATCTTGAAGCTCAGGAAGTTCTGAAGGGGCATCTGTCAAAGATAGGAAGTTCCTGAGAAGGTTTTCTGCTAAGTTCTTTTTGAGTAATGGGATTCTGTACAAGCGCAATCATGATTCAACTATGCTTCGTTGTGTGGATAAGAAGGAAGCTACAGAAATTATGGAAGAGATGCATGATGGGACCTTTGGCACTCATTCTAGTGGTCATACTATGGCAAAGAAGATATTGAGAGCAGGTTACTATTGGTCTACCATGGAAGCTGATTGCTATCAACACTCCAGAACTTGTCACAAGTGCCAAATTTATGCTGATAAAGTGCATGTACCTCCATCACCATTGAATGTGTTGACTGTTCCTTGGCCCTTTGCCATGTGGGGCATTGATATGATTGGTGAGATCAAACCTACTGCTTCTAATGGGCATCGTTTCATCCTGGTGGCTATTGATTACTTCACGAAGTGGGTGGAGGCAGCTTCATTTGCATCTGTTACCAAGAATGTTGTGGCTCGATTCATTAAGAATAATCTTATATGTAGATATGGTATCCCTGAAAGGATTATTACTGACAATGGCTCTAATCTGAACAACACTATGATTACTGATCTCTGCACGCAGTTCAAGATTAAGCATCACAACTCTTCTCCATATCGCCCAAAGATGAATGGGGCAGTTGAAGCTGCTAATAAGAACATCAAGAAGATTGTACAGAAGATGACTGTGACTTACAAGGATTGGCATGAGATGTTACCATTTGCTCTTCATGGTTATCGTACTACAATACGTACTTCAACAGGGGCAACCCCATTCTCCTTGGTCTATGGTATGGAAGCAGTTCTGCCCATTGAAGTTCAGATTCCCTCCTTAAGAGTTATGAAGGATGCAGGTTTGGATGAAGATGAGTGGATTCAAACTCGACTTGACCAGATAAATTTGATTGATGAGAAGAGGTTAGCAGCAGTTTGTCATGGCCAAATGTACCAGAAACGGATGATCAAAGCTTTTAACAAGAAGGTTAAGCCAAAGGTATATCAGGCTGGTGACTTGGTAATCAAGCGTATCATATTACCACAAGGTGATCCTAGGGGCAAGTGGACTCCTACTTATGAAGGTCCATTTGTAGTCAAAACAGTGTTCTCAGGAGGCGCCATGATACTGACTACAATGGATGGTGAAGACTTCCCACAGCCTGTAAACGCAGACATAGTTAAAAAATACTACGCATAAAAAGAGACCCGCTAGGTTGACAGGCCTAGGCAAAAATAAGGGCATCCCGGCAAACCAAAAGGGTTTGGGCAAAAATTAGGGATATATATAAAAAGATGTACACCCGGCAAGTCGAAAACCTGAAAAGGCGGCTTGGGCAAAAAAGGGTATCCCGGTGGATTGAAAACCTGAAAAGGCAATCCAGGCAAAAGTTAGGGATTAAAGCGTATGACTATGTCTCGTTTGGATCACCCATAAAACTGCAACCAGTTGTACTACTTACTCAAGATCGAACAGATAAAGCTCAATCCAATCGTTTCCGTCTCAACAGCAGAAGATGAGATACTTGAAGATAATGGCAATAGTGGAATTGAAACTCAATAGGATTATTTCCCACATAGCTGATTTTCCTTGCTTTGTAAAAACTTTATGGCAAAATCCTCTTACTAGGGTTTATGTCTCTTTGTACAAATTTACCCATGTATGGATCACTCTTTGATATAAATAAATTCCATCTTTTGAATCCAGATTTACTTTTACCCTACTTACATAAGCGAAACGTCCATTGGTTGTGTTTGAATGTATGTATGCTTTTGAATATGATTGATGTTTACCAGAAATGCATGTATGCTTAATATGATTGATGTTTACCAGAAATGCGTGAAAATGCAGTAATAGTATTTACTAAGGACGAACGAGAGAAGGATTTCAACGAAGCTTCGCCGGTTCATCTCTAATAAAACAGTTACAAATCCTCAGTAGGGCAAATCCATCTTCATAAAGTCACATCTCCCCTGGAATTTATATCCATCTCTTTTATCCTCATACGGATATTCGGGAAATTACTTTCCAATAAGGGTACGACGAACGAAGACGGGTGTTATATCTACTCTACTATCAAACGAAGACGAAGGTTATATATACCGTGCTATCCCCAGCAGACGGGAGGTTATATATACCTTGCTATCCCCAGCAGACGGGAGGTTATATATACCTTGCTATCCCCAGCAGACGGAAGGTTATGTATAATATATTATCAAACAAGACGGGAGCGAGTTCTTCATATTCTTCAGCAAATCGGGATTTATTTTCCCGGGCCAACAGTTGTTATACGAAGATATCCAGACGCTTCAGGCTGCATGATTCATACATACATCATTTACGTCATACCATAACATATCCATAAATACATAATACATTTGCTTAAGTGCATCATATCATACATGCATACATAATGCATAAACTAATCTTATCATACAAAATGCTACCTTGTTTTCAGGTTAATTATCCAGCAAACAACCTTATGATTATCAGGATTGCTTTATCCTCCTGAAAGCATATCATCCATCAGGACTGCTTTATCCTTCTGAAGGCTTATCATCTCTCAAGACTGCTTCATTCTCTTGGGAACATATTACTACACCAGGACGACTTCATCCTCCTGACAGCTATCATCATTACTTCAGGATTGCTCTATCCTCCTGAAAATTATTATTACATCAGGATTGCTTTATCCTCCTGAAATTACATTACTACCTCAGGATTGCTTTATCTTCCTGACAACTTTTATTACATCAGGACTGCTTTATCCTCCTGAAAGCATATTATCCATCAGGACTGCTTCATCCTCCTGAAAACTCCTATTACATCAGGAATGCTTTATCTTCCTGAAAGCATATCACTACATCAGGATTGCTTCATCCTCCTGAAAGCATATTATCATTACCTCAGGATTGCTTTATCCTCCTGACAGCTTATTGTATCTCAGGACTGCTTTATCCTCCTAAAAGCTTTTATTACATCAGGATTGCTTCATCCTCCTGAAAGCATATTATCAATACCTCAGGATTGCTTTATCCTCCTGACAGTTTCTTTACTTCAGGATTGCTTCATCCTCCTGAAATCATATCATTACCTCAGGATTGCTCCATCCTCCTGACAGCTATCATTGTACCTCCATATTTTGGACTGCTTCATCCTCCAAGACATGTATCTGAAGAATTTTCCTCCAAGTGGCATCTTTAAGCCCACTCAATCATATTCAACTAGCCATTTATACCACTTTATGCACTGGTGAGTGCAAATTTTTGGGCTTTTGTGTTCAATCCCCTTCAACCTTCCAGATCACGACTGGCAAACATACCAATCTAACCCCTCAGGTTTCAGAAAATTGAACAGGGGCAGCTGTTGCACCCCAAAATTTGCCCTCACAATACAAGACTTTGTGTTCTAAGAAGGTTCACAAAGTTCACAAGTTTCACAACACTTTCAAGGCCTTTCATGAGGTTCATGAAGTCTACAAGTTACTTCATGAAGGTTCACAAGGTTCACAAGTTCCACAATGCTTTCAAAACCTTTCATGAGGTTCATGAAGTCTACAAGTCACTTTATGAAGGTTCACAAGATTCTCAAATATTTACAAGACCTTTCAGGAGGTTCATGAAGTCTACAAGTCACTTCTTGAAGGTTCACAAGGTTCACAAGATTCACAATGTTTACATGACCTTTCATGAGGTTCATGAAGTCTACAAGTCATTTCATGAAGGTTCACAAGGTTCACAATACCTCCCATGAGTATCACAAGACATTTTATGATAATTCACAAGGTTCACAAAGTTCACAATTGGCCAGAAGAGTTGACAATTCCCTCAGACAATGCACCTCCTAAGCAGTGCATCCAAAACTAGGGTTTTGACTTTAATCAGGCTAAATGGACTTCCAAGACTTCAAGTGAGCTTCATAACATCTTATATATGTTTAAGAACCCCCATGACAAGTTTCAATACTTTTCTCAGAAGTTTGCTCAGTCAGATGATCAGATAAGTCAAAATCAGTCAATGCAGTTAAAAAGTCAAACTGAGGTCAAACCAAAGTCAAACTTCATGATTTTTTGCCAACATCAAGTATATGAAGTAAAATTCATCATTTGATCAAGGGTTGATCATGATTCATCAAGGAGATTTCAGATCATCAAGAATCAGGAGTTTCTAAATTAGGGTTTCCTTAGTAAAAGTCAACTAAACTTTGACCAGCCATAACTTTCACATACTTCATCACCAAGTCTCCACTCAAAGCTCATTTTGAAGGAAATTTAATTCTCTACAACTTTGTGTCTCACAAGCCAAGCCTAAAAATGCTTCATTTGGAAGGTATGAGCTAAGACATTATAGGTCCTTTTGAAAGTCAACAAAAAGTCAACAACTTCAAAAGGGCATAACTTGAGATTGGTAAATGATATGGACATGAAACCAGTGGGGTTGGTTAGAGGACTCTTCAAGCTTTCCAAAATGTCCAAGACGTTCCCAAGCTTCGAAAAGAGATTCGTTTTCCTTCTCCTTAAATCCGTTGATTTGAGCTCTCAGCATAGCCGTCTTGCTAGGTGGGAAATATCTTATTAAGAAGACTTTCTTCAGCTCCTCCCACATAGTGACTGAATTCGAGGGTAGAGATTGAAGCCAAGCTCTTGCTCTATCTCGCAGCGAGAAAGGAAAAATACGTAGTCTAATTGCTTATTGGGTGAAACCATTAGCTTTTACTATGTCTGCATATTGCACGAAAATTGATAAATGTAAATTCGGATCCTCGTTAGGATTTCCGGCGAATTGGTTATGTTGCACGACTGATATCAGTGATGGTTTCAACTCAAAATCGTTTCGGTTGATAGCGGGTGCGACAATGCTCTTATGAGGTTCATCTTGTGACGGAATATCGTAATACTTGAGTGGATGAGTTGGTTCCTCATCGGCCATCTCATCTTCTTTTGAGGTTCCAACTGGTTCTTCAACTGATTCAGATGAATGGGCTAGAAGATCTGGGATGTTATACTTCCGTTGGTACTCTGCTATACGGCGTCTTAAATGTAAAAAACGTTCTAATTCAGCGACTGGTGGTTGCAAGTCTTTGCCTTGAGAGCGAGTACTTGGCATACAATCGGTGAATAAGAATTGGGAAATTAAATGGTTTTGCCTTAGTCTATACGGTGTAACACTGGAGTTACGATATCGACTTAATTAGTCCCCGGCAACGGCGCCAAAAACTTGATCGCTCGACTATATGTCTAAAGGATTATATCTGCAAGTGCACAGTCGTACGTGTAGTTTTAAAGATTATCGATCCCTCAGAGACTAAAAATCGATCTAACGTTATCTAATATTACTGTGTAAAGCTAAGGCTATTTGTTCAAATGGGTTGGCTTATGGCAGATAAAATTAAAACTAAAATTTAATTAATCAATAATAATAATGATATATCTGTATGTAACTCATCAATCGTCAGGAATTCAATTAAATATCAGTGAAGGTTTGTATGCCAAAATACTTTTCAGTGGAAAATGTTCATTTAAAAGTCCTCGTCTCAAACTCTCGCTCTATTGATTCAGACTACATTCCTAAAGTCCTATGTCTGCTCTCGCTAGCCCACAAGTGTTTAGAAATTCTTTTTGAAAATAAATAAATCTCAATTAATTTTAAATCCTCAAACTCTCGCTCTATTGAATTTAGAATTAATGTTTAATCTCAGCTATCCGGTTAAATTCTCAAACTCTCGCTCTATTGAATTTAGCCTTAATCACTTCCTTACTCTCATAACAAAAGTATTAAATTAATTCAAGAAACCTCGGCCTAAATTATAAATTGGTAAAAATAATTAACACTGATTTTAATTAAATTCCTCCCGATTAATTTGTCTACATACTGATATATATATATATATATATATATATATATATATATATATATATATATATTAAAATTAGCTAAATATATTAAATAGATAAATCATGCAAGAACATAATAAATTAATTAAGATAATCATAACAATCAGAACAAGCATACGAAAATTAATAAGCGCATAAAATTAGAACCTGAATAATATTCTTCAAAAATAATTGGTAGTAAAACTTGGATCCAATACAAACTTGCTTGAAATCAAATTGTACCGAAAACTAGAAAAATACTAAGATTGAAAATAATAACATTAGAATATGAGAAACTTGGAATCTGGAGCTGGAAATTTGTCCCTTTCAATTTAGCAGCTAGTCCCTATTTAAATCCCACGAACGACTGGATTTGTTGCGTAAAAATAGGAGTGAATGGACTTCGTGCGTTGAAGTGGAAAACTTGGATCATCGCGTGAGAAATGAGTGTCGAAAAGACCAGAGGGAGAATAGGAGAGAGTGGCGTGCGCCACTCCTCTTTCTCCCTAAAATGTGGCGTGCGCCACATAGGTTGGTTGAGGGGGTGGTGGACGCCACACCCCATGGCCTGCGCCATGCGTGTGTGTGATGGGCCCCACCACCTTTATTTTTTTTTAATCTTTTTTTTTTCTTTTCATATATATATATATATATATATATATATATATATATATATATATATATATATATATATATATATTCATATTTTCTTCTTCTTCTTTTTCTTTTTTTTTCTTTTCCTCTTCAATAAATTTCTTCGACTTTTCTTTATTTTCTGACTTTTTCCAACCGACTCGATTATCTGAAATAATAAATAAATGCAGTAAATAACGAGAATAAATTCGGAAAAATCTAATAAAACATACTATTGATTCATGTAAGTCAAGCCAAAAATACGATATAATTTCGCATTATCACCTCCACCATCACATTAGAGGATTTTTATTTTTCTGCTAAACTGATTTTCAACCATGTTTTTGAATTGAGTGAAAGCATATATTGTTTCTGATTTTTGTTTTAAGGGGAAAATCCAAGTGAATCTGCTGAAATCATCAATAAAGTGAACATAATACTTGAAATTAGATGGAGATAAAATTGGGGCTGGACCCTATACATCGCTATGAATTAAATCTAAAGGTTCCTTAACATGATAAAAGGATGATGTAAATGGTAACAAGTGAAGTTTTCCAAATTGACAAGCTTCACATAATGAAAAATGGTCATTTGATGATGTCTTCACATTGCAGTTCTTCAACACCTTTTCCAAGACTTTATTGTTGGGATGTCCAAGTTTTCTATGTCAATTCTCCTTGACTGACATGTAGGTACATGGGTCTTTATTGACTTGGGAGTTATCACTTGAAAGTTGGTATAATCCATCTTTAACTCTCCCTTTTAGTAGTGCATTCCTTGTCAGTTTGTCCTTCACATAGCAATAGTTTGCATCAAATTCAACAAAAGCATTATTATATGAAGTTAGTTTAGATACACTTAACATGTTTTTGGTTATTTCTGGGACATACAAGACATTATGCAGGTTGAGTTTATTTAATTCAGTTGAGCCTGAGCCCAATATTCTCAACCTATTACCATTGCCTATAACGCCCCGATTCGATTATTCCACTTTTGTTGAGTCTTTTATTTAAATTGAGTGATAATTATTTTAATTATGAAATTGATGTGTTTATGTGATATGTTAATGCGTTATATTATTTTACCGTTTTGAGAATTTTCGGGTAAATTGTGTAGAATTATAATTTTGTGAGAAAAATGATATTTGGTAGAAAATAGAAAATAGAATAGAAATAGAAAGTTATAAGAGTAGAAAGAGAAGAAAAAGAGAAAGATAGAAAGAAATGCAAAGGAAAGAAAAGGAGAAGAAGAGAAAAGAGAAGGAAAAGAGGAAAACATGGAAAATCTTCAAGATTGCTCCTAGGAATCAAAACAATCGGGTAAGGGTGTGAAATATTGTTATCTTATCATTGTGTATAATTATGTATGTGTTAGATTGATTGGGTTTTTGTTTTGGAGAAGTTTAGAGAATGTTAGGTTTTAGGGTTTTTGATGAAAATCTAAGAAATTGGTAGATTAATCGGTTGAAACTTGATATAATCGAAGTATGATAGTTAATACATGTTAATGATCATGTTTGTGGAAGTTTCGTTGAGTTTTGGGAGCCTTTAGTATGACTGTTCCGTAACTGAGATGCTGCTGAAATCGCAGTTCTCGCTCAGCGAGCTTTCCAGGAACTTTTTCGCTCAGCGAGCCTTGGAATTTTTGGTTTGGTGTTTTTAATTCGTAACTTGAGTTTCAGTTATCCGTTTTTGGTGTTCTTTATATCGATTCGAAGCTAAAAACGTGTAGAAACTAATGATGCTAAAATATGTAATTTTTAACCGACTTTTACCCGATTTTTCCGATAAAACGTAATTATGTTAGTTAAGGAATTGTGGGATTGATTGTGGTATAATGACCATTTGGAAAATAAATGCATTTCGTGGAGTGAATATGAATGCATGTTGATAGTGATAGAATTTGTTGTCGTTTGGCGTAATTGTTGCGAATGTGTATAGTTTGTTTGTGATTGTATGGGATGAATGCATAATTATATTGTGAATATGTATGCATTTGCAAGAATGTTGTGTGTCATTTTGCATGTGAAGCATAATGTATGCATTCTTGTATTGTGGGATTCTATGTGAATCCATTGTAACATCGTGTGCCCATGTGGGGTGTGAGCAATGATTACAACATGATTGTGTGTCCTTGTGGGGTGTGAGCAATCCATAAATATTGTGTGCTCGTGTGAGGTGTGAGAAATGGGTGATTTAATCACAAATGATTGTGTGCCCGTGTGGGGTGTGAGCAATCAGATTGTGTGCCCGTGTGGGGTGTGAGGAATCCATAAACATTGTGTGCCCATGTGGGGTGTGAGCAATTGGTGAACATCGTATGCCCGACAGGGAGTTACTTTAGGTAACGAGCGATGGTTCCAATAAGTTCCTGAGTGAACTTGAGATGATTGAGTCGGTACCGCATTGCATTTGCATAGAGTCGTGAGTCGGTCTCTATGAATTGCATTTATCATCTATAATTGAGAATTAGTGAATAAACATGAATGTATATGTTTATGTAGAATGATGCGAAATGGTGAAATTGTGCATGATGAATATGCTTGGTTTATATATATATATATATATATATATATATATATATATATATACACACATTTTTATGTATATGGGTGATGAGTGATGAATTGTGGTGAGAATATGTATATGTGTATTTTTATGTTAAAATATATAATTATATGCATTGTTATTATGATAATATTTCTCACCCTTCTGTTGTTTTATGATGCTCTATGAGGCATTGCAGAGTAGGTTTGCTGGAGGTCTTTTTGTGAAGCGTGTCTTCATTCTTTTGGTCGGTCGACTCTGATATGTAGCACCGGGTAGCTAGGGTTTGCTTGATGCCTGTTTGTGATGCATTTGTATATGTATTTTGGTGATGAATGTTTATGTAAACATGAATTGTGTGGTGGATCAAACCTGATGATATATATATATATATATATATATATATATATATATATATATATGTTTGATGCTTTTAAATGTTTAGTTTCCGCTGTTATTTTAATGTTGAGTATGGGTGTAAGGATTAAATCCCTTTGTTGCAAGTTACCCCATTGTTGCATGTCGTTAAATGAGAAGGTGTTGAATGTTTTAATTTCATGTATAATGTGACATGCCTCTTTTATACCATGCTTTAATTATACTCTGATGAAATTTTAATATGTGCCTAAATAATTATTTGATTATTTGGGGGTTTAGAAAGGGTGTGTTACATTGCCAACTAGTAGAGAATTCTTACCATTGCTTTCACTAAGATCTTGGAGCTTCTCATTTTGATGAGTCACATGATTTCTAGCTCCACTATCAAAATACCATTCATAGTCTTGACCGCGGTAAGGCGAGGCTATGAAAGCACTATGATTTTCTTGCTTGTTATTCTCAGCATAATGATTTGAGCATGTGTATGATTTGTAAAAACGATAAAAACATTGCACTAAAGTGTGACCTATCTTGTTACATACCTGGAATGTTGGTTTATATCTACCTCTTCCCCTAACTCCTCAGAAGTTAGAGCCTCTCCAGTTGCCTCGTGTCCTAGATTTGTTGCTTTTGAAATGGGGTTGGCTTGCAAGGTTTACTGAAGCATTCATTGAGAGATTACTGAAATTGTTCAGTTGTTCCATTCTATTTTCAAATTCCAATAGTTGGGATTATAGATCAACCCAAGTAATGTTGATTTGATCAGATAATTTGACCACCACAGGATTATAATCAGCATCCAGGCCATCCAGTGTCTGAATTATCAGGTCCGAGCTGGAGATTGGTGATCCTGCCAGCTTTAATTTGTCAGAAAGGTTCTTCATTTTGAGAAGATACTGACCCATCTTCATTTCTCCTTTGCGAGTGTTATGAAATTCTGATTTGAGATAGATTGTTCTTGATTTTGTGTGTGCACCTGCTAGGCCTTGGGCTTCACCCAAAGTTCCTTAGAGGTTTCATAATGCAGCAACTGCGTTGCAATGTCAATGGCCATTGAATTTCTTAGCCATCCTAGGAGATCTTGATCATGTGCAATCCACTCTTCATAGTCAGGATTGCTTTTCTTAGTTGTGTCATTTGTGGAGATAAACTGTTCAGGGAATTCTTTGGTTCCTAGTATGTAACTATTAAGTTTGCAACCTCTAATCAATGGAAGAACTAGTGACTTCCATAGGAGATAATTATCTCTATCCAGCTTGACAGAGACAATTTTAGGTAGGTCATTTTTGTGATTTATGTAAGCAGCGGATGACATGACCGAGAGCCTTCAAGCTTAAGCGTATGATACCATGAAAGAAAGATATGGAAAACGGCTTATATATTCATTTGACAAATTGTGTTTATATACACAATTTTAGTGAATATGAGATCCTATAATTATACTAGGACTAATTACAAGAATGAACATATATGGAAGGAATTGGTCATGACAACTATACATATGTTGTGACAGAATCATAACAAATAATGTCATGATATTGAATATGGAAACTGTATAATACCAGTGATATTGTGATCAATAGAAAGTTATTAGAATCATAACTTTCTCTAACTTAAGTGTAAAGTCTTAGACCCTAGGAAATGTCTAAGTGGCGGTTGGCACATTTCCAAGATAAGGGTGGTGCTAGCCACATTGAAAAGTGGTAGTTGCCACATTGTTAGCAAGTGGAGGGTGGCGAGAGCCATATGGATTAAGGTGGCGGGTGCCACATGGGAAATGTGGCGAGAGCCATAACAAGTGTATGTGGCAGGAGCCACGTTGGGAAATGTAGCGAGTACCATACCAATTTTTTCCTTTTGAAATTATTCTGATAATCCTAACTATTAATCAATAAGCTCATTTTGTACACGGTCTGAGATATTGGAGAGTTACTGTGATGGATTTTACTTTAGTAAGATAATAAGAAATTAACCAGAGGAATTAACTGAGAATTTGTATGTTGACTATATTTATGTGTCTTACAATATGAAACAATATTGTTTATTATATGATTGTTGAGAGTGAACTGCTCGATGTCTGTCATGATAAAATGATGTTGTGTTGATTGTGGTCTATGTCTAATATTGTGTGATATATGTGATCATAACTTTCAAATCGTGAGTCAGTTTTACATGTCGTTTGAAGTGTTGGAGAGATATTGCAACGATCTAATTTCTAGTAAAATAATGTGAAGCATAAGATGTGGTTATCCTGTGATTGTGTCGTGAGTTAAGTGACGAGATTACATGCCGAATTAATTGTGTGTGTGTGTGTGTGTGTGTTTTAATATATAAATTGTTATGATGATGTTTTGAAGTGAATTGTTTGGTGTTTGTTATGATGAATATTATGATGAATGGTGATGCATTTTTGTATCATCTTTTTCATCTTCATCGTCATCTATAAATACACGGTTTTACATTTCTTCATAATATTCTGTAACAATGAGTTCTACAAATGATCAGAATGCCAACAGAAACATCACATAGATCACTACTGAACAACGTCAACAACCAAATGAGGAGGTCCAACAAGCTGCCAACGCCAGGCCGGATGCGTTAAGGGTGAGGAAGCCAAAGAAGAAGAAGAAAAAGAAAACGAATAAGCCAAATAAAAAGAAAAAGAAGGAGAGTAAGATATATTATTATAACTCTGATGAAAGGAGTGAGGACAAACCCCTTGACTATGAAGATGCTTTTATAGCTATGGGTTATGATCCTTGAAAAATATGCACTCCCCTTTTTTAAATATTAATGAACTTATATAATATATATACTCTTGTCTTTCATTTTTTAATTTGATCAAATTCTTCTCATTAACATAAAATTGCTAAAAAAATGAAATAAAATACATGTTTAAAATGGAAAGTAAATTTTAAAAAAATTAGTTGTTGGGAATCAAATTTATTTACACATCAGTTTGATACTACAGATTCGAAAATATATGTTTAAAATGGAAAGAAGATGTAGTTGTTAGAAATCGAAGTTTGATACATATCACAACGGTGGATACACCACAACCGTCATGATATATTACTTTTGTAATTAAATTTCATAATGAAGCGCCATAGTTTAATTTAGAATTAAAAATTAAAAGAAAAACAAAACATGTCACAACGGTTGAAATAAACAACCGTTGTTATATACAAATAGTAAATAAAAATAATAGAATATCGCCTTAGTTTAGAGATTTCACAACTGTGTAGGCATGATCTGTGGTGACCATGGCGTCGTTATTAACGTGTTTTGTAGTAGTGCATTTTCTCTTCTAATGCCATTTAGTAATTCCTTTAACACCCTTTTCTTCAATTCTCTTTTTAAATTCTCTTGCAGTTGTTCAAATTGTGGCCTATGATATTACACTTAGAATAGAATTGCGGTAATTTTTCATATTCAAGTTCAAAGAAGAAATCAAATCCCTTTCTCACCACCAAAACCTTATATCTCAGTTCATTAGGCAGCTTCAAATCCACAAGAACATGCACGTACATAGTGACCAAAGGTCAATCAAAGATGCATTTGTTTGAAGCAGAATTAATACATAACGGAATTCCAATGCTACTAGTTATAGCGAACACAATTTTGGGCCTTCAATACTCCTGAGAAAACTAATGAATTCAAACTCATACCTGAACGAGAGATTGTTTGAGCAATCAAAGATTGAAATCTTTGGACCATGGAAAAAGCTTCAAAAGCCCAAGAATAAGATTCCATGTGGTTATGGACCTCACACGCGTTACATCCTCAAGCCAAGAAAAAAGCAAATTCAAAATACTCCTTACCTAGAGATGTGATTCCCCATTTCCCAATTGAATTCTAAAGGGTCAGGAGCTTGATTTTTAAGATTCTGAACCGTTAATGGAGTCGTGCATTTTGATTAGATAATCCTTTCATGTAGATTAGGCTTACAAGCTTTTAGACCTAGTTGATATTCCTCCTCCGAAATGACAATTGTCAGTTTATCTCCCTTGATAAATGACTTCGGTAATTGACTTAGCGGAATATTGCAGACAATATTGACAATTTCGATAAACGACTTCGACTGTTTCTCCAAGTTCGTAGTTTTCCCATTCAAATCTTTCATACCTGAGTTCCCACCTAAACCATTGAGGAACTTCCATGGTATTATTGAATTCCCCATCGAAAGTTACAATAAATTAGATTGAAGATGTACAATAAAAATCCCCCTTCATTTTTAATATTATCATATCAATGTAACACTTCAAGTCGATCAATGTCTCAAATTGGTTAGGTATATTTTATGAGAAAAAAAATAAGTTTCACATTGTTTATTTTACATGATTTTCTTAGTTTTCACCATTGTAAAACAATATCCATGTATCATTCCAAACACACAATTTTTTTTTTAGATTTTTCTTTCCTCGATCTTTTTTCATAGGGTTTTCGAATTAACGTAACATCATCTTTTCCCTTTTCTTTTAATTCGTTGAATTATCTGAATGTTTTAAATTCTCTTAAAAAAAATTATTTGATTTTTTTCTCATTTAAAAATTATTTAGAATGGTCAAACGATTACTATTTTAAGATGTATTATAGAAAAGGAAATAATAAATATCTCATCGAGTCAAATGCAGTGACATATCTTGGTGGGGGCTCACAGGAGCCATGGTACCCCAAGATATTTACTATTTTTCTTTCAAATATACACTAATTTTCAATATATACCAATTGATTCACTAATAAATACTAGTTTTATGATTTTATAATATATGCAACTTTAAGAATAGTACAACAAGTGAAATGAGAAAACTAATTATTTTACTATTTTTATTTAATATATATACTTGTTACTACAAATAATAGTAAATTCTTTTATATTAAATATCTTAAGACATTGAACTACGTCTCTCATTGTCTGAAATAAAATATATATATATATATATATATATATATATATATATATATATATATATATATATATATATATATATATATATATATATATATATATATATATATATATATATATATATATATATATATATATATATATATATATATATTCGTGTAATTAATTTCAATAATATTATACATAATTTATAATATAAAAATGTACTGGGTATTTATATATTTCTTTTCTATTTTTCAGTTTATGCAAACTGACTAAAATAAATTTGTTAAATTAGTATTTATATATTATTGGTTAATTTAGACTAATCTATAGGTTTATATAAGAAAATTTTATAGGAAATCGATTATTTAATCCAGTTAATTTTTTAAATTAAAAAATATTAAAATTTTATAGTAATGTATTTGGTTTTTGTTGTATTAATTTAGGCAAAATCAAATTTTATAAAAGAAAAATCAATAATATTTTAATTAATATTTGTAGCATCCCCTAATATTTTAGGCAAGAAATGATTTCTTAGTTGACATTGATTTTGAAATTTTCATCTGAATCGAAACATGAGAGTTATAATATGCATGCAAGTGGGTGAAAATGATGTGATATAATATTTGCAGCACATAAGTTATTTAACAAGACAAATGAGATGAGAGATGTCTAGAATAAAAGAGCAAAGGCGTGCAATCTAGAATAAAATCCTACACAATCTTGTTCGTACATTTTCAAGGATACCAAACTTGGAAGTATATGTAACTACTGTATTAGCATGTACAAAGTTGTTGGTAGTAAAAAACATATCAAGAGTCTTTCGGTTCCATTAATTAGCTTTCAGAGTTTTTAGGGTTAAACTTTTAAGAAAGTGAAGTGAAATGAAAAATGTGAAAAAGATAAAGTAGTAATTTGATTAAACAAAACACTAGTACTTTTTAACCCCACCGAAAAACACAAGTCAGAGGTAAAACATACTAGCAAGAGTTGAGTCAGCATGGTTAGAAGAATCAGAGAGACAGAGAGAAGTCAGAGACTGTAGTGGTGGGTAACTTTGATTCAAACAAAGATCCAAGTGTGATTAATTAATCAAAGGGTGTTGGAGCTTTCTATGATTAATGACTGATTGCTATGAGAATCACTAGTCACTGCTATCATTCTTGGAATCACCACCCTCGTTTTTCTATGAATAATTGGTAAGGGATGTGTAACTATTTTTTAAATACTATCAACTTGTAAATATTAATATTTATATTTATTTAATTAATATTAATAATACACTTGTGTGCTAACCAACCGCTTATATAAATTTTGACTGCATTCAGCATATCATTCATAAAGAAAAAATTCATCAATTTTCTCTAGTATAAACTTCATAGGATAAATTGTGACTGTAGTTGAGCAATATTTTTATAAGATTATCCTAGACAAAACTGCAATCACAATATATATTAAAATTTTCTTACATTTAAATCA
Source organism: Lathyrus aphaca (assembly GCA_963966055.1). NCBI lineage: Eukaryota > Viridiplantae > Streptophyta > Magnoliopsida > Fabales > Fabaceae > Lathyrus > Lathyrus aphaca. The sequence goes on from OZ014519.1 coordinate 3,837,690, forward strand.
CTTCATATAAAATCATCATAAAAAAGTTTAAATATATTTTTGATCTCTCTATTTTAGAATTTTAATTTTTTTTCACTCTATTATAAAATTTACTTTTTTATCCTTTAATTTTACTTTTCTTAAGATTTTTATAATCTCCTCCAGTTTTATGTGTCTTCTTCATTTATGACGTGACATTGATCGTGGTATAATGTAAGCATTTTTTATTTAAAAAAAAATTAAATAATTTTATTTAAAAAACATTCAAAACAATTTTTATTATATTTATCTATTTATATAATGTTATTAAATTTTGAAAATAAAAAACGTTTTTCATTATTCATGCTTTCAGGTCTCAATTCACTTGCATAAGGCTTATTTCACATGCATCCAATTTCTCAAGAATTTCACTGTTGTCCTCTATATTATATACAATTATTACCTCATACCCTATGGTATCTTTATTCAAGGGTTTGAAACCACGAGAAAAGCTAAATTCATGGTTTCAATACCACAAACACTTCATATTCTTATAATCTTCATTGTGAATCAAACTCTCCAATTCCATGTATGACATGTATTTTACATCTCATTTCCAATTCATCTGAGAAACATCCTCATCAACATACCATTTAACATGTTTCTCTCTTAATCTTCCCATATGGTGTAATCTCAACCTAACCTTATGACTCTTAGTTGGTGTAACGCCCCAAATTTATTTAAATAATTTATTCAGAATGTTATGTTGTGGTGTGTGAAGAATGATATATATTATTGAATATAATTGTGATAGAAAATTATATTGTGGTGGATAATTGTATTATTAGGTGATAAATAAAATAATTGAATAAATATGAGGTGAGGACAAGGTGGTCAATTGATAAAAGTAATAAGGGTAAAAGTGGGAGATCATAAGTTGGGTCTTAGGGGTTATGTTGGAAATAAGGGAAAAGGGAAAACATAATCGTATTTGGGAGAGAACAAGAACGACCGTGGAAGTTGTAAAGAGGAGCAGAAGAGGAAAGAACTTAATCGCGAAGAAGAGTTCGCGAAGAAGAAGAAGAATTTCTCAATGAAACCTAAAGTAAGGGTGAGATTCTTCCATCTTAAGAGTTGTATAATGGGAATTGGGTAGGTGGAGGATTAAGGATTGGTGTTGGGATGAATTGGGGAAAAATCATGTGATTTGTTGTTGAATGTTGTTGTTAGTTGATAATTGGTGGTAATTAAATTATTAGATGCAATATTTTGTGAATTTTGGCTGTTAGTTAGTGATCTGTTGGGAAGAATTCATAGCAGGTTTAAGGTGCTGAGCGCAGAGTGCGATTGACGAAATCGCAGAGCTCGTTTAGCGAGCAAATTCAGGGAGTTCGGCGCTTAGTGAGCTATGACCCTCACTTAGCGAGCCCTGGAGCGTGAAAAATTAATTTTTAATTATGAAAAATTACTAGAAATTATTTAATTGCTTAGTAATGTTTAGGAATTGATGTGGGGTAGCTAGAAGTAGCGAGAGGAGAGTTATACACCTAATTGTAGGGATAACTAGTGTAAATGGGCTAAACATAATCAATATGTTCGTTGACGTTGATGTTTTTGTTGTGATGAGTAGTGTTGCGTTGATATGTTTCATATGCTTATTAATGGTATGTGAGTATTTGATATGTTATAATATATATTGTGTTGCGTTGTTGAAGTATGAGTTGAATTATATGATTATATGTTATAAAATGCATGGTAATCACGATGATGATGATTAGTAGTATATTGATATATGTTGCGATGTTGATGAATTGTTGTATCATGTAGCCATGGTGAGTATGCATGTATGTCATTGATGTTGCATGACATGTTGCATAGTTGGATAACATACCACAGTGGAGTATGTCGTTGTTGTGATGTTGGTGCGATCATGAAATAGGGGCTAAGGGTGTGATCATGAAATAGGGATCATACTAGACCATGAAAAAGAGGTCGAGAGTTTTGACGGGAATTGGATATTGAAATAGAGATCGAACATGGTACCGCATGCATAGAGTCGAGTTGAGTCTCATTGCATGATTGTTGTGGTTGTTGTATATGATGTTGTGGTTATCTGTTGTTCTTGTGTGTGATGTTGTTGGATAGTCGTTGTTGAGAAGTGGTGTATTTTTACGATACATACTTAATTCTTATTATATTATCTTTATGATGTAAGTATCTCACCCCTTATGTTTGAATGCTACCCTCATGTTGGTAACGTGCAGGTGAGCAGGATAAGTCGAGTGGTGGTCAGTGAAGTCGGTGTACTTCTCGTCCTTAGGGTGTCGGCTCTGATACGTCGCTTTGGGAGTTGGATCGACGTTGTTTTTACTTGTTATTTCTTTTAGAAAACAATTTTTGTAATTGAAGTTTGATTTATGTTATCTTAAAAATTATTTTCGCTGCATGTTGAACACTTACATTTGAAAACGTATCACTGAGTCGAGGTTGTTTTGTTGAATTGTAACACTCAATTGGCTTTTTATGAAAATTTTACTCTGATAATTATATATAATTCCGTGGGGTAATTTGGGTCTTACAAAGTGGTATCAGAGCAGGTCGGTCCTTCCGACCAAGTAATTGAGTTGTCGAGTCGTAGAGTCGTTGAGTCGTTGTGTTGTTATTGAGTGTTAAACGTTGTTGATGCGCTATAGTTGTGTTGTTGTTGTTGTTGATTCTAAATCGTTGTTGGATTGTGTTATGTTATGTTATAAATTTAGAATGGTTGGGAGGAATGACGTTGCATTTGTCGTTGTTATGCAAGCGATGGCATATGCTATGCAAAACCTGAGGAATGCTGGGAATCGCGAAAGCGATGAGTTGAGGAAGAATGATCGCCAACATTCAAAGGGAAGTATGATCCTGATGGGGCACAAGATTGGCTCAAGGATATTGAGAGGATCTTCATAGTTATGGAATGTTTAGAGGGAAGCAAGGTGTGATTGGGTGCACACAGACTGGTATCTGAGGTTGATGATTGGTGGGTTGGCACTCACCAACGATTGGATGCATCTGGTGAGGCCGTCACTTGGGCTGTATTCAAGAGAGAATTTCTGAGGAAGTATTTTCTTGAAGATGTTCAGGGAAACAAGGAGATAGAGTTTTTGGAGCTGAAGCAGGGTAGCATGTCTGTGCCTGAGTATGCTGCGAAGTTCACTGATTTGGAGAAGTTCTATCCGCATTACAATAAAGAAACTGTTGAGTTCTCATAGTGTGTTAAATTAGAAAATGGTTTGAGGCACGAGATTAAGCAGGTGATTGGCTATCAGAGAATCCATAGGTTTTCGAATCTGGTGAATTGTTGTAGGATCTTTGAAGAAGATAGTAAGGCTCGATCTGAGCACTTCAAAGGTTTAGCTGAGAGAAGAAGTAAGCAGCAAGTAAGTCGTGGAAAACCTTATGCAGCTCCTGCTGATAAGGGTAAGCAGAAGCAAAATGAGAGGAAAAGGCCTAGTGGGGGAGGTGCTCCAACTTCTCTTAAGTGTTATAGGTGTGGTGAGATGGGTCATCGTGTCAGTGAGTGCACGAGTGACGTGAAGAAGTGTTTCAAGTGTGGCCAGCCTAGACATTTGATTGCTGAGTGCAAGGAAAATCTGGTTACTTGCTACGAATGTGGAGAGCAAGGTCATATCAATACGTATTTTCAGAAGCCAAAGAAAGCTGCAACTAGAGGAAAGGTGTTCTCTTTGATAAGGCCACAGACTTCAAGCGAGGATCGTTTGATAAGAGGTATTTTTCATATTAATAGTATTTTGTTGATTGCTATGATTGACACTGGTGTGACGCACTATTTTATTTCTCTTGATTGTGTGAGGAAATTAGGACTTGTTGTGTCTTCGATGCAAGGAGGGATGGTTATCGAGACTCCTACTGACGGGTCGTTAACTACTTCTCTTGTATGTCTGAATTTTTCGTTATTAATCTATGGTAAGGACTTTGGAGTGGATTTGGTTTGTTTGCCATTGATAGGTATATACGTGATTTTAGGTATGAATTGGTTGGAGTACAACCATGTTCATATAAATTGCTTTAGTAAGTCGGTTCGGATTCTTACTCCTGGTGAAGAGGAGGAAAAAGCTGGTTATTTGTCGGCTCGGGCGTTGAAAGAGCTTATGAATGATGAAGCACAAGTTTTGGCGTTGTTTGCTTCGTTTTCGGTGGAGAATGATAGGGCAATTAGTGAATTGCAAGTGGTGAGACATTTTCCGAAAGTGTTTCTAGATGATTTTATGGATGTGCCGCCAGAGCGAGAAGTGGAATTTAGTATCGATCTTGTGCCAGGAACGAGACCTATTTCGATGGCACCGTATCGTATGTTGACTTCCGAGTTATCTGAGTTGAAGAAATAGTTAAAGGAACTGTTAGAAAAGAAATTTGTGAGACCGAGTGTATCACCATGCGGAGCACCAATATTGTTGGTGAAGAAGAAGGATGGTAGCAGGAGGTTGTGTATTGATTACATACAACTAAATAAGGTGACGATTAAGAATAAGTATCCTCTTCCAAGGATAGATGATCTGATGGATTAGTAGGTTGGTGCTTATGTGTTCAGTAAGATCGATTTGTGATTGGGGTATCATCAGATAAGAGTGAAGGATGAATATATTCAGAAGACTACTTTTAGGACTCGATATGGACACTATGAATATGTAGTGATGCAATGTTTATAGATGATATTCTAATTTAATCTAAGTCCGAAGAAGAACACGCTGAACATTTGCGGATTGTGTTGCAAGTGTTGAAGGAGAAAAAGCTTTATGTGAAATTGTCAAAGTGTGAATTCTGGTTGAAAGAAGTGAGTTTTATGGGTCATGTGATTTAGGAACAAGGGATTACGGTGGATCCGTCCAAATTAGATGCAGTGCTACAATGGGAGACTCCAAATTCAGTGATATAAATTAGAAGTTTCTTGGGATTGGTAGGTTATTATCGGAGGTTTATTGAAGGGTTTTCGAAGTTGTCACTTCTGTTGACCCAATTGACTTGTGTTGTACCCCAAAATTTGCCCTCATATATTCAAGACAATATGTCTCAAGAGGTCTCGTAATATTCATAAGATTCTAAATTACTCAAATGAACTTAAGGTTTCATCAGACAGAGTGTCCTCATAAGCAATAGATCTCAAATTAGGGTTTTGTGTTTCTCAAAGTAAATTGGACTTCCAAAGCCTCAAGTAGACTTCATGGTATCCTATATGTTGCACCCCAAAATTTTCCCTCCCTTAGTCAAGGCATTGTGTACCAAGGTGTCCCAAGAGATTCACAAGGTTCACAAGGTATCCCAAGAGGTTCACAAGGTTCACAATTCCCTCAGACAAAGCATCTTCCTAAGCAATGCATCCTAAACTAGGGTTTTTTGATTTCATCAGGATAAATGAACTTTCAAGGCCTCAAGTGAGCTTCATAGCATCCTATATGTCTTCAAGAATCCCTATGTCAAGTTTCAAGGCTTTCCCAAAAGGTTTGCTCAGTCAGATGATCAGATATGCAAAAATCAGTCAAAGCAGTTAAAAAGTCAAACTAAGGTCAACTGTGGTTAAACCAAAGTCAAACTTCATGATTTTTTGTCAACATCAAGTTTATGAAGTAAAATTCATCATTTGATCAAGTGTTTATCATGATTCATCAAGGAAGTTTCAGATCATCAAGAATCAGGAGTTTCTAAATTAGGGTTTTCACAGGAAAAGTCAGTTCAACTTTTACCAGCCATAACTTTCACATGCTTCATCAAAAATTTCCCATCCAAAGCTCATTTTGAAGGAAATTGAATTCTCTACAACTTTGTGTCTCACAAGCCAAGCCCAAAAATGCTTCATTTGGAAGGTATGAGCTAAAACATTATAGGTCATTTTAAAAGTCAACAAAAAGTCAACATCTTCCAAAGGGCATAATTTGAAAATGGTAAAGGATATGAACATGAGACCAAAGAGGTTGGTTAGAGTACTCTCTAAGATTTCCAAAATTTTCAAGAACACCTTCATAGCCTTAAAATTGAGGGATTTGTGCCTTTGCAAAGTTGGAAAAGTTTTGGGAGGTATGTGAAGCAAATGAAGCCTTAAAACCAATTTTTGTCAAATGGGCCTACCAAATTGCCATCCAATCTTCATGATATCCTCAAGCACGACCCAAACCAAGTATTATCTGATTTTTTATTTTTTATTTAGTTTTTATTTGAATTTTATTCATTAAAATACAAATTAAATCAAAATAAAATATATAAATAAAATATTTGGATGGGATTGTGGTTCTAGAAGACCATAAACATCATTTAACTTGATTGGATACACTCCAAATTCGTGCAAGGCATTAAGAGTATGAAAATATTTGATTTTTCTTACTGTTAAGATCATATCTTTCTTCACCATCAAGTTACCCAAAAGCCCAAAGAAGGGACATGTTTTTTTAACCTAATTTCATTCACTATATGTACATGAATATAACACAATAGCAAGGGACGAAATTCAGAGGCCAAAGCATAGGATTCACACTTCAAAATTTCACAAAAAAATTCATATTCGGATTTGAAGATTTGACTGCTTTCAAGGCCAACTAAAGGTTGCAATACATTCCTAGGTGATCATTGAAGGAGTCTGAATCATTTGCAACATCAAAAGCATTGCCATAAGCATGAAGCGAATCGTGTTTTCATCACTTTATGCATTTTTTCGTTTTCATACATTTAACTGTTATTGATTGAATTTGATGTCTGGTTTGTGTTTGTAATGACCCTAGGATATTTTCTGGACAATTAGATTGAAGGTTTATGGCCTGAATCATGAAACGCCATTGTTAGGTTTAGAGCTCTCGAATTGGGGGCTTACGATTTAACAAATATAAATGAAATATGACACCATAATCTAACTGCAAATAACATGAGGATTGCATATGTATGATCAATTTTGAGAATTGTTACAGGTTTGATGCTCATTGAAGAAAACTAGAAAAACCTATGAAAACTGGTTCGCAAGAAAATTCGCAGCAAAATTCGTAGGAAATTTCGCAGGTATAAGGTTGAAGATGAAGTCAGATGGCGCCAATCAGGATTTCAAAAAATGAGTATTCTTTTTATTGTTTCGTTTCTATTTAATTTCAACTAAAGTTGTTTGGCCCAGTGGTAGTAGCGTGCGCGTGTGATGTCTATAATCTGTGTTCGATCCTTGGTGACACCATATTTTTCTCAATTTTTCAATCATTCAATTTACATAATATATTATTATTGTTGGTTGTTCCATTGGCAGACGCGTCCCATGTGGCTGGATGGCAAGGGCTTTGTTTAAAACCTGAAAGGGCTGGGGTTCGAATCCCACCACCCACCAATTTTTTTCCTTTTTCATCATATTTTGCAGGTTGAATATATTATGTGTTGTTGTTGATTCTTTACCAGCTAGCATACGCAGCCCAATGGTCATTGCTTTGGTCAGGTAATGGGGAGGTCCTGGGTTCAAATCCAGTCATCCCCCTTTTAAAAAAACCCTGTTTTTGTTTGATTTTCTTTTTCTTAATTTAATTATTATGTAATTATATTAATTATGTTATCTAATTAACTAATTAACTAATTAATTAACCCTAATTTTAACTTAAGTATATTATATCATAAAATATTTTTTGTAAATAAATCTTAATTATTCTTTCTAATAATTTTTTATTAATCTTTATTATATATAATTTGTAAATAATTTACTTAAGTTTTAATTAATTCTTTAAACCTAAAATTCTTAACCCTAATTTTCTTAATTAAAATACTAACCCTAATTTTTCTATTAACCCTAAAATTTAATTTATTTTTTTTCTAAACCCTAATTAATATATTAATCTTTATTTTTATTATTATGTAAATAATTTAATATTTTTCTTATTATTATTAAATTTATTTTATTTTCTTAATTAATCTCTAAAAAATTTTAATATTTATTTAACCTAAAAATAATTTCTCTTTGGAATTTTAATTTTTGATTTCTTTATACACTATTATTATCATTATCATTATCATTATTGCTAATATTTTATTATTGTTTATTTATTATTCTTATTATATTTATTATTATTATTTTTATTTGATTATTATGTATCTGCTAAAGCCATGTAATACTTGTAGGTTTATTTTCTATCTTTATTATATTTTGTAAATATTTTATTGTATGGTTAGTAATCTTAGGGTGTGTATAACCTAAATGTGATTAAAAATAACTTAGAAAATTAATTTAAATAAGATAAATATCTGAATAAAAACACTCACACACGTAAGTCGATCTTTGATCACCATCTTGCACTTCCTAGGTTACCCCTCTCAGTTGCCTTAAAACAAATGGTCAAGTCCCTCAAATATAGGGGTGTCTTAAGCAAAGTCCCTTCATAAAATCATCAAGTCCCTATAGTTTAAAAGATCATGTCCCTTCGAGGTTGCCTAGGGAATAATGATCTTGTCCCTTCGAATAAATGATGATAGTCCCTACGAATTGCTAAAGACATCCCTTAAGTTGTTTTCTATGACCATACGATGACTCTACGCTTGTCCCTTAACACATCCAAGGTAATGACAACCTATTCCTTAATAATAAGGATAGTCTTACCATTGAAAGAACATACGAGAACATGAAAGACTTAATCTAGGGTAGGTATCTCTTAGTTGCTTGCTCACATTTCAAAATACTTTTTACACCTCACTTTCTTAAACATTTTTCAAAACAAGGCTTTGTATACATCCATACGAGGATCATTACAAAGTACTTAGAAAATTTCTAATCACACACTACACACTTTTCAAAAACAATTTAAGTGAGCTAAGTAACTAAGAGCCCATGGATAACCATGGATATAAAGGGTGCTAACACCTTCCCTTTATATAACCTACCCCCCGAACTCAAGTCTTTTAAAATAGTTCTTTCCTGTTCTTTTATGTCCTTTCCATTTGGATAACATAAAAGTCGGTGGCGACTCTTGCTATCCGCAATATTTATAGAAAGTCAGTTCTTCCACCGTGTTACACTATATACTTCAAAGGATCCTTATGTCAAGTTTCAAGATTTGCCCTACAAGTTTAGTCAGTCAGATGCTCAGATAATCAATAATCAGTTAACTTGGGTAAAAAGTCAATTGTGGTCAACATACAGTCAAACTTCAAAAAAATTGGTCAACATCAAGATTATGAATTAAGATTCATCATTTGATCAAGGGTTGTTCATGATTCATCAAGAAAACCTCAAATTCATCACAAGGTAAAAGTTGTTAAATTAGGGTTTCTTTAGGAGAAAGTCAACTGAACTTTGACCAGACCTAACTTTCACATAATTTATTATAAATTTCCCAACTAAAGCCTATCTTGAAGGAAATTCAATTCTCTACAACTTTGTCTCTCTAAGGCCAAGGCCAGAAATATTTCATTTGAGAGATATGGGCCAAGACATTACAGGTCCTCTAAAAAGTCAACAAAAAGTCAACTTTTTCAAAAGCTCATAAATTGAACATGGAAGATCAAATTGACATGGGACCAAAAGGAGTGATTAAAGGACACTTTAATCTTTCTAAAAAGTCCAAGAACACATTCATGTGATAAAAATTGAGAAAGTTATGCATTGTTAAAGTTGAGCAAAATTAAGGGGGTGCATGAAGCAAGTAATGGCTAAAACTTGTTTTTTTTTGCCAAATGGGCCCATTCTTTCATGACCCAAACTTGTTTATAAGAGAATCCACAACCTCATGGTCATATTGTTTGCATTTAAATTCATATGGGATCAAATATTTGATATTTGATATGGTTTTTATTATGGGATCAGATTTGAGAGATACTTCCATCCTAATAATTCCAAATTCATTCTTGGAAAGAATCATATTATTCACACAAAATATCAAAAGATTGAAGATCAAATTTTCAAATAAGGAGAGTTTTGAACACCACTTGAATACAAGATCAAATCTCTTGATCCAAGCCCATTTTTTGACCTAATTTATTTTCTTATATATTCTCATCATGTGCATATCAAAGGACATGAAAATTCTTACCTCAGAAACCAAAAAATATATTTTCAAAAAAATTGTCAGAAAACAAAGTTTTGCAGTCAAGAACCATAACATAACTTGAAAAAACTGTGAACTTGAAGCAATCTGCAGACCAATTTCTAGCTTGTTTCAATCCATTATAAACACTGCAATCGGTTCCCGAGATTCTTCTGATGCTATCCAGACCATTGCCATCCATCGAAATATGTAGAAACACAATACGATTTGCCTAAAAAAATCGATTTCTTTTTATATATATATATATACATGCATGTTTAATTTGTTTTGATTGTACATTCGTGTTTATAATCATGTTTTGATGTTTTCTGGATAGATAAATTGCATTTTAAGAACAGGTACAAGGATTCACCATGGCTAGAGTTCAAAGCTCCAAAATAGGCTTTTTGTTATTTTAGCCATAATCGGACGAAACCAATACACCATCATATTTAGGAGGCAGTTTCCAATCGATTCATGTATTCATAGGAAATTTATTTTCATTATTTGTTGAGTTTGATTCTTGCAGGTACAACCTATTGCTACGAAACGAAAATTGTAGCCAAAAGCCTGGTTGCATATGCGAAGAAGATAAATTCATTGTTATCCCTAAATTTCGACGCTAGAAATTAATGAGGTTATCTTGGCTTAGTAAAAGACTTTTCTTGTGATAAGCTAAAAGGAAGGTTTCGACCTAACCAATTAAGGGATGAGAGTCGAAGCGGCCTACCTACAAGTTTCATACTTAGTGAAATTCTAAGTTTGAAATATTTTCTAAGTGTTGAGGGGATTCGACCAGGCGTATGTTCGACGAAGGTGGCAGTTACCAAGGGTCTTGCATGTTCAATCTTGGAGGAAAAATGTAGAGTTTTCAATTCAAAGACATGGACAAGTGGCGCAAGATAATGCTTCTTTAGCATATAGTGGGACACGTGTCACCATCTTAGGATAGTTGTAGGAGAAAATCGTCAAGAGCGGTTACTTTGTAATATATATAAATAGCTTAGTCTATTGTTAGACTAAGTGTGTAGAAATCATATGTACTAATAACTCCGTAGACTCAAAGTATCTGCGTGTAGAGAAACGAGTGTAGTGAGAATGTACGTGATTGAAACACCACCAATTTATCTTTAATGTAAAATTTATCTTCAAGTTATTTACTTTTGAAGCCATTTATCTTTATAAAGCCTTTATTTTAAAGCACTTTACATTTCAAAGCCATTTATCTTTTCAACAATTTACTGCGTTTTCTTTTACAATTCCAGCCTCTTTACATTTCCAACAAATTTAACATTTCTTGTCTTGCCTTTAAATTTCATTTAAGTTTCAAGCCTTGCCTTTATTTTTCTTTAAAATTACAAGCATTGTCTTTACTTTGATTTATTTTAAAAGTCTTGTCTTTTACTTTATTTTCTTTTTAAAACCAAATTTGAGTCTCGTTGAGAGATTCAAGACCTTTTTTCCCCAAAACATGATATATCAAAATCACAATCCTTTTTAGCACATGTTCTAGGATCAATTTGGTAGATCCTGTGAGTAACTGAGGGTATTTTTAGTATCTTCAGAGGACCAGCGGTTGTTTACTAATTTTGGGGGTAAACAAATTGGCACGCCCATTGGGACAGTGCTAAAATTAAAAACATTTTTTAGAAGTGTTACTAACTTCTGCTTTGTTTGTAACATTTTTGTTTGTAACTTCCGTGTTTTAGAACTTCCTTTATATGGATGGTCTGGTAAAAGGAACGATTACCTTTGTTGTATGCATTTGAGAAGTGGCAAAGTAGCCAGTACAAACCACTATATCCCTAAAATAAGAAACACAAAAAGGATGGCTTTTGGCCAAGGAAACCCAAGTGTTTCAATGCCCGCAACGAGTGGGTCGAATCCTCAAGTGAGCAGTTCGAATGTTCGTACTACGAAGACCCAAGGTGGACCAAGGAATGAGGCCATCCTAAAATCCAATCCTTCGACGGGAGTCGCGACCAGACCAAGTGTGACGTCAGAGCAAGCCCCTTTGACAGGACTAGGAGACACAGTTAATAAATATTATACTCAGCCAGTGTTGGAGTATATTGGGCCAAATACTCAAACTCCGCCACTAAGTACGGCTGCATTTAGACCCCAAATATCTATATCACTTTCTCAGGCTTATCCTAGACTCTTTGGTACCTCAACTACCATGGCAGAATTGAGAAATGCTCCCCTAATTGAGAAATGGTCGAACAGATAGATGTCGAACCCATTAGAGGTCAGAGACATGTACCAATAAAAGAGGAACCAAGAGTGAGGTTTGTAAATAGACATCAAGATGCAGACCATGTAGTCCAACAAGTTCGACAGAATAATCTTGCAACAGAGAATAACTTGGCAGCTCTTATCGAATGAATAATGGCTCGAAGTAGAATAAATACTGGTTTTGCTAGGCCAAATTTTACTTCGCCAATAGTGGACAATATACTCCAATTAGAACTACCCCTTAGGACGAAGGTTCCAAAATTTACCAAGTCCTCAAGGGATACAACCGAATCTACGGTCGAACATGTGGCATGATACATGATAGAGGCTGGGGAGATTGCTAATGATGAAAGTCTAAGAATTAAATACTTCCCTAGCTCTCTTACCAAAAATGCTTTCACTTGGTTTACCACTCTGCCACCTGGTTCGATATGTAATTGGACTCAATTAGAGCGATTATTTCACGAGCAATTCTACATGGGTCAGATTAAGATTAGTTTGAAAGAATTAGCCAGCGTGAAACAAAAATTCAATGAGTCTATTGACGACTACTTGAACATATTTTGATTGCTTAAGGCAAGATGTTTTACTCAAGTACCTGAGCGTGAATTGGTCGAAATGGCTGTTGGTGGCCTAAATTATTCAATCAGGAAGAAGTTGGATACCCAGTACTTGAGAGACATGGCCCAATTAGCATATCGAGTTCGACAATTTGAACGTCTGAAGGACGAAAAAGCTAGGGAGAACAAACATAAAAAGATGTCCTATGTCGAATATCAAGATGAGGTTGAAAACGTCTATCACGAGACTCTGCCTCTAGATGATAATGAGATAGACTTAGCTGAGCTTAAGCAGGGTCCTCCTTTTTCTTGTAAACTATTAGTTCCTTAAAATGGAAAGAATCATGCATAAGTCAAAAAGAACGATAGATTTCCAAAGAAAACATATGCTTTCGACGTCACCAAGTGTGATGAGATTTTTGATATATTGGTTAAGGATGGAGAAATACATGTTCCTCCTGGTGCCAAAACACCACCTTTAGATCAAAGAAAGAAAAGAAGTTTTTGTAAATACCATAATTATTTGGGTCATAAAACTTCTCAATATTTTCTTTTCAGGTATTTCGTGCAAACTTCAATCCAGGAAGGAAGGCTCAAGTTCGGCGACAAACCAAAAGTACAGATGAAGATTGATATTGATCCTCTTCAGATGGTTGAGGCAAATTACTCTGAACCTTCTGCTGTAAATTGGGTGGATGTTGTTGAGCAAGCCGTTGATGACATTGCAAGTCCTGATTTAGTCGAGGTTGTAGTTAACCCTGTGGTGGTTGAGGTCACTAAGAACCCCAACATTGAAGTGTTCAAGGCTAGTAGGGAGCTGACCAGTGAGCAATGGGAACAAGTGATATGCCAGGCTGCGGAAGGATTCTTTAAGACTTCATCAGATGTTGAAAGGTTCAACGGGGGGTTACCATCATCCCCCATGAGGAGGTTGAAGAGTCAAGCCTCCCACTCATTACCAAAGAAACTGTTGAAAGTTTCACAAAGGTGGATGGGGCCATTGATGGCCTAGAGCTAGACTTCTCCAAGATTGAACTCAAGGATGAAGTTAATGTTAACATGGTCGAAATAACAGACGACTAAGTACAGAAGGTGGATCATTCTGCAGGCCAGAAGGATCACTATACAAAGGCTTACCCCAAAGAGGATGAAACTATTATTGATTTCTTGCAGAGATGCCAAAACAAGAAGTCAGAAGTGATGCTCTGTCTAAGGTGTAGTTCCATCTTCGACAAGAAATCTACTTGAAGTCTTCAATAGTTGAACAGGATCCACGGGCGGGGGAGGGGGAGACAAAAACTTCCCAAAGGCATGCCCATTTCGACCCAAGATGTACTAACCCGTATCAGCAAAGGGTTATGCCTCAGGCTCTCAAGTCCAAGCAACCCTCATTTAAGCCAAGTATGGAAGTCCCCACTGACAAGTGGTTTAAGCCTTATGAGTCAGGTAAGAGGAGAGGACAGAAGTGGGGAAAGTTTGAGGTCGAAAGAGGACCCTCGATTGGGTACACAAAGGAGGTTAGGACCTCTAACAAAGCTGCATATGTATTTGAGAATTACAAGGGTAATAACCCTATGTCCAAGTCGCAATGGTGTAGGGAGCAGCGCAGGAGGAAGGCTCAAAGGGAAGCCTCCAAAAATGATTATGCTGAATCCAGCACAATGAGACTCTACCAACTCTATGCATGCGGTACCATATATCGATCTCTATTTCAAGATCCAGTTCTCGTCGAAACTCTCGACCCTTCTTTCATGGTCCAGTATGATCTGTATTTCATGATCACACCTAGAACCCCTGTTTCATGGTCACGTACGATCCCTGTTTCATGACCGCGCCAACATCACACCAGTCCCCTTTGGGATTCGAATGGATATACCCTACCTTGGTAAACCATCCCCAACTATGCACATGTCATGCACCATCAATGAAAATATGCCATGTCTACAACATTTACCTCATACAAGAACATCATCAACAACATATAACAACAACTATCTCATGCAATAGCATCACCAACCACATACAACAACAACTACCTCATACAACAACATCTCAACCACATACAACATCAATTATCTCATGCAATAGCATCACCAACAATATACCACAACAACTTATTTCATGTGACAACATCACCAACATATATCAATAACTACAACACCATCTCACAACCACTACATCATATAACCACAACGACGACAACAACACATAACAACATCAACAACATATATCAACAAATATAACAACACCTAACAACTACTACATCATATAACCACAACGACAACAACACATAACAACATCAATAACATATATTAACAACTACAACAACACCTAACAATTACTACATCATATAACCACAACGACGACAACAACACATAACAATATCACAACATATATCAACAACTACAACAACACCTAACAACTGCTACATCATATAACCATAGCGAGGACAACAACGCATAACAACATCAACAACATATATCAACAACATATATCAACAACTACAACAACACCTAACAACTACTACATCATATAACCACAACGACAACAACAACACATAACAACATCAACAACATATATCAACAACTACAACAACACCTAACAACTACTACATCATATAACCACAACAACAACAATTGTACATATTAGTTCATGTTCATTTAAAGTTATGCTTATGATTCTTCTAATAAAGCTCATAACTCATCTCTACTCGCCTCTAACAGCACCACATCACTCCCCATCCCTTAATATATTAATTAAAGAATTTTAGAGAATTTTTCAGAAATAAAACATTTTATTTTTCACTCCAGGTCTTGCTAAGCGAGGGGCTTGCTCGCTGACTGAGCAACTCTCTGTAAAGCACGCTCCAAAAAATAATATTTGATTAATTTTTTGGTTAATTTTAAATATTTCAAAGAATTAAAAAAAAATATTTGATTAATTTCTTTAAAATATTTAAAATTAATCAAATAATAATATACTTTAAAGAAAATATTTGGTTAATTTCTTTGATTAATTTCTTTAAAAATATTTTAAATAATAATAATATTTGATTAGTTTTAAATAATTTAAAGAATTCTAAATAATAATAATATTTAATTAATTTCTTAAAAATATTTGATTAATTTCTTTAAAATATTTTAAAGAATTTTAAATCTTAATATTTTTTAAAGAAAATATTTGATTAATTTCTTTAAAGAAATTAATCAAATATTATTATTTAAAATATTTAAAATTAATCAAATAATAATATTTTTTTTTGTGAAAATAATATTTTGAATGTATGAATGAATTATGTGCCAAAAATTATTCAAAAATGATTTATTTTGAGTGTTTAAATAATTAATTGAAAAATAATATAAAAATATATTAAAAATAATTATATTCTTTTTAGAAACCTCAAGGGCGTGAGTTCGACCCCTCATTTTTCCATTTTTGTGATTCTGAAAGTTTTATATATTTTAATTAATAATTGACATTAGAGAGCGCTTTTTTAAAAAATGATTTCTTAAGGCTACCTATAAGAGTGCTTTTTAGAAAACGCTTTCTACGGTTGGGCCTTCAGCAGCGCTTTCTAGAATGTGCTTTCAAAGATGAGACCAACTTAAGACCTTTAGCAGCGCTTTTTAAAAACGTTTTCTAAGGTTACCCTATTAAAGCGTTTTTTTAGCGAATTTTTTTAAAAACATATAAAAACGCTTTTGTATAAAAGTATTATCTTTGTTGTGCTGCGAAAAATCAATTTTGGCGTTGTGAAACCTATTTCGAAGAGATTCTTAAAGCAAATAAGTTATGAATAATTTATATTTGTATACTGATTTTTGTGAAAACAAGGAAGATCAAAGAAGCACAACTAATTACTTGTTTCAAGTATTTGGTGCCTCAATCTCACGATGCTTAAAAAAACAACTTGTGGTGGCATTATTAAAATAGTTATATCTATACATATAATTTTAATTTGGTTTTATAATTTTCAATAATAACAATTCATTAATTATTTTTTATTGTCTCTCTCATTTCTTCTCTCACTCAAAACACCTCATGCATTAACATATCCAACCTTTTAAGGTAGATAAACTAGAATTTCTCTAATTTTTTTTCTCATGTAAGTCATGCTAATTACATCATGCATCTTAATTGTCATTTTTAAAACTTATTTTTTCAAGGCAAATATTAAAACGTATTTTTCTCTTCACTTTCTTAACTTCAAACAATCCCATATCGCATAAGATATTCCATGCCAAACTCGGGTAAAATTCTTCCCTATTTTAACTTCAAACAAGTTGGTGGATCCATTTGTTCATCACTTTATTTATAAATGTTGCCCACATTTTCTTTTTTACTTTAGTTTCTTTTACCCCTTTTTTCTTTAGCTTTCAGCTTCTTTTACACTTTTACCAATTAATTACCATGCATAGTTTTAAATTGATGTTAACAATCACAATTGTGATCACTGGTGTATTAGATTCTCATGGTGTTTAAGAGTAAAATCCAATTCAATTTATCAACTACAACATATAATCATAAAGGTTTTGAAGCTCTCTTCAATTATACCGTGACAAATGTTTTATAAACGATAAGATATATAAAAAATATATATTAAAAAAAAAACTGTAACAAAATGGTATCTGATATTAATATTATTATTCATTGTTTTTATAATAAAAATTATAATTAATTCACATCGTAACTGATCATAAAATTTAACGATCAAAATCTTGAAAGTTTTTATGCGATCACAAAATGTCATCGACCATTACTTAAAACCTTGAAGTGTGACTATCATTGAAGTCACATTAGCTGAAAAAGCAACAACCATTTTAAATCATGAATGTATGCATATAAGACACTATCGAAAGATGGTTCCTTTGCCTCTTAAGTTAAGACATTCTCAAACTAAGAAAAAGACAATTTGAGGAAACTGTTAAAGGTGTATATATTGTACTTGAAAGGAAGTAGGCGTGAGGGAGTTTGTCTTTCTTGTGCTTGGCTTTCATCAGATGTGTTTCCTCTAGTCAAAGATTAATCATGAACCTACCATCCCAACGTTGATATCTTTGATATGACATCAATTATGTTGTCTATTATCGATCCTTTCAATTTTCCCCTCACTCTCTTCATCATGATGCAAATCCTTTTTTTTCTCTTCCTTGTCTCCAACATGTTCTCTTCCCCCAATAGTTTCTGGCCATCTAATCTATATTTAGTTAAAGAAGATCTAATGTAATCATGTCAAGATCATAGTACAAACATAGCCAATTATGTCACTCATCAAATATCTTTATTTGTTAGTGGTTATATATATATATATATATATATATATATATATATATATATATATATATATATATATATATAAACAAATAATCCAAGATGTCAAACTTAGTAACATGACACATCCGATAATTTTTTTTACCGCATATTCGTATAATGAGATCTATAGTTGGATTGAAAGTTATTATTATATAAATCATGTATATAAAATTTAATATCAGTCGAAAATCATTTGACATGTTAACAAGATACATAAAAATGAACGTCTTACAAAACTTCATGAAAACCATTAATTTTTATTATTCTCTTTACATATCAAATAATTTATTTATTGATGTGAAATTTTATAGGTGTGATCAATATGATAATAGCTTTCAATATAACGATGAATTTTGTTATATGGACATAGGGTGAAGAATTATCGGAGGTGTCATGTTACTAAGTTTGACACTTTGGTGTCATTTGATCCTGACCACTGCCTCCATTATGCTATTTGATGTGTCAGTAAGATTAGCATATAACTCTTTCACCATTTGGTTGTTTACGGATTGGGTTGATTGCAGAACTTGGTCCACTTCATTGTCTTAATAATTCACCTGATGTCGCAAGGCAATCTCAAATTGTCCTTTTCCATATTGAAAATAAATCCCCTCTTTGAATAATCGTTCATCCCAACAAACTAACTAGTGAAATGCTGATGAGCATCATTGTTTATAAAGGCTTCAACATATGAATCATCTGAGTCATAATAACCAATGACTGCTGAAGCATTCTTTCATGCCCACGTCTTGAATTGTTTTCCAGATATTTTTGGTTCCATTATGATTTTAGGGTTTAAGAGGTGAGGTGAAGGTGAATGGATGATGAGTTATAAAGGGAAGATGAAGGAAGTTTTTGATAAGTTAAGTGAGAGGAAGAAATTTTAAGGAGATAAAAGCTTCATGTTTGTGGAAAGTATGAGGAACAATGATAAAGTTGGTAGAGGTTACGCGTTTAATAAAAAGAGAATGCGGAGGAAAAATTCAAAATTAAACTGCTAGAGTAGAATAATAATTGTTTAGGGTTATTGTGGTTACTTTTTGCACTTAGCAAAATGATGAGGCGTGTGGACAAGTAAATAAATGCCTTTGTTCAAATAATGACGTCATGCACATGGCTCAAGGGATGCCTATGCTTGTGGTCTCTCTCTTTACTTTCCATTTTCCATCAAATTTAATAAATTCTTTTTTAGCTCATTGATTCCCTTTTATCTTTCTTTCTTTCTGAAGCAATAAATGCTTCCCATTTTTTTCATAACTTGTCACAGTTGTGACATAATTTGGCAGGGATCGCCAACAACCAAACATCAATTACACATAATCATCTGAATCAAATTAAACAAAACTAAAATTTATTATGTTGGGTTACCTCCCTGTAACGCTATTTTATAGTCTTATAGTCTGACTTTTAACACAAACAAGGTTAATCATTCAAGTTTAAGGTGACCTTTGTGTTGTGCGAGGGATCACCAAAATATGTATTAACTTTTTACCATTGACTTTAAAATCCTATACTTTTTCTCATTTAAGAGGTCCATAACCCCATGTGGATAAATTTTCAAAAGCTTAAAAGGGTATGATCTTTATGAATTAAGATTTTCAAGGAATAACTTTAGTGTGGAGTTAAATAAAAATATTTTTTGGCCTTCCACCAATTCCTTCTTCTGGAACTTCTTGTCGTGACATTTCTTATCTTCTCTTTATAGAGCTCATCATTTTCATTGGAGAACAGTATATGTTCTTCTAACTTATTGAGTTGAAGCATTCTAGCTTGACCAACAAATATCAAGTTGAAATTAAGGTTTTTATAAACCAAAATGCTTTGTGTTCCAACTCAATGGTATATGTTGGCTAGAGATTTCGACTTGTTCAGAAAAGGAGGTTCTGAGAAGCAAAATTTGAGAAGGCCAAAAGGAGAGGGTTCGACCCAACCAAAGAGAAGGAAAGTCAAATATGAGTCGACACTCAGAAGCCAGAGTCCAGAAGGAAGTCGAAGAGCTTCGACACGCCTGCGTATACCATCACGTCGAAGGCATTTCGACAAGACCATTCAGGAAGACATGGAAAAGAAACTGCTCAAAGTAGTGGGACGAAGTAGTGGGTGGTTACCAGAAGAATGGGTTGACAGGTTGTATGGATTCCAAATTTAAAATTAAGACTCTACTTAGAGACCCATTTAATACCTTAGAATCCGCTTCAATGCTTGTCAGTGTGCCTTCCCAGGATTGGCCATATACCTGCTTACAACGCTCATTGTATATGTTATGTCTAACCTCGTACAAAACTGCATAATCAGAGATTTGTATATGGTCAATAGCTATTTGTATATAATCAGAGATGTGTTCATCACATAATCTTTGGTATCCATACAAATATCTACTAACCATATACAAATATGTATAATCAGCTTGCACAAATAATCTCCCTTTCTTTTTTCTGCATACCATTTAGGTTGCTTCATCAAGATTTTTTCATCTAGATTACCATACATGAAGGTTGTCTTCACATCCATTTTTTCAAGTTCTAGGTCAAACATTTCCACCATGGATAACAACATTCTAATGGATATGTCCTTTACAATAGGTGAAAACACGTCATTGAAGTCGACACCTTCCTTTTGAGTCAATGTAACACCCCGATTTAATCGTTAATCATTTATTCGATTAATTGGAATATTGTAATGTATAGTATGAATTGTAAAGATTGATGGTGTGTTATTGTGCCTTATTAATGGTTGTGTGTCCTTAGTGAAGGGTAGTGGCATTGTGATGTAGGTTAGTGTATTGAGTATAAATAATGATATTATTTTAATTAATATAAGATTAATAATTTATATTATATATTGAAATAATCTAAATTATTGGAAATGATAGGTTGGTAAATAGGTGATGGATTAGTGAGGGCAAGATGGAGATTCCAATATTAGGGGTTTAAGGGTTATGTTAGGGATTTTGAGAAAGGGAGAAATTCAGTTTGTAAAACTGATCGTGAAATTGAGAAGAGCGTGAACATAAGAAAGGAAGAAAGGAGCTAGGGCAAGAGTTAGAGGAAGAGAATCCCGTCAAGAGAGAAATTGTTTGTCAAATCAAGGTAACAGTGGGATTTCTTTCATCTCTTAAGGGTAAAATAATACGAGTATTGAGTATACATTCACTAGGTTGGAATCCATGGGGATTGGGGAAAAGTTTGATGAAAAAGTATGATAGAATGATTAGGAATTGATGAATTGTTGTAGTTGTTTGATTGGAGGATTATATATAGGATGAATGTATTGTATGTATGAAATTTTGTAATTTTCTGAGGTTAACAAGGGCTTTGAAGAGGAAAATTGCAGCAGGAGATAGGCTGAAATCGCAGAGAAATTCTGCATAAATCGTCGTTCCCGTTTAATGCGGTATAACGCGCTTAGCGCGGTGTTGGGAAATTTTGCCTCTTCCAGGCAGAGACGAGCACACTTAGCGTGGAAAGAAGGACGCTCAGCGCAGTCTGGAACCAAAAGTAAATTTTTTTTATAATGAAAAATTCTAGAAATTATTTATTTTATACCCTGGTGGTTAGGTGTTGGTGTGGTGGTGATAAGAGCATGTATTGGTAGGCTATGTGCTTGTTTTGTAGTATGTTAGAGGTAACGATATAAAAACATGAGTTAACATGTATAATATGTGTTGTTGATGCTGTTATATGTTGATGTTGATGTTGTTGCATATTGTTGTTGATGTTGTTATATGTTGTTGTTGATGTTGTTACATGTTGTTGTTAATGTTGTCGTATGTTGTAATTGACGTTGTTGCATGAGATCGTTGTTGTTGTTGTTATTGACATTGCATATTGTCATTGATGGTGCATAGAATATTCATAGTTGTGGGATGGTGTACCAAGGTTGGGTAACAATGTCCATCTGAATTCCTTGAGGGAATCATTGATGGTGCGGTCATGAAATAGGGACCATACGTGACCATGAAATAGGGGTTGTGGGTGTGATAATGAAATAGGAATCATATTGAACCATGAAATAGGGGTCGAGAGTTCCGAAGGGAACTGGATCATGAAACAGGGATCGTTAAATGGTACCACATGCATTGAGTCAGGTGGAGTCTCATTTGCATGAATTAGTTGATAGTTTTGCATAATGGTGATATGTGTGTTGGTGTGAATGTTTATTCTGTTGATTGATTAGAAGTGGTAAGTACCTGATGATGTTTATCTCTTATTTGGATTATTTTTATCTTTTGTTGGTGTAAGTATCTCACCCCTTCTGTTTGAATGTTACCTCTACGTGGATAACATGCAGGTGATCAGGAGTAGTAGAGTCTGTGCTTGGTGAAGTTGGTGCACTTCACATTAGAAGAGTCGGCTCTGATATGTAACTTTGGGGAGTTGGGAACGATGTTCGAATTTTTATGTTTTGAGTCGTCAAGTCGTTGTTAAGTGTTGTCGTAGGTTTCTTAACTGTTGTTTCTTGTTGTTGTTGTTGCGTAGCAAATTTAGAATGGCTGGGAGAAATGATGTTGCACTTTCCGCCGCTATGCAGGTTATGGCTCAAACTGTGCAAAATCCGATGAATGTTGGAGATCGTGAGAATGATGATTTTCAGAAGAATGATCTGCCTACTTTCAAAGTATGACCCGGATAGAGCATAATAGTGGCTCAAGGAGAATGAAAGGATCTTCTGAGTGATGGAGTATTCTGAAGGCCTAAAAGTGTGGTTATGTATTCACAAATTAGTGGGAGAAGTTGATGACTAATGGGTTAACACTTGTCAATGGTTGGAAGCGTCTGGTGAGGAAATTACATGGATTATGTTTAGAAGAGAATTCTTGAGGAAATACTTTCCAGAGGATGTCGAGGAAAGAAAGAAGTTGAGTTTCTCGATTTGAAGTAGGGGAGTATGTCGGTTACGGAGTATGCTGCTAAATTTTCTGACTTGGCAAAGTTTTATTTGCACTATAGTGAAGCGATTACTAAGTTCTCAAAGTGTGTTAGGTTCGAGAATGGTTTGAGGCATGAAATCAAGCAAGCAATTGGTTACCAGAGGATCAAAAGACTCTCGAATTTGGTTGGTTGTTGTAGAATCTTTGAAGAAGACAACAAGCCTCGATCAGATCACTTTAAGAGTTTGGATGAGAGGAGAGGAAAGCAATAGATGCACCATGAATAGCCTTATGCAGCTCCGGCTGATAAAGGTAAGCAGAAGCATGTTAAGGGTAAGAAGCCAAGTGGGGGAGGTGCCCCTGATTCTCTGAAATGTTATAGGTATGGTGAACTGGGTCATCATATCAGTGAGTGTATGAGTGACGTGAAAAAGTGTTTCAAATGTGGTCAACCTGGATATTTGATTGCAGAGTGTAAGACTAACATGGTGACTTTCTACAACTTTGGAGAGCAGGGCCATATCAACACTCATTGTCAGAAACCGAAGAAATCTGCAACTGGAGGAAAAGTGTTTGCTTTGAAAGGAACACGGACTTCCAATGAGGATCAACTAATCAAAGGTATTTGTTATGTTAATGATACGCCTTTGATTGATATGATTGATACTGGCGCTATGCACTGTTTTATTGTTGTTGACTGTGTGAGAAGATAAGGCCTTGTTGTTTCCCTCATGAAAGGAGAAATGGTTATCGAGACTCGTGTTAATGGATCATTAACTACTTCTCTAGTTTGTTTGAATTGTCCTCTATCAATTTATGGTAAGGACTTTGGTGTGGATATAATATGTTTTCCGTTGGGAGGTTTAGATATGGTGTTGTAAATGAACTGGTTGGAATTCAATCATGTTCACATTAATTGTTTCAGCAAGTCAGTTCGATTTCTTACTCCTGATGAAGTGGAAGAAGAAGCTGGTTATCTATCTACTAGAGAGTTGAGGGAACTTTTGAATGAAGAAGATTAAGTATTAGCATTGTTAGCATCTTTACCAGTGGAAAATGAAATAGAGATTAGAGAATTGCAAGTAGTAAGAGAATTTATGGAAGTGTCCCCAGATGATATTATGGATGTACCGCCAGAGAGAGAGGTAGAATTTAGTATTGGTCTTGTGTCTGGAACTAGACCTATTTAGATGGCACCATATCGTATGTCGGTTCCTGAGTTAACCGAATTGAAGAAACAATTAGAGGAACTGTTAGAAAAGAAGTTTGTAAGGTCGAGCGTGTCGCCTTGGGGAGCTCCAGTGTTGTTGGTGAAAAAGAAGGACGGTATTATGAGGTTGTGTATTGATTACAAGAAGCTGAATAAAGTGACAATTAAGAACAAATATCCACTTCCAAGGATATATTGATCACACTAAAATTCACCGTATTTCTGACTCCGATTTCGCATGCATTCTTAGCTTTTATTGTTGTTTTGCTTTGTTATTGCTTTGTTTTCTTATGTTTTCAGGTTTTTATAATAATCGGAGCTGGAATCGGGAAAAGGAGCGAAAAAGGAGTGAAAACGGACGAAAACCTAGAAATTCAGCATTTTACACTTACGGCACCCACCGTGGCGGGCGCCATGGGGTTAGCCATGACGTGGCCACGTCTCAAGACCACTCCTCAACCTCCAGGACCCACGTTCCCCACTCCATCATCCCCTGTAGGGACCATGGCGGGCGCCATGACCTTGTGGCGGGCGCCACAAGGCAAAATTTCATAACCTCCACTTTTTAGTGGAGGGGCGTCCCGGTCATTTCATGCTTTCAGTTTTTACTATAAATAGGACCTTAGATTTTCGTTTTTCTTCATCCAGAATTAGAATTCTCTAGGCATATATCAGTTATAAAGCAGTTGCCATTCCACATCGGGGTGCCTCTGCAATCGAGTGATCGAGTCTGTAATCTGTCTGTGGTTCGAGTTTTGGAGCACTCTGGAGGAAGTTAATCCTGCCGCCATTTTAATTCAAGTTCGTACTTTACTTTTATTTATTTCTGCCTCGCTTTTACTTTGTTTATTTTCTGCACTCGCACATTTACGTTGTTTATTTCCTGCACTCGCACATTTACGTTGTTTATTTCCTGCACTCGCACATTTACGTTGTTTATTTCCTGCACTCGCACATTTACGTTGTTTATTTCCTGCACTCGCACATTTACGTTGTTTATTTCCCGCACTCGCACTTTACTTCGTTTACTTTCCGCACTCGCTTTAAATTACTTTTATGAAAAACTATAAAAAGAATATTTACTTTATCATGTCTAACTAATTCCATAAAGGTTAGAATGTAAGGATCGTAATTAAACCAGTAATCAGTATAATTGTTCGTGGAAACACCTAAGGGCTATTTTATCTTTCAATTCAAATAATTGTTTTTAACTATTTCAAAAACAGCCAAAAGCGCTTTGTATAGTTCATTAGGAGATTTTAGATTAAAAAGAAAAGAGATTTTAAAACGATTTTCGGACGCGTTAGGAAGTTTAAACTCTGGTTCGCAAGAACCTCTTTTTGCTAAGAAGTCCAGGTTAAAATACTTTTCAACTTAGTTAAGATACTATATTTCTTAAAAATAGGTTTACTACTCTAACGCAGTACGCACCTTTTTATCCGTGACAATAGGAGGGGTTGATTAGGGAGTACAACTCGGTTCTGAATACGCGAAAGCGACAGTTCCTGTTAAATTAGTTCTTTTCAAAGAAGAAAACATTGCCCATAAGTAGTTCCACTAACAAGTACTGGATTATCATTGATTACGTGAATTACATTCGAGCCTGTCTTTATTTATTATTTAAAATTATAATTTTATTTACCATTGCACCCTTATTAAAACCCTTAAAAATAGTTGCCTTAGATACACATCATAACAACAGGTTTGATAGATTGACACTTGGTCTCTGTGGATTCGATAATCTTTTATATTACTTTGACGTGATTCGTACACTTGCGAAATACACGCATCAAGTTTTTGGCGCCGTTGCCGGGGACCAATATCGTCAAATTTCATTACCCTGTAGTTATACCGTTTAGACTAAGGTTGTTACCCACCGGTCAATGCGAAAGACTCGCAGTGCCGGAAGTTTAGTAGACCCTCTAGCTGAACCTGAACGTTACGCTCGCGCACGTTTATTTTTCCATAGGAATAGGATAGCTATGGCCGAAGAACAAAACCGAAGACCTCTTAAGGACTTCGCCCAACCATCAAACGAGGAACCTAGTTCCAGTATAGTAAACCCCGCTATCCCAGCCAATAATTTTGAACTTAAACCATCCCTGCTGCAATTAGTGCAACAGAGACAATTCTCAGGTCTCGCTACTGATAACCCGAACCAACATTTAAAAAACTTTCTTCAGTTAGCAGACACCTTTAAAACCAATGGAGCTTCTCCTGAGGCAATACGCTTAAGATTATTTCCCTTTTCCCTCAGAGATAAAGCTCTATCATGGTTAGATTCCCTTCCACCCAATTCAATAACCACTTGGGATGACCTTAGGAAAGTTTTCCTTGCTAGATATTTTCCCCCGAGTAAGACCGCTCTTCTTCGAAACCTAATAACTAGATTTACCCAACACCAAGGAGAGTCGTTGTTCGAAGCCTGGGAGAGATATAAAGAACTATTAAGAGCATGCCCACACCATGGCTTAGAGAATTGGTTAATCATCCAAACCTTCTATAATGGACTTCTTTATAACACTAAAATGACCATCGACGCTGCCGCTGGTGGCGCACTGATGAACAAACCTTACCCTGAAGCTAGTGCCCTTATCGAGGATATGGCCCAAAACCATCAATCATGGGGAGTAGAACGAGCGACAGTGGAAAAGAAGGAAGCCCAAGGAGGAATACATGAGCTAAGCTCTATAGACATGATGCAGGCTAAAATGGACGCGTTGGCCCTAAGAGTCGAACATATGTGTACAACTCCGAATACTGTAGCCGCAGTTTCGCCGAATTGTGAGATATGTGGAACGCAAGGACACCAATCCGCCGAATGCAATCTGTTGAATGAAACCAACACCGAGCAAGTGAACTATACCCAAGGGAACCCATTTTCAAACACATATAACCCTGGATGGAGGAATCACCCAAACTTCTCCTACAAAAATAATAACCCTATCCAAAATACCGCACCTCCGAGACAACAAGGTTACCAAGCCCCTAGAACAAATCAACCTATGCAACCTGTGCCACCAAACCCGAGCTTTGAGGAAATTGTAAAAGATTTCATCGTTGCTCAAAAACAGAAGAACAAAGAGTTCATGAACCAAAGCGTCCATGTTAACGAACTAATTACCCAGTTAGGAACCAAGGTTGATAAAATCATTACTCATAATAAGATGCTTGAAACCCAGATCTCTCAGGTAGCGTTAAACCAAGCCCCACAGACTACACCTGGAGGACAGTTCCCTGGACAACCTCAACAGAACCCGAAAGGGCAAGCTAATGCCATTACTCTACAAAGTGGAACCGCTTATAAGGAACCTTTAAACCCTAGATTAAGTGATCCCGAAACTTCTGAGAGGAATGAGGAAAAGGAACCAGAGAAGCCTGAAACCCCGGAAAGTCAAGAAAAAGGAGAAGAACCTAAAAATAAAACCTATGTACCACCACCGCCATACAAACCACCAATACCTTACCCTCAAAGATTAAAGAAAACCCAAATCGATAATCAATATCAAAAATTCGTTAAGGTTATAGAAAAACTTCACGTAGAAATCCCCTTTACAGAAGCCATCACCCAAATACCTTCTTATGCTAAGTTTCTCAAAGACATACTTACAAATAAACGTAGACTTGAAGATCCGAAACCCGTGGAATGTAATTCTATTTCCGAAGATAGGTTAGCAAAGAAAGATAAAGATCCCGGAAATTTTTCCATTCCTTGTATTTTGGGGAATCATGTCATCGAAAAAGCTTTTCTAGACTTAGGAGCTAGTGTGAGCTTAATGCCTTTAGCAGTTTGTGAGAGATTAAACTTAGGAGAATTACAACCTACTAAGATGTCACTTCAATTAGCCGATAGATCCGTTAAATACCCTATAGGCATACTTGAAGACGTCCCTGTTAGGGTAGGTCAGTTGTTTATACCTACTGATTTTGTTGTCATGGACATTAAAGAAGATGACGACATACCGATACTCCTAGGTAGACCGTTCTTATCGACTGCTGGAGCCGTAATAGATGTTAAAAAAGGAAAACTAACTTTTGAGGTAGGTGAAGAGAAGATAGAATTTATATTGTCAAAATTTCTTATGGCACCTGTGATAGGAGATGCTTGTTATGCCTTAGATATCATCGAAGAATGCATTAGGGAATTAGAACAAGAAGAAGAAACTGAATCTATAAAATTGCCATCAACCCTTATTTTGGAAGATGACAATTATAAAACACCCTACATTGATGATAACCTTCACGAATGTTTATCTCTTACCCCAGATCCTATGCCTTGCCCTATGAAACCGACCGTAAAACTTAAGGAACTGCCTAAAAACCTGAGATATGAATTTCTCGATGAAGATATGAATCGTCCAGTTATAGTCAGTGCTACCTTAAACCAAAAAGAAACCGATCAATTATTAGAAGTTTTACGTAGGTACCCCTCAGCCTTAGGATATAAGATCTCTGATCTAAAAGGAATAAGCCCATCCGTATGCATGCATCGGATTTTGCTTGAAGAAGATTCAAAACCTTCCAGAGAACACCAACGAAGAATAAATCCTATAATGAGTACTGTAGTTAAGACTGAAGTTCTTAAGTTACTAGAGGCAGGTATAATATATCAGATCTCGGACAGTAAATGGGTGAGTCCTGTGCATGTAGTACCTAAAAAGGGAGGCATCACAGTCGTGCAAAACGAGAAGGGCGAACCTGTAGCAAAAAGAACCGATGGAGGTTGGCGTATGTGCATAGATTATAGAAAATTAAATAAAGCAACTAGGAAGGACCATTTCCCGTTACCATTCATAGACCAAATGTTGGAGCGCCTAGCCAGACACTCTTACTTTTGTTACTTAGATGGATATTCAGGATTCTTCCAAATACCTATTCACCCCGAAGATCAAGAAAAAACTACCTTTACATGCCCAGTTGGAACCTTTGCCTATAGAAGAATGCCTTTTGGACTTTGTAATGCTCCTGCAACTTTCCAACGCTGCATGATGTCTATCTTTGCTGATTATTTAGATGGAATTATGGAAGTATTTATGGACGATTTCTCAGTTTGTGGATCAGATTTCAAAAATTGTCTTATCAACCTTGAGAAAATCCTGGAGAGATGTGTGGAGGTAAACCTTGTGCTAAATTGGGAAAAATGCCATTTCATGGTCACCGAAGGGATTGTTTTAGGACATATAGTTTCCGAAAAAGGTATAGAGGTAGATAAAGCAAAAATAGAAGTCATAGAGAATCTAAAACCGCCGAAGACTATCAGGGAGATAAGAAGTTTTCTTGGACATGCCGGATTTTACCGACGTTTTATCAAGGATTTCTCCAAAATAACAAAGCCCTTAACTGGTCTTTTGATGAAAGATGCTGAATTTATCTTCGATGAAAAATGTACTGAAGCATTTAATCTCCTGAAGCAAGCTCTGATTTCAGCACCTATAATGAAACCCCCTGATTGGTCAGAACCGTTTGAGATAATGTGTGACGCCAGTGATTACGCTGTTGGAGTCGTTCTAGGTCAGAGAAAAGACAAAAAGTTACATGTGATTTATTATGCCAGTAGAACCCTAGACGCTGCACAGCTCAACTACGCAACAACCGAAAAAGAGCTCCTAGCTGTAGTTTTTGCAATAGACAAATTTAGATCTTATCTAGTAGGAGCCAAGATTATAGTTTACACCGACCATGCTGCCATTCGTTACTTACTAAGCAAAAAGGATGCCAAGCCTAGGTTACTTCGATGGATTCTATTACTGCAAGAGTTTGATTTGGATATCCGTGATAAGAAAGGCACTGATAATGTGGTAGCTGATCACCTATCTAGGCTAGAATACCTGAAACCTGATCCAGTTCCCATAAATGACGATTTTGCCTATGATAGACTGATAGCCCAACTAGAAACCATTGAAGATGATAACCCAGACCCTCATGAGTATTTTCAAAAATCCTTAGCCATAAGTGATGTACCTTGGTATGCAGACTTTGTTAATTACCTAGCCGCTGACATCATACCCCCTGATCTAAACTACCACCGGAAGAAGAAGTTCTATAGTGATGTGAGAAACTTCTATTGGGACGAACCGTTTCTTTTCAAGAGAGGTAAAGATGGCATTTTCCGCCGTTGTGTTCCAGAAGAAGAGGTAAATAATATAATTGAGCATTGTCACTCTGCACCCTATGGTGGACATGCAAGCACATCTAAGACCTACGCCAAGATTCTTCAAGCTGGCCTATTCTGGCCTACTATGTGGCGTGATGTCCATGCTTTCATTGTCAAGTGTGATAGATGCCAACGCACAGGAAATATTTCAAGACGTAATGAAATGCCGTTAAGAAATATCCAAGAAGTAGAACTCTTCGACGTATGGGGTATAGACTTTATGGGACCGTTCCCACCATCTTTTGGAAATCAGTACATATTAGTAGCTGTTGACTACGTGTCTAAATGGATTGAAGCTATCGCCGCACCCACAAATGACACCAGAGTAGTCATCAAATTATTCAAGAATTATATATTTCCCAGGTTTGGAACCCCCCGTTTAGTCATAAGTGATGGAGGATCACACTTCATATCGAGAATATTTGATAAACTTTTAAGCAAGTATGGAGTTAAGCATAGAGTAGCAACACCATACCACCCACAGACCAATGGACAAGTGGAAGTATCTAATAGGGAGATAAAACAAATCCTCGAGAAGACTGCCTCTATATCTAGAAAGGATTGGTCACAGAAACTTCAAGAAGCATTATGGGCCTATAGAACCGCTTTCAAAACTCCTATAGGAACAACCCTTTATCAACTGGTCTATGGAAAATCATGTCACTTACCTTTTGAATTGGAGCATAAGGCCTATTGGGCCATCAAAACTTTGAATTTGGATTACTTGACAGCTGGTGAGAAACGTATCCTTGACATCCACAAATTAGAAGAGCTCAGACAATCTGCCTACGAAAATGCCATCATATACAAAGAAAGAACAAAAGCTTGGCATGACAAAAGAATCATAAGAAGAGACTTCAAGATAGGCGATCCTGTTCTCCTGTTCGATTCTAGGTTATGACTATTTCCAGGTAAACTCCGTTCGAGATGGACTGGCCCTTTCGAAGTATCTAAGATCCTGAGATCAGGTGCTATTGAAATCAAGAACCCGACATGTAAACCATTCATCGTCAATGGACAGAGGTTGAAGCCCTACGAAGGAGGTGACATTCCAACAACATACACCTGCCATACTCTGAGTGATCCACCATATCCTTCCAATGATGTTTAATTATCGGTCGTCGAGCTAATGACGTTAAACAAGCGCTGCATGGGAGGAAACCCATGGTTTTTCTTATTTTTGTACTTTTTATTTTTTACTTTTACTTTATTTTGTTTATATTATTATGTCAGGACTAACGATTGAATGTTTTATGTGCTTTCAGGACTTGTTTGCTAACCTTGTACAGAATGCAGAACCCTGATGACATGCACGTGGCCTTTAGAGATGATGCACAGAGAGAGCGTTACCATGTCCACATGAGACGCCCTATGGCTCCTACCAGGTACCCTGACCATGACTGCATGGATGCCTTGGGGATAGAGCCAAGCGTCAGATTTTTATGCCATCAACTCCAGTGGGACCAGTTTGACTACAGGAACAATCACTTATAGGAACTTGACTCTTGAGTTCCTCAGCTCGTTTCATTATGACCCTTGGGCTGGACCCGATGGACTCGCTGTTTTCAGGTTGTTCGGGATTGACTACTCATTCTCTCACAGAGAGTTTGGTGATTTGCTAGGTTTCCAGACTACTCCTGATGCAATTCCAGATACACCGATGGGGTATTTTATGAGCAGAGAAGTGGAAAAGTTTTGGACTAAAATATCCGGCGGAGGGAGCCAAGATCCTTCTACCCAGTTTTCTCAGGTAATCCACAACCCTGCATTGAGGTACTTCCAGATGATTCTAGCACATTCTTTCCTAGGTTTTCCAGATACAGAGACACTGCTAAGTGAAGAGGAGATTTTCCTACTGTTTTGTGCGACTCAGTCTCGCCCTGTTGCTTGTGGCAACTTTCTGTTAAAGGGCTTGGCTAGTGTTGCCAGATCATCCGTAGGCATCATCCATGTCGGTGGGATTGTTACACAGATAGCTACTGCATTGGGTTTGTCTCGCAAGTTATTGCACCTCAGGACCTTCTGCTCCTACACCACCCTGGATATTGATTTTTGTCTTGATAGAGGACTGATGAGGAGGGCTTCTTTTGAGCCCAACATGTTTAGATTGCTGATCGACGGCGAAGCGATACACTACTTTACATTACCAGATCAGCTGATGACCAGTGTCCATGATCCTGAAAATTGGAGTTATGCTCTAGAGGGTTATGGAGAGACTGTCGAAGAGCCGAAATCGCCTCCCGCCGCTGAGTACACTCCTACACCTCTTACTCCCCAAATCACTGTTATGTCTAACAATATGTCTCTGCAGCCACCTGACCTACAAACACAGATTTATGAGCTCCGCAAGGAGACTGCCCTGCTCAAGCAGGAAGTGGCAGACTTGGAGTTACAGATGCAGGTTTCTGATCTCACTCGTGCCTCAGAGGCCGATGCTCTATATCAGGCGATTGAAGAGTTTCGGAGGGAGATAGCTGAGATTCGTGGATCAAGCCAGGAAAAGACGCCTACCACATGACTCATTCTACCCTGACAGCATTACCCTAGTATTTTATTTATCGCATTTCCAGACATATTTTACTTTACTGCAGCTTTTATATTTTCATGCACTTTGAATTCCTTATTTATATACATATTATGCACTAATGTTAACTTTTTTCTTTTTCTTTTGTTTCTTTAATCATTTTTATTTTTTGTCGTGCAAAGAAAAAAAAAATATAAGACAAAAATAATTTCATTTTTGTCTTCACAAAAAAATATGCAAGCCTCAAGCCTTGAAAAGAAGAAGAAAACGCTATCCAGACCCCCCGAAGACCAAAGGTGCAAGGAAGGCCCAAAAGGAGGATCCAAAACCACAAGGCCCAGGAATTGGCCTTGTGGCGGGCGCCATAGGCCCTGTGGCGGGCGCCACACCGTACCATCAACATATACGGGATTCAATCCCCATTTCCACCATTTTCATCCCTTTCTTCACCAAAAACCCATTTTTCCAACCTTCCAAATCCTCCTTGAACCCCATTAAAGCTCACCCATTTCCAAAATACCCTCCATCCATAAAACATATCCAACATCCATTTCCATTTTCATCCATCAAAAACCAAAAAAATCAAAACTTTATCATTCCCTCATAAACCACTTTTTCTACCATTTTCACTACCTAAGGAGCTTTCAACAATGGAGTTCAACGGATTTATTCTTCGTGATGGAAGACCGGGCGAAAGGCAACGGAAAATTATTCAGAGGCTTCAAAGTCGAGAAATTCTCTCGACTAGGTACGTCGACGATAACTGTCTGTATGCTTTGGGTATTTATCATAGTGTTTTTAATTTATTAGAATTTCTAGGCTTGCATAATATCTTCATCAATCAGGAACCTACCTATGAGCGACTGACAACTGAGTTTTTGAGTTCTTTGATATACACTGTCAGTCCTAACACTGCTAGCACTGTTGGTACTGTTATTTTTAGACTGTTCGGAATTGAGTATGAATTCAGTACCGACGATCTAGCAGGTTTGTTAGGAATCCCTCATAGGGAAGGTTCGATCTGTGAGGCACCTTTGGATGCTGAATGGTCGGCCGAGGTATTTACCTTTTGGCAAAGGCTTTCAAGTACTTCAATTAATTCTTTTGAAGGGATACTTGCGTCGACCATTCACAACCCGGCCATAAGAGTTTTTAGACTTCTTTTGGCATGTACTATTTTTGGCCGGGAAAGTCCAAACAAGGTAAATGCTCGTGAACTCCTATTTTTGCAAGGATGCCTCACTAGAACCCACATCAATCCGGTCCCGTTTATGCTTGCTCATATGACTTTATTTACTAACAAAACAGGACCGATTGTTTTTGGAGGACTTGTTACGTCTATTGCTCGGGCTCTTGGCCTGAACAATGAGATAGCTACACTTGAACCACTACCTCCTCGCACAATTAATTTAAAATTTCTGAAGGACATGAAATTGTGCCGAACGAGGAGAGAAGGTGGTTATGAGTTGATGGTTCATGGGGTAGCTATCCCATCTGTTGCTTTACCATGCAGTAGACGTACTGATGTACGTGATGAAAGGAACTGGACCTATGATCTTAATGCTCCACGTGTTTTGGGTCCACTTCCTCCTAATATTCCCGATGGGGAGGCACATGACACTGATGATGAGTATGATCGGAGAGAGCAGTCTCCCATCCCTCACATGTCCCCCCATCGTCCTTCACAGTCACACACTGCACCATCTTCCTCTAACCCTGTTGCAGGTACTGCTCCTGGATTCTTTGTCACCGAGGAGATGTGGCGTGATATGACAGCTAGAGAAGAAAGGCGTGATGGCCTTCTCTCTACTATTTCACAGCAGCTGACGGACAACATGAGCTTCATGCAACAATCGCGATTGGTTTCGGATCGTGCTTATAGCAACGTCTGCCGTACCTTGAACGATATCTCATTAGAGCAGAACCGTCAGAGAGAGTTCAACAGCCGACACTACCAGCTTGTAGAGGCCACTCAGGGTTCCATCTTGGGTAACCTTCGAGAGGTCCGGAGTGCTCAGGCTGCTTTATCAGCACGACTCGACCGGAGGGACCAGCATCGCAGTAGATCCCGTCGTTCCAGACCATCACATCAGGACGGCGAAGGCACCAGTGCCCCTCCTCAGTAGTTTTTTCCAGGTTACCCCCCTTATCTTATTTCGAAACATTGGGGACAATGTTCGATTTAAGTGTGGGAGGGGATTTTATTGCTTTCCGTTATTTCCTTTTTAGTTAATTATTTCCTTTCAGTTATTTCCCTTTTCAGTAATTTAATTTTCTTAGATAATGCATGAGTCTGACGAGTCACCAGTATAGTGTATTTTTAGTTCATCTTCATTTTTTCCCATTTCCTTAGCCTTACAAAAAAAAATTTTAAAAAAGAAAACAATGTTGTTTCACATGTTTTTTGGGCTTTGAGACAGGTTTAGATTAGGATGTGGTGACTTAGGTCAACTTTTTGAAACATCAGAACCATTTTAGCACCATAAACCTCTTGAATATAGGAATCACTCCTAAACCCCACCACCTTGGCCTTTACTATCATTTTAAAAATTGTCCTAAGTAGTTTATCTTAGCAGTCAGCTCCGGCTTAAGCATGCTCTACGTAGGGGGTCGATGAATATAAGTGAATGATCCAGTGCTAATAAAAAAAAAAAAAAAAGGCAAACTCTGGTATAGGTGACCCTCACAAAGTCATTTAAACCGAAAAAAGAGAAGAAAAAAAAAAAATTTTTGCCACAAAAAGAGAAAAATTGCAAGTCACCTATTGTTAGTTGGTTCAGAGGTATCTGGCACTGAACTTGGTAGGGCGGATTACGATCCGATCCCCCGCAGCTACATTTAGGCGAAATAAAAACAGGTTTACACATGCTTATGTGCCAGAAACCTTATGTTATGGATCAGAATCACTAACCGGTCACTCTACTATGAAGCATGTACGGATAACGGGCTTAATGTGATTGCGCCTGAATGAAAAGGACACAAAAAGATGAGAAGATAGGCCTAGGTATCGTGGGATGATATGGAGTGGTTAATATAGGATTGAAGTTTGTGTTTGTGTTACTATGGTACCCTTGGTTCACTTAGTTAGTATCTGTCACTGCATCCTGACTTGAACTTAGAATCCCTTTAGCCCAAAGACACGTGTTGACACCATATTTTCTTAAGCTTTAATGTTTGCTTGAGGACAAGCAAAGGTTTAAGTGTGGGAGAATTTGATCACACTAAAATTCACCGTATTTCTGACTCCGATTTCGCATGCATTCTTAGCTTTTATTGTTGTTTTGCTTTGTTATTGCTTTGTTTTCTTATGTTTTCAGGTTTTTATAATAATCGGAGCTGGAATCGGGAAAAGGAGCGAAAAAGGAGTGAAAACGGACGAAAACCTAGAAATTCAGCATTTTACACTTACGGCACCCACCGTGGCGGGCGCCATGGGGTTAGCCATGACGTGGCCACGTCTCAAGACCACTCCTCAACCTCCAGGACCCACGTTCCCCACTCCATCATCCCCTGTAGGGACCATGGCGGGCGCCATGACCTTGTGGCGGGCGCCACAAGGCAAAATTTCATAACCTCCACTTTTTAGTGGAGGGGCGTCCCGGTCATTTCATGCTTTCAGTTTTTACTATAAATAGGACCTTAGATTTTCGTTTTTCTTCATCCAGAATTAGAATTCTCTAGGCATATATCAGTTATAAAGCAGTTGCCATTCCACATCGGGGTGCCTCTGCAATCGAGTGATCGAGTCTGTAATCTGTCTGTGGTTCGAGTTTTGGAGCACTCTGGAGGAAGTTAATCCTGCCGCCATTTTAATTCAAGTTCGTACTTTACTTTTATTTATTTCTGCCTCGCTTTTACTTTGTTTATTTCCTGCACTCGCACATTTACGTTGTTTATTTCCTGCACTCGCACATTTACGTTGTTTATTTCCTGCACTCGCACATTTACGTTGTTTATTTCCTGCACTCGCACATTTACGTTGTTTATTTCCTGCACTCGCACATTTACGTTGTTTATTTCCCGCACTCGCACTTTACTTCGTTTACTTTCCGCACTCGCTTTAAATTACTTTTATGAAAAACTATAAAAAGAATATTTACTTTATCATGTCTAACTAATTCCATAAAGGTTAGAATGTAAGGATCGTAATTAAACCAGTAATCAGTATAATTGTTCGTGGAAACACCTAAGGGCTATTTTATCTTTCAATTCAAATAATTGTTTTTAACTATTTCAAAAACAGCCAAAAGCGCTTTGTATAGTTCATTAGGAGATTTTAGATTAAAAAGAAAAGAGATTTTAAAACGATTTTCGGACGCGTTAGGAAGTTTAAACTCTGGTTCGCAAGAACCTCTTTTTGCTAAGAAGTCCAGGTTAAAATACTTTTCAACTTAGTTAAGATACTATATTTCTTAAAAATAGGTTTACTACTCTAACGCAGTACGCACCTTTTTATCCGTGACAATAGGAGGGGTTGATTAGGGAGTACAACTCGGTTCTGAATACGCGAAAGCGACAGTTCCTGTTAAATTAGTTCTTTTCAAAGAAGAAAACATTGCCCATAAGTAGTTCCACTAACAAGTACTGGATTATCATTGATTACGTGAATTACATTCGAGCCTGTCTTTATTTATTATTTAAAATTATAATTTTATTTACCATTGCACCCTTATTAAAACCCTTAAAAATAGTTGCCTTAGATACACATCATAACAACAGGTTTGATAGATTGACACTTGGTCTCTGTGGATTCGATAATCTTTTATATTACTTTGACGTGATTCGTACACTTGCGAAATACACGCATCATATACGATCTGGAGGATCAGTTGGTGGGGCTCGTGTGTTTAGCTAGATTGATTTGAGGTCGGGTTATCACCAGATAAGGGTAAAAGATGCGGATGTGCAGAAAACAGCTTTTAGGACTCGGTATGGACACTATGAATATGTAGTGATGCCATTTGGAGTTACTAATGCACCTAGAGTATTCATGGAGTATATGAATCGGATATTCCATGATTATTTAGACCAGTTTGTTGTTGTCTTTATAGATGACATTCTAATTTACTCTAAGTCTGAATAAGAGAACGTTGAACATCTACGGATTGTGTTGCAAGAGTTGAAAGAGAAAAAATTGTATTCTAAGTTATCGAAGTGCGAGTTTTGGTTAACGGAAGTGAGTTTTCTTGGCCATGAATTTTTCATGTGAGGGTATTTTCATGTATCTATCCAAGGTAGATGCAGTTCTACAGTGGGAGACTCTGAAGTCCGTGATTGAAATTAGAAGCTTTTTGGGATTAGCTGGTTATTATCGCAGATTCATTAAGGGTTTTTTGAAGTTGGCACTTCCATTGACTCAGCTAACTTGTAAAAATAAGGCGTTTATGTGGGACATCCAGTGTGAACAGAGTTTCATTGATCTAAAGAAGAGATTGTTATCACTTCAGTTTTGAGTTTACCTAAACCAGATGAACCATCTGTGGTTTATTGTGATGCTTCTTGGATGGGTTTGGGTGGGGTGTTAATGCAAGACGGTCAAGTAGTGGCGTATGCTTCACGACAGTTGAGAATTCATGAGAGGAATTATCCTACTCGTGACTTGGAACTAGTAGCAATGGTGTTTGTATTAAATATTTAGAGGCATTACTTGTATGGTTCGAGATTCGAAGTATTTAGTGACCATAAGAGTCTGAAGTATCTTTTTGACCAGAAAGAGTTAAATATGAGGCAGAGGCGTTGATTGGAATTCTTGAAGGATTATGATTTTGGCTGGAATTATCATCCCGGTAATGCTAATATAGTGGTACATGCGTTAAGTAGGAAGAACTTGCATATGTCTACCATGATGGATTGAGAATTGAAATTGATTGAGCAGTTTATGGATATGAGTTTGGTATGCGAGCAAACACCGCATAATGTAATGTTGGGTGTAACGCCCTGTTTATTTAATTAATTATTTAATTAAATATCTTCGTATTATTTGTGTTGATTATCGAAATTGTGTTGTATTGAGTTGTTATGTTGGTTTTAGTTGAATTAATTTAATTGAGTTGATTTAAGTTGTGTTATGATTAGTCGAATTAATTAAGTTGATTAAGTTGTGGAAAATTTGATTTAAGTTGTGTTGTTGTTAGTTGAGTGAATTAATTGATATATTTGAAGAAATAGTGTTGGAATGATATCATTATATTTAGTGGGCTTATTTGTGAATAAAAGTAGTACATAGTGGGGTGCAGGAATTAGGCCCAAATGAGAATAATTAGATTAATAAAATTATAAGATTAATTGGATTATAAGAAAAATAGGTTATCAGTAAAAAGAAAAATAAGAAGTTTATAGAGAACGTGGAAGTTGCAATGTAACAGAAAGTGGAATAAGGGTTTGACAGAGAATACATAGAAGCTGCAAGAGAGAGAATCCAATCGGATAGTAGAGCGACCTTCAATCTAAGGTAAGGGTGGGATTTTGACTCTATAATCGGGAAATATGATGAATAATATGTGGGATTAGAATTGTAGAATATCTTTTGTGTATGTTGTTGTGTATGTTGTATATGTTGTTTGTGTATGTTGAATTATGTTTGTATATGTTGATTTCGTAATTGATACAAAAGGTTGGAAAATTAGTTAATGTTGTCGAATTAGTTGTAGGATAATTAATTTATGTTGTTTGAGTTGTTGTTGTTGTTGTTGTACTGTGTTGATTTGGAATTGATTTGAAGGAAAAACCTGGACAAAATGAGAAAACAGAGAGAACTGAGAAAAGGAACGCGGAAAATTCACGTTGGGACGACCGTCCCTTGGTGGTAACGAACGTCACTTGGCTGTATGTGATGACCGTATGGCCTTGTGCCGACCGTCATTCTTTTTTTAGATGACCGTCACCCTTTTTGTTTGTGACGAGGGCCATTTCCCTTCTATTTTTGTTGGTCTGTGTTTGGGTAACATGTATACCTTTATTTCAGTAACATAATTGAGCTTGAAAATCAGGTTATGAGTTGAAGTAGCAATAGTAATTAATTAAGTTGATAATCATTGTAAGTGTATAAGTAGCAGTAATGATAATAAGTATGCCACAAATAGTATATTTTGTCTAGAAGAGTATTTTTTTTGGCAAAAAATTAATTGGTAGCAACAATAGTAATTAACATGTAGCAGACATGATATAGCAGTAGCACTGAGGTCACACTTTAGTGGCATTAATTGTGATAAAATAATAGGATAATAATATAACAGTGTTGGGAATAACAAACAGAGTAGTAAATTAAAGAAGAACAATTAGACGGTTTTTGGTAGTATGGTCCGGATAGTTTCGAGGAACGTTTGTGATCAAAGTTGGTTGGTACAAAGTAGGATATAAGTCGATGTGATATTGTCGTGATGAAGTTGTGAAGTTGTTGGTATGAAAGTTGATGTTAAGTTGTAGGCCTATGGCCAATGTTGATTTGTTGTTGTTGTTAAGTTGTAGGCATATGGCCAGTGTTGACTTGTTGTTAAGTTGTAGGCCTATGGCCAACGTTGATTTGTTGTTGTTGTTGTTGTTAGGTTGTTGTAGTATGAAGTTGTTGTTAAGTTGTTGTATTATGTTGTTGTTACTAAGTTGTGATAATGTTTGTTGTTGTGTGGTTATATAACTATTATTGTTGTTATTCTGATATTTATGTTGTTGATTCCTCTATTAGTTGGAAGATTTTTAAGTTGGGAGTTATGCTACAATGGTACCACATGCATATGCATATTTCAAGTCGTATTCCATGTTTCATAGATTTGTTGTTGTGTTATTGAATGATGTTGATTGTAAATTTGTGAAGTGGCGATCTTATAATTTGATCTAATATGTTATTTATCATATATCTGATTATATAGTTTGATATATCACCCCTTCTGTTTGAATGTTGCCCTCTGTTGGTAACGTGCAGGTAATCCAGGATAGAGTTACTTACCTTAGGTAGTTCGAGTCGGTGTCGTCGCTCTGATATGTAACTGTTGTACCCCAAAATTTGCGCTCACATATTCAAGGTGATATATCTCAAGAGGTCTCCTAATAGTCACAAGATTCTCAATTAATCAAAGGAATTGAAGGTTTCATCAAACAAAGCCTCATCCTAAGCAATGGATCTGAAACTAGGGTTTTGAATTTCCCCAAGCAAAGTGGACTTCCAGAGCCTCAAATGGACTTCATAACATCCCACATACTTCAAAGAATCCTCATGTCAAGTTTCAAGATCTTCCATACAAGTTTGGTCAATCAGATGCTCAGATACCCAAAAATTAGTTAACTTGGTCAAAAAGTCAAACTTCAAGATTTCTGGTCAACATCAAGATTATGAGGTTAAATTCATCATTTTATTAAGGGTTGATCATAATTTATCAAGGAAACCTCATAATCATCAAGAATCAGAAGTTGCCAAATTAGAGTTTTATGTAGGAAAAGTCAACTGAACTTTGACTAACCATAACTTTCACATACTTCATCAAATATTTCCCATCCAAAGTTCATTTTAAAGTAAATTTAATTCTCTACAACTTTGTGTCTCACAAGCCAAGTCCAAAAATGCTTCATTTGAAAGATATGAGCCAAGACATTACAGGTCCTTTTGAAAGTCAACAAAAAGTCAACTTTTTCAAAAGCTCATAATTTAAAAATAGAAAATGATATGGACATGGGACCAAAAGGAGAAGTTATAGGACACTCTAATATTTCTAAAAAGTCCTAGAACACCTTCATGGGATAAAAATTGAGGGAGTTATGCATTGTGGAAGTTGGACAATTTTGAGGAGGTATATGAAGCAAAAAATGCCTAAACTCAAGATTTCTCCAAATGGGCATATAATATTTCAACCCAAACTTGAAGATAAGACTATTCATGACCCAATGATCAATTTTTCTTATTTATTTTATATTATATTGAATTTTAAACATTTAAATTCAGTTTTAATTGAAATAAATTAAAAATCAAATATTTGATCTAAGATTTATTTTTGGATCAAATATTTGATGTTTAAAGTGATTGATCATTGCCAAATTCATACAAAACCAAAATAGCATGATCAAATTTGATTTTTGGACAATTATGGTAATTTGGTTTCTTCATCTTCAAGCAATCCACAAAATCCATCCAAAGGCCCAATCTTTTGACCTAAAATACATCGCTATATATACACAACAACAACAACACAAGGATTGAGGACGAATTTTCGAGACAAAAAAGTGCACCTTCAAACTCAATTTTTTCAAGGAAAAGTGATTTTCGATTTCATCATTCCAATATATTTCCAAAGGTTTTAAAGGTCTTAACATGTTC
This sequence comes from Lathyrus aphaca, assembly GCA_963966055.1. Taxonomy (NCBI): domain Eukaryota; kingdom Viridiplantae; phylum Streptophyta; class Magnoliopsida; order Fabales; family Fabaceae; genus Lathyrus; species Lathyrus aphaca. The sequence continues at coordinate 3,879,849 of OZ014519.1, forward strand.
CTTGATGTTCCTTGAACCTATCCCAATCATTTTCATCATTAAATCATGTTATAATACTCAAACCGAATTCATATTTATGCTAAATTTCAATTTTTTGATTACATTAATTCTTGATGTTTTGATTGATTTTGTTTATCTAATATTGTTTGTCTCATGTTATAGAAGCTTTCTGGGTTGATTGTTTGAAGTTTCATGCCCAAAACCGAATTGCACAATTGTTAGGGTTTGGAGGCCCAATTTGGGGATTCTTGATTTAGGCTATATAAAAACTTTTAAATGACATATTTGGACTGTATGAGACATGGGGAATCATTTTGTGTTTTCAATTTGATCTAATCATGTGTATTTTTAAGGTTTTAAAAATTACAGGTCAATTAGCTACGAATTTTTCGTAGCTAATTGGAAGCAAATTCGTAGCTAAACAACAAGGTCTGGAGGTTAAAGATGATGACTTGGCGTGCAACATAAATTCAAATTTTAATCTTTTTATATTATTTATTTGATTCATCTTATTAACACAAGCACGCGGTTGGTCTGGTGGTAAGAAGCGTGGCGTATGAAGTTGAGGGCGAGGGATTGAATCCAGCCTTCAGCAATTTTTTTATATCCCACTTATTTCATTTGTTTTATCTCATATTGTATTTGATGCAGATTACTAACGACAGCACGTGCATGGCCCATTGGTTGATGGTGTTACCTTTGTGACATAGGGTGTGGGTTAAACCTTTGCCCCCATCATTTTTGATGAAAACCTGGTTTTTCTCCTTTTGTAAGTTTCTTTAATTAACTTGTTTTTCTTAACTAATTTATCCTTTTAACCATGATTAACCTTAAAACCCTTAACCTAATCTTCTTTTTAATCTTTTTACTAAAAAACAATTTTTATAAATTGTGTTAAATGTTTTTTTTACATAATTTATTTTTTATATAAAAAAATTGATTAATTAATTTAATTTAGGTTTTTAACTAAACCCTAAATTTTTTCATTAAACCTTAAACCCTATTTTTTTCATTAAACCTTAAACCCTATTTTTTTCATTAAACCTTAAACCCTAATTTTCAAACCTTTTTCTCTTCAAACCTATTTTTTTTAACTCTAAAATTTAATTTATTTTTTTCATAAAACCATAATTTATTTTCTTTTAATTTAAACTGCTTTATTTATTTTTTAGGAAATTGTATAGGTCACATTTTATGTAATTTATTTATTTTTCGTTCTTATTATGTAACTTGCTTCCTATATGTAATAGTTTAGGTTTTGTTTTTCGCCTCGATTATTATGTAATTTCCCTGAAGCCATGTAATAGCATAAGACCTTTTAAATTATGTCTTTAAATTTCTGTAAATATTTAAATTGTGTGGTTAGTAATTTAGGGAGTGCAAAGAACAATTGAAAAATAACTTGGACTTAGATCACGAATCATAAGATAAAGAATTGAAAATAATATTCTCACACGTAAGTCAATCGTTCTACGATCGCCATCTGCACCTCCTAGGGTTTCCCCTCTTGGTTGCCTTAATAAATGGTCAGGTCCCTCGAATGTGGGGTGTCTTAAAGCAATGTCCTTACAGATAAAAATCATCAAGTCCCTTCAAAATTAAAAGATCATTAGTCCCTTCGAAGTTGCCTACGAAATAATGATCATGTCCCTACGGAAAAATGATGATAGTCCTTACGAATTGCTAAAGACACCCCTACAAGTTGCTTTCTATCACCTTACGATATTCCTATGCTCGTCCCTTAATAAATCCAAGGTAATGACTACTTACTCCTTAATAGTAAGGACAGTCTTACCCTTGAAAGGAAATAGAAAAACATGAAAGACCAACTTAGGATAGATAACACTTAATTACTTGCTCACTCTTTCAAAACTCTTTTCACACCCCACTTTTAAAAAACATTTTCAAGCTAAAATGCTTTGTATACATCCATACGAGGATCATTACAAAGACTTCTGAAAATTTTCTAATCACACACTACACGTTTTTCAAACAAGTTAAAGTGAGCTAAGTAATTAAGAGCACATGGATAACCATGGATATAAAGGGTGCTAACACATTCCCTTTATATAACCTACCCTCCAAACTCAAAATCTTTTTAAGGTCTTTCCTATTCTTTTATACACTTTTCTAATTTGGATAAAATAAAAGTCGGTGGCGACTCTTGCTATCCGCACATGTTTTTGTCAAACAAAAACACCCAAGTCAGTTCTCCCATCGTGTTACAGTAACACTCGAGGGGTTAAACGCTTGTTGCTTTAATGTTTTTTTATTCCTTTGTTGAACTTTAAGTTGAACTCGAAAGATTACTTGTATTTTGAAAGTTGTTTTAAGTTGAATAAAAATGTTGTATCATTAAAGTTGAATATTTTGAATTCCCTGCTTAGTAATAAAGTTATTTTGTTTTAAATACTAATCGTAGTTGTTATTTTTCACTCGATGTATTAAGTGTTATGTATCTGTTTTTATGTGATAAACGTCATTGCTATAAGTTGTAAGTGTGACATCCTATTTAAATATTGAGATTTTGTAACTCGGATTTTATTAAAATTTGTTGGGTAGAAATAGGGTGTTACATAGGTTGAAGGCTAATAACGATTTTCTTGATCGTATACGAGAGGGTCAGAAGTGGGATGTGAAGCTGGTGGACTTAATGGTCGGTGATGAACAGGCTGAAGGTAATGATTTTCGAGTTGATGAACAAGGAGTACTAAGGTTCCGTGAGTGTATTTGTATTCCTGGTGATCTTGAACTGAATAGAATGATTCTTGAGGAATGGCATGGTGTAACACCCCAAATTTTCCCTTTTCTTTCTAGCATCATTATCATGTCATAATCATCATAAACATGGCATATCCTTAGCATCTTTGCATGGAAAAATGAAGCATAACATTCTCATGTTCTAGCATTGGGCATATGATCAAGCAATAAGTCAAGTGACATTATCCAAGTCCCATGAAGTGTCTTTAGGTCATGTACAATCTCAAGATCCTCTACAAGAGCCCAGAAGGTTGAAAGATTATCAGATGATCCAAGGAAGGGCAAGCTCCTACACAAATGGTCCTCAAATTAGGGTTTCATGTTCAATCAAGGATTCTTTGAGACTTTGGCCATTTCATGTGGGCAAAGTCCTTGATATGATATGAGAATGATATGAATGAAATTTGGTGAGAAGATTCATTGAGGAAGGCAGTCAATTCATCAGTTGCTTGCATAAGAAGAAATTGGTCAAACTGATTATTTGAAAAGTCAACTGTGGCAATTCAAGGGTTCCAATCCCATTTCTCAAGCCAAAGGAGGTTCTTAAGGTCAAATAATAGGTTTGACAAAGTCAAATATCAATAATTTAGGGTTTTGGCAAGTGTTTCTATTTTTGGCATATGGCATGTAACTAAACTTTCCAAATTTAACAAGTTTTGCCCTAATCTTCAAGTGATTCTTACATGGCCAATATGACTCCAAATGAATTTTCCTTGAACGTGAAAGTTGTAGAGTATGATCTCCCATTTCTAAAAAGTATAAGAACATGTTCATAGCCCTCATGGTTTGAAAGTTATGGTCAATCGAAAGTCACACATTTTTAGGGTTTACATGAAATGCAAGTTTTTATAACTTTGCAAATTGCTTTGTAACTCATTCTTTGGTTATCCCATGTACCAATTCTGGTCATAACATCACATTGCATTGCTCTAAGATCATTTGGCCCAACAAAAGTCGTGGATTCGTGTATGGATAAGTGAATATTTCATAAAGTGCAAAAATGCAAGATCATTCACAATGCATGACTCAAGCATTCAATGGCCAGGATTAAATCACTTTTGTATTGGTGAATCAAGCATGACCAACATGTGCAAAGAGAGAGGGAAACGTACGAGAAAATGAGGAGATCATACTTCTCATGCCACTTTGCAAAATCACCTCAACCTTATTGTTCCCACGTGCATCCTTTCAAAAACCCTAATCAGTGTGATACATGGATCATATAAAAGCTATTGCACACAAACTTCAGCCCTAGCTCTCTCTCATTCATCAACTTCAAAGTTTTATGCACAAAAACAAAAGCCTTTGAATCTCTCTCTTCAGGCTCTCATTCTCCAATCTCTTCCCATATTCTTATTCAGTGAGCTCTAAGGATCATAAATATACCATCAATTCAAGCTGAAAGCAAGGTTTTCTCCCATTGCCATTCAAGTGCAGTTGGTGTTGAATCTCAAGATCTAGGAGGTTTCAAGGCTTCTTTTGCATTTATTTTGCAAATGGAAGTTAAAAGGAGTGGATCTGCAGCTGGAGGAGATTTTCTTGGTGTTTTGAAGGATCTTCAACCTCAGGTATGCTCTGGAATTCTTTGATCTGGATTTGAAATTAAATGCTTGCAATGTGATCTACGTGCTATGTTGATGATTCTGATGTGTTTAGATTTTGATTTGAGTAAGAAATGAGCATGTTGTGTTGAATTTAAGTTTGATGATTGAAACTGTTTGTCTTCGATTTGGCTTGTACATTGATCTATTGGAAAAACTAAGCTCATATTTGAACTCAGAGTGCTTTATTTATTAGATCTGGAGAGTTTTGTTTATTTTTGTGATGATTTGTTCTTGAGGATGAACTTTCTGGTGCCAGAGCTAGGGCTCCGGTCACCGAATTCTGGAATTTTGTTTGAATGTTTGAATGAGGAAGATGAGTTTGTAGCGATTGATACGTTTGATCTAGATGGTCCTTAGCCTGCCAACGCATTAAAAAGACCTCCTCCATGCATGTGCTCTCTCTCATGTTATATTTTCTGATTTAATCATTGTGTGGAGTACCTCACCATAAGTATCATGCACACACGCGCTAATCACTTGGATGTTTGACTTGGTATGATTGTTGACCTAATCTGATGCATTGCTTTGATCAATTGACCTTTGTTTTTCCCTGATTAATTAAATTTGCACCATAAGAATGGTTGAGACACACTGGATTCACTGGGCCTCAGCTGCTAATGGCACCCCCTGTTTTACTAAGCCCAGTTGATTTGAACTGAAACCCTTGTTGACTGCACCCCTCCTTCATTGATCCTTTATTTTCTTGTCATTTTTATTTCAGTTTGGTTTCTAATTTTTTAAAATGGTTAAATGCTTACAAAAATTCCAAAATAATTCATGACAATTCCTTTTAATTTTCTTTAATTTTTTATATTTTTATTTTCCACGTAGGAATTAATTCTCACTTTTATTAATTGTTTTTTAATTCATTTTAAATACATGTTGACTTGTAGATTTTATATCTTGATCATCAATTTGAATTTTGCGTTGGTTCTTTTTGCATTTGATTCATATTAAGGTGTAGTTTGTGGAAGAGTTTTCTTCTGATTTTTAGAAGCTTGTGTGAAAAATTTTAATAGTTGACTTGAGCTTTGATAACACTAAATTTCACCGTAGTTCTGACTCCAATTTTGCATGCATTCTTAGTTTTTATTTCTATTTTGTTATGTTATTACTTTGTTTTTCTTTATTTTCAGGTTTTTTATGTAATCGGGGGCTAAATCGAGAAAAGGAGCGAAAAAGGAGCTGAAACGGACAAAAATCAAGAAATTCAGCATTTTACACTTATGGCATCCACCATGGCTGGCGCCATGGGGTCAGCCATGACGTGGCCACGTCTCAAGACCATTCCACAACTGCCAAGAGACCACGATCCCCACTTTCTTCACCATATTACACCTTTGGCAGGCGCCATAGGCCTGTGGCGGGCAACACAAGGCAAAAAAGTTTTCCCTCCACGTTTTAGTGGAAGGGCATCCTGGTCTTTTCTTACTATTTGTTTTCCTATAAATAGGACCTTAGATTTTCGTTTTCAATCATCCAAACTTAGAATCTCTTAGGCATATATCAGTTTTAAAGTAGTAATCACTTCACATTGGGGTGTTACTATAATCGAGTGATCGAGTCTATATACGTCTGTGTGATCGAGTTTTGGAGCACTCTGGGAGGAAGTTAATCCTGCCGCCATTTTAATTCCAGTTCGTATTTTATTTTTTTGCACTTGCTTTAATTTGATTTATTTTCAGCACTGATTTACTTTATTTATTATTCGCACTCGCACTTTACTTTATTTTATTTCTCGCACTCGCTTTAAATACCTTTATTTCCCGCACTCGCACTACTTTTATTTACTTTCCGCACTCGCACTACTTTTATTTACTTTCCGCACTCGCACTAAATACTTTTATGAAAAATAATAAAAATAACTTTTACTTTACCATGTCTAACTAAATCCATAAAGGTTAGAATGTAAGGATCGTAATTGAACCAGTAATCCGTACAACTGTTCGTAGAAACACTTAAGGGCTATTTTAACTTTCAATTTAAGTTTAATTGCTTTTAACTATTTCAAAAACAGCCAAAAGCGTTTTGTCTAGTTCATTAGGAGTTTTTAGATTAAAAAGAAAAGAGATTTTAAAACCATTTTCGGACGCGTTAAGAAGTTTAGAGTCTGGTTCGTGAGAACCTCTTTTTGCTAAGAAATCCAGGTTAAAATACTTTTCAACTTAGTTAAGATACTATATTTCTTAAAAATAGGTTTACTACTCTAACGCAACACACACCGTTTTATCCGTGACAATAGGAGAGGTTGATTAGAGATTACAACTCGGTTCTGAATACGCGAAAGCGACAGTTCCTGTTAAATTGGTTCTTTTCAAAGTGGAAAACATTGCTCATAAGTAGTTCTATTAACAAGTACCAGATTATCAATTGATTACGTGAATTACATTCAAGCCTGTCTTTATTAATTGTTTAAAATTACTATTTTATTTACCATTGCGCACTCTTTAAAACCATTATATTCAATTGCCTTAGATACACACCATAACAACAGGTACGATAGATTGACACTTGGTCTCTGTGGATTCGAAAATCTTTTATATTACTCTGACGTGTTCGTACACTTGCGAAAAACACGCATCAAGTTTTTGGCGCGGTTGCCGGGGACCAATTTCTTCAAATTTCATACCCTGTAGTTATACCGTTTAGACTAAGGTTGTTACCTGTCGGTCAATGCGAAAGACTTGCAGTGCCGGAAGCTTAGTAGACCCTTTAGCTGAACCTGAACGTTACGCTCGCGCATGTTTATTTTTCCATAGGATTAGGAGAGCTATGGCCGAAGATCAAAACCGAAGACCTCTTAAGGACTTCTCCCAACCATCAAATGAGGAACCTAGTTCCAATATAGTAAACCCTGTTATCCCAGCCAATAATTTTGAACTTAAACCATCCCTTCTGCAATTAGTGCAACAGAGACAATTCGCAGGTCTTGCTACCGAGAACCCAAACCAACATTTAAAAAACTTTCTCCAGTTAGCAGACACCTTTAAAACCAATGGAGCTCCTCCTGAGGCGATACGCTTAAGATTATTTCCTTTTTCCCTCAGAGATAAAGCTCTATCATGGTTAGATTCCCTTCTACCCAATTCCATAACAACTTGGGAAGACCTTAGAAAAATATTCCTTGCTAGATATTTTCCCCCAAGTAAGACCGCTGTTCTTCGAAACCTAATAACCAGATTTACCTAAAACCAAGGAGAATCGTTGTTCGAAGCCTGGGAGAGATATAAAGAGCTATTAAGATCATGCCCACATCATGGTTTAGAAAACTGGCTAATCATTCAAACCTTCTATAATGGACTTCATTATAACACTAAGATGACCATCGACGCTGCTGCTGGTGGCGCACTGATGAGAAAACCTTACCTTGAAGCTAGTGCCCTTATCGAAGATATGGCCCATAACCATCAATCATGGGGAGTAGAAAGAGCAACAGTGGAAAAGAAGGAAGCCCAAGGAGGAATACATGAGTTAAGCTCTATAGACATGATGCAAGCTAAAATGGACGTGTTGGCCCTTAGAGTCAAACATATGTGTACAATCCCGAACACTGTAGCCGCAATTTCGCCGAATTGTGAGATATGTGGGACGCAAGGACACCAATCCACCGAATGCAATTTGTTAAATGAGACCAACCCTGAGCAAGTGAACTACACCCAAGGGAACCCATTTTCAAACACATACAACCCTGGATGGAGGAATCACCCAAACTTCTCCTATAAAAATAATAACCCTATCCAAAATTCCGCACCTCCGAGACAAGAAGGTTACCAAGCCCCGAGAAAATATCAACCTATGCAACCTGTACCACCAAATCCGAGCCTTGAGAAAATTGTGGAAAATTTTATCACCGCTCAAACACAACAAACAAAGAGTTCATGAACCAAAACTTCCATGTTAACGAACTAATTACCCAGTTAGGAACCAAGGTTGACCAAATTATTACTCACAACAAGATGCTTGAAACCCATATCTCTCAGGTAGCTTTAAACCAAACCCCTCAGACTACACCTGGTGGACAATTCCCTGGACAACCTCAACAAAACCCTAAAGGGCAAGCAAATGCCATTACTCTACAAAGTGGAACCGCTTATAAGGAACCTTTTAACCCTAGATTAAGTGATCCCGAAACTTTTGAGAGAAATGAAGAGAAGAAACCAGAGGAATCTGAAAACCCGGAAAGTCAAGAAAAAGGAGAAGAACCTAAAAACAAAACCTATGTACCACCACTGCCATTCAAACCACCAATACCATACCCTCAAAGACTAAAGCAAACCCAGATTGACAATCAGTATCGAAAATTCATTAAGGTTATAGAAAAACTTCACGTAGAAATCCCTTTTACAGAAGCCATCACCCAAATACCTTCTTACGCAAAGTTTCTCAAAGACATGCTTACAAATAAATGTAGACTTGAAGATCCGAAACCCGTGGAATGTAATTCTATTTCCGAAAATAGGTTAGCAAAGAAAGATAAAGATCTCGGAAATTTTTCCATTCCTTGTATTTTGGGGAATCATGTCATTGAAAAAGCTTTTCTAGACTTAGGAGCTAGTGTGAGCTTAATGCCTTTAGCCGTTTGTGAAAGGTTAAACTTAGGAGAATTACAACCTACTAAGATGTCACTTCAATTAGCTTATAGATCCGTTAAATATCCTATAGGCATACTTGAAGACGTCCATGTTAGGATAGGTCAGCTGTTTATACCTACTGATTTTGTTGTCATGGACATTAAAGAAGATGACGACATACCAATCCTCCTAGGTAGACCGTTCTTATCAACCGTTGGAGCCATAATAGATGTTAAAAAGGGGAAAATAACCTTCGAGGTAGGCAACGAGTAGATAGAATTTGTACTCTCAAAATTTCTTATGGCACCTGTAATAGGAGATGCTTGTTATGCCTTAGATATCATTGATGAATGCATTAGGGAATTAGAACAAGAAGAAGAAACTGAATCTATAAAATTGCCATCAACCCTTATTTGGGAAGATGACAGTTATAAAAAACCCTACATTGATGATAACCTTCACGAATGTTTATCTCTTACCCCATATCATATGCCTTGCCCTATGAAACCAACCGTAAAACTTAAGGAACTGCCTAAGAACCCGACATATGAATTTCTTGATGAAGAAATGGACCGTCCAATTATAGTCAGTGCTACCTTGGACCAAGAGGAAACAAACCAATTGTTAGATGTTTTACGAAGGTACCCCTCAGCCTTAGGATATAAGATCTCAGATCTAAAAGGAATAAGCCCATCCGTATGCATGCATCGGATTTTGCTTGAAGAAGATTCAAAACCCTCCAGAGAACACCAACAAAGAATAAATCCTATGATGAGTGAAATAGTTAAGACTGAAGTTCTTAAGTTACTAGAGGCAGGTATAATATATCAGATCTCGGACAGTAAGTGGGTAAGTCTTGTGCATGTAGTACCTAAAAAGTGAGGCGTCACAGGTGTGCAAAACGAGAAGGGCGAACCTGTAGCAAAAAGAACTGATAGAGGTTGGCGTGTGTGCATAGACTATAGAAAATAAATAAAGCAACTAGGAAAGACCATTTCCCATTACCATTCATAAACCAAATGTTGGAGCGCCTAGCCAGACACTCTTATTTTTGTTACCTAGATGGATATTCAGGATTCTTCCAAATACCTATTCACCCCGAAGATCAAGAAAAAACTACCTTTACATGCCCTGTTGGAACTTTTGCCTACAGAAGAATGCCTTTTGGACTCTGTAATGCCCCTGCCACTTTCCAACGCTGCATGATGTCTATCTTTGCAGACTATTTAGATGGAATCATGGAAGTATTTATGGACGATTTCTCAGTTTGTGGATCTGATTTCAAAAATTGCCTTCTCAACCTTGAGAAAATCCTGGAAAGGTGTGTGGAGGTAAACCTTGTGCTAAATTGGGAAAAGTGTCATTTCATGGTCACCGAAGGGATTGTTTTAGGACATATAGTTTCCGAAAAAGGTATAGAGGTAGACAAAGCTAAAATAGAAGTCATAGAGAATCTAAAACCGCCGAAGACTATCAAGGAGATAAGAAGTTTTCTTGGACATGCCAGATTTTATCGACGTTTTATCAAGGACTTCTCCAAAATAACAAAGCCCTTAACTGGTCTTTTAATGAAAGATGCTGAATTCATCTTCGATGAAAAATGTACTGAAGCATTTAATTTATTGAAGCAAGCTCTGATTTCAGCACCTATAATGAAACCCCCTAATTGGTCAGAACCGTATGAGATAATGTGTGACGCTAGTGACTATGTTGTTGGAGTTGTTCTAGGTCAGAGAAAAGATAAAAAGTTACATGTAATTTATTATGCCAGTAGAACCCTAGACATTGCACAGCTCAACTACACAACAACTGAAAAAGAGCTTCTAGCTGTAGTTTTCGCCATAGACAAATTTAAATCGTATCTAGTAGGAGCCAAAATTATAGTTTACACCGACCATGCTGCCATTCATTACTTACTAAGTAAAAAGGATGCCAAACCTAGGTTACTTCGATGGATTCTACTACTGCAAGAGTTTGATTTAGATATCTGTGATAAGAAAGGCATAGATAATGTAGTAGTTGATCACCTTTCTAGGCTAGAATACCTGAAACCTGACTCAGTACCCATAAATGACGATTTTGCCTATGATAGACTGATAGCCCAACTAGAAACTATCGAAGATGATAACCCAGACCCACATGAGCATTATCATAAATCTTTAGCTATAAGTAATGTACCTTGGTATGTAGACTTTGTTAATTACCTAGTCACTGACATTATACCCCCCGATCTAAACTACCACCGGAAGAAGAAGTTCTACAGTGATGTGGGAACTTCTATTGGGACGAACCATTTCTTTTCAAGAGAGGTAAAGATGGCATTTTCCACCGTTGCGTTCCAGAAGAGGAGGTTCATAATATAATTGAGCATTGTCACTCTGCACCCTATGGTGGACATGCAAGCATATCTAAGACCTACGCCAAGATTCTTCAAGCTGGCCTATTCTGGCCTACCATGTGGCGTGACATCCATGCTTTCATTGTCAAATGCGACAGATGCCAATGTACATGAAACATTTCTAGACGTAATGAAATGCCTCTAAGAAATATCCAAGAAGTAGAACTCTTCGACGTATGAGGTATAGACTTTATAGGACCGTTCCCACCATATTTAGGAAGCCAATATATCTTAGTAGCTGTTGACTACGTGTCTAAATGGATTGAAGTTATCGTTGCACCCACGAATGACACCAGAGTAGTCATCAAATTGTTTAAAAACTATATATTTCCCAGGTTTGGAACCCCCTGTTTAGTCATAAGTGATGGAGGATCACACTTCATATCGAGAATATTTGATAAACTTGTGAGCAAGTATGGAGTTAAGCATAAAGTAGCAACACCATACCACCCACTGACTAATGGAAAAGTGGAAGTATCTAATAGGGAGATCAAACAAATTCTTGAGAAGACTGTCTCTATATTTAGAAAAGATTGGTCGCAGAAACTTCAAGAAGCGTTATGGGCCTATAGAACTGCTTTCAAAACCCCTATAGGAATGACCCCTTATCAACTAGTCTATGGAAAATCATGTCACTTACCTTTTGAGTTGGAGCATAAGGCATATTGGGCCATCAAAACTTTGAATTTGGATTACCTAACTGTTGGTGAAAAACGTATCCTTGATATCCACAAATTAGAAGAGCTCGAAAAATTTGCCTACGAAAATGCCATCATATACAAAGAAAGAACAAAAGCTTGGCATGACAAAAGGATGATAAGAAAAGACTTCAAAATATGCGATCATGTTCTCCTGTTCGATTCTAGGTTACGAATTTTTCCAGAGAAGCTTCGTTCGAGATGGACTGGCCCTTTCGAAGTATCTAAGATTCTAAGATCTGGTGCTATTGAGATCAAGAACCAAACATGTAAACTGTTCATCGTCAATGGACAAAGACTGAAGCCCTACGAAGGAGGTGACATCCTAACAACATACTCCAGCCATACTCTGAGTGATCCACCAAATCCTTCGAATGATGTATAAAATCCGGTCGTCGAGCTAATGACGTTAAACAAGCGCTGCATGGGAGGCAACCCATGGTTTTCTTATCTTACCTACTTTTATTTATTTTTACTTTATTATTCTTTCAGGACTAACGATTGAATGTTTTATGTGATTTAAGGAACCTTGTTTGCTAACCTTGTGCAGAATGCAGAATCCGACGACATGCACGTGGTCTTCAGAGACGACGCACAAAGAGAGCGTTACTATGTCCACATGAGACGTCCTACGGCACCTACACGGTACCCAGACCAAGATTTCATGGATGCCTTGGGGATAGAGCCAAGCGTCAGATTCTTGTGCCACCAACTCTAGTGGGACCAGTTCGACGACATGAACAACACTTACAGGAACTTGACTCTAGAGTTCCTCAGCTCGTTTGATTATGATCCTTGGGATGGACCCGATGGACATGAAGTTTTCAGGTTGTTCGGGACTGATTACTCTTTCTCTCACAAAGTGTTTGGTGATTTACTAGGTTTTCAGACTACTCCTGATGTTATTCCAGAGACACCAATGGGGTATTTTATTAGAAGAGAAGTGGAGAAGTTTTGGAGTAAAATCTCAGGTGGAGGCAGCCAAGATCCTTCCACTCAGTTTTCTCAGGTAATCCACAATCCTGCGTTAAGGTACTTCCAGATGATTCTAGCACACTCTTTCCTCGGTTTGCCAGATACAGAGACTCTGCTTAGTGAGGAGGAGATTTTCCTACTATTTTGTGCGACTCAGTCACGCCCAGTTGCTTGTGGAAACTTTCTGTTGAAGAGCCTTGCCGGTGTCGCCAGGTCATCTGTAGGCATTATACACATCGGTGGGATTGTTACACGGATTGCTACTGCATTGGGTCTGTCTCGCAAATTATTGCACCACAGGACCTTCTGCTGCTACACCACCCTGGATGTTGACTTTTGTCTTGATAGAGGATTGATGAGGAGGGCCTCTTTTAAGCCCAACACGTTTAGATTATTGATCGACGGTGAAGTGATACATTACTTTACATTACCTGACCCACTGATGACTGTAAACACCCCAAATTTGCCCTCACCCATTCACACCATGGCTTCTGATCTCTTCATATGCATAAGTTCAATCATAGCATCTCATATCACATTTTTGATTCACTGCATTGCTTCTAAGTCATCTGCATCTAGGGTTTGTGATCTGAGCAATCCAAGAGCCATTTGAGCCACTTCAAAGGTCTTCAATCATTTCAAAGGGGTCCATGTGTGTTCAAGCATCATATTGTATCCCCACAAAGTCAAGAAAGTCAAAGAATCACAAGAACTGAGAATGGCATGGAAGTAGAGCCAGGTTTAACTACACAGATGACCTAGAATTAGGGTTTTGGTTTCAGAGGCCATAACTCCAAAAAAAATTTCATTCTTGTTTCTATTGGTCTCTATATGTTATAAGGATCATGCATATCAAGTTTCATGAAGAAATTCCATGGGGAAGGCATCTAATCAAGAGTTGACTTCTTGGGCAAGTCAGTGCAAAATCAGGGCATCTGAGGCCCCCAATGACCCAACCAAAGGGTGTTCTTCATCATTTTGGATGTGTATGATCTTTATTTGATCATAGAGGATGTTATAAGTTCACAAAATTGGAGAATTTCAAGCCATTTGCAAAGTTGCCTTTTTGGGAAAATGACTTGTAATGGAAACTTGCCATTTTGGGAAACTTATTCAACCCTTTCTTTTTGATTCAAAAATGCTTCAAATGGGAAAACTTTGGTCATGAAAGTTGTAGAATGGATCATTCCCTTTTCAAAAAGTACAAGAACTCATTCTAATTCATTTTGAATCAAAAGTTATGGCTTGTCAAAGTTGGGAAAAATCACATAATTTCAAGTTTTGTACCAAAGAGGCAAAGTTGCAAAACCCCCTGCCAAGGCAAATTGTGACTTCAAATGGACTTCTAATCTTTGTACAAACATAAACCAATGCCTAAAATTCAGAATGCACCAAGAGTTTGTCCATTTTCATGACTTGTGCTTCAAGTAATCACAAAAGGGCCCAAAAGTCACAAAGTTGCAAAACCTATGACAAACCCTAATCCACTTGCTGCATTGCTTCTAATCCATTTCCATGGCTCTCCCTAAACTCAGCTGAGCCAAACCATGCCCCTATCACAGCCTCACACTTGCCCATACCTCAAGTACACCTAACTTGGACTTTATGCAAAAACACCCATACCAATCCAACAGTGCCACACCAATTTCTCTGACCCATCCAAATGTGATAAGTGGACCAAAAGGAACACAACACAACAGACACACAAGCCTAAAACATCCTCCAAGCCATAGTTCCAAGTTTTCACCTCTTATGCACTTTCCTTCGAAACTCATTACACAAGACACAAACACCAAAACAAACTTCATAGAACATCTCAGCATGTTCCACTGATCATCCCTGACCCTTCACCTTGCCCTGAAACCCCCTGAAACTGAAACACGATTCCTTCCCCTCTCTGAACAGAACCTCTTCAAACTCACAAACCAGCCACTCTAAACTCCAACCAAGCTTCAAAGATTCATCAAGAGGACCATTGGAGCCACTTTGAGGCAAAGAAGCAGGCAGAAAGCTCCTAGATTGAAAGCTCCATTTCAGGTGAGCTCAAGAACTTTTTTTTCCAGAAATGCATTTTTAAGTTCCTAAATGAATCTATGTGATGTGCTGATCATGCTGATATGTTTAGTTTTGCAAATGGTTAAGTATTGAGTATGAAAGAAGCTTCTGAAATTTTTTGACCTAAAAACCTTTTGATTCGATTCAGCTTGGATACGAAAAATAAATGTGTTTTGAGTGATGATTCTTGTTGTATGATGTTTGGGGTTGGATTCTGGGCAGAGAGATCAAGTTTTAGTGACCTAGGGAGTGAGTTAGCAATTTTCAGGGAAGGAGGTGGCCAGAGAAGATGACCGGAGGTCATTTCCGGCCACCTGAATGTCATTAAGTTGTTAATTATGATTAGGGTTTGGTTTGAATGTGGACCTTTGATCTTGTGGACTTTTGTTGACTCCCGCGCGAATGGAGGGCCTGGATCTCTCATTAAAACCCTTCACTTATTTAGTTTAATTAATCCAGTTTAATTTAATTGGCTCAGTTTGAATTCCAGCCACAGGATCTGGCGCGCAGTCAACCCCCCTTTCCCCAGAATCAATCCTGGCCCTTCCCTTTGCATACTTCCATTTATTTCATTTTTTATTTCATTTAATTTGATTTATCTTTCACATTTTATTTAAAATAGCAAAAACTATTTAAAAATTATGAAATTTTTTGTCAGAGATTTCATTAATTTTTAAAACTAAAAAATAGTTTTATTTTTATTTTTTGCATAAAAAATTATTTTTAAATCATTTAAATGTTTCTTTTTAATTAATTAATGAAAATTAATTAATTAAAAATGCATTTAGGTATTTAAAAATCACCAAAAAATTCACATTGCATTTAGAAACATTTAGAAACATTGTCCAACTCTCAAACCAAATTTCTTTTTTGTTCTTTATGCCTTTTGATCATTTTCATTGGATTTAATTTCATTTCAAGGCAATATTTTGGTTCAACCTTCAAAAATTTCTTCCTGCCTAACCATTGAGAGTTGAATGATGATTCTTCTTGCATTGCACTCTTCATAGCATTTCGTTTATAGGATAAAATTGGTTTGAATTAATCTTGCATTTTCAATTTGTTTAGCATTTTTCTTGATGAGGTACCTTGAAACCCTAGCAACCTTAGGAAATTCATAACTTTCAATAGGTTAAGAGTTGGATCCTCTCCTTTGGGCAATGAACTTGTATAGGTTTAGGGTATCTTTGATTGCATTTTAAAATTTTTATCATGTCATTTGCTTCTGGTTTTGGGATTTTTGCTTTGTATGATGCATGTAACCCTAATTTGTGCATTCCTTTGCATCCATTTCTCATTTGCTTGCATCCATTGACTTCCCATGACATTGCATCTCATTTGCATTGCATTTCATTTCTTTTGCTAACTTTTCAGGTGGTAAGTTGTCTGAGGAGTGAATTTGCCTTCACTTCTCACAATCTCTTTTCATCTTTTGTATACTTTCTTTGCTGCCTTTTTTATGTGTATTAGAGCGAGCTTTCTCATTCATGTTCATCTCTTACTTTCTTTCTTCAATCAACTTGTCTTCTTAAGTGAAGCAAGTTGTCTTGCTTCTCTCTGCTTCTTGCTCCTTTCATCTGCTTCCATCTTGGTGGTTTCTCTGAAGATCTCCTTGCAAACCTCATAAACCCTAGGAACAACCAAGAATGATAATAATTAGGGTTTGATTAGTCCCCCATTTAGTTTTGCCTTTGTTTCATCATTGAGTCTTCTCTTCTCATCTCATAATCAAGGACTAAACCCTAAAGGTTTTAAGGCTTTGTGATTAAGCTTATGCCTGCATCCTTCTATTAGGATGGAGTGTATAACTTTAATCCTAAGTGTTAAACCCTTAATTTGTTTAAATCCTTTAATCAATCCATCTAATAATTACCAAGACATCAAGCTTGTAACTTGGGCCTTGCATTAGGATTCTAATTCTTCCTTAATTGGTTAAGAAGGACTAACCCTAGTGTTAATGGACAAGTCCCCCTCAAGTTGTCTTACAAATCATA
Source organism: Lathyrus aphaca (assembly GCA_963966055.1). Classification (NCBI taxonomy): domain Eukaryota; kingdom Viridiplantae; phylum Streptophyta; class Magnoliopsida; order Fabales; family Fabaceae; genus Lathyrus; species Lathyrus aphaca. Next base: position 3,896,904 of record OZ014519.1, read on the forward strand.
AAAATCACTTTTTCATCTTACCATTAGCTAAAATCCACTTTAATAAAGGCTTTGTTTTGTCATGAGGTTAATCCTTAATCATGGATTAAGTTGAGGGGTTTTTCTCAGCTTAAATGTTCTCATCTATTATCCTTCTATTAGGATGGTGTAATGAGTCCATTAAATCCTTGATTATGGCTTAAACTCATTACTCAACACTAAACGAAAATAACAAAAACATCTTAATAATCACAAGTAGGTTAATGATCTTAATCCTACATCATGGTGATTAAGTGTGAGGTGCTTACTTCACACTTAAGGTATTCTCATTACCCCTAATCAGAGGGAAGATGTGATGAGTTTACTAACCCTTGGTTTAGGCTTAAGCTCATTTTCTTATGACAAACCTCAAAAAGCAATAAAAGGTTGAAAAAAAAAAACAATAATCGTCTCCTTCAGAATTCTTTTCTCATCATCTTCACTCATAACCGAGAACTTGCTTCTTCCGTCTAATGCAAGACAGTTTGCACCTGAGCCAGACAGGTCATACACTTGAGCATAGACAAGTAAGCAGTTCACAAGTCAATTTTCTTTCAATCTCTTTGGGTCGAACTACGGTGTTCTGACTTCCTCATTGCACGAGAGGATACGTAGGCATAACTTAACAGTTATCGAACAAAATTCTCTGTATATTCCCCCTCTTTCCAGCCTTATTCTTCAAGCCTCATAGTCCTGAGCACTTCACTTATGTTCTTACACTGACACTTCAATTATATACACTACACTTCTTTTACACTGACACTTGCATTCTTTCCAGCTTTGATACACAGATAGCACTTACACTACCCCTTTAAAACACAAATCTTTAAGCGTGGATCCCGTCGAGTACGGTGGACAATCTGGGTGCTAATACCTTCCCAGGTTGTAACCAACCCCCTTTCTCAGTTTCTCTGGTTCGCAACCGTCTTATCCAATCTTTTCTTAGGTTTATGCAGCATTACCTTTCCTTCGGGATAAAAATGCCTAGCTGGCGACTCTATTCATTCATTCCCTTCTCTCTTTCGCCGACCATTCGCGTCTGTACCCCCTCTTGACTGGGTGTCATTTTGGTGGGAGCGACAATGACCAGTGTCCACGACCCTGCTAATTGGAGTTATGCTTTATATGGTTATAGAGAGACTATCGAATAGCCAAAATCACCTCTCGCCGCTGAGTACACTCCTACACCTCTTTCTCCCCTAATCACTGTTATGTCTAACAATATGTCTTTGCAGCCGCCTGATCTACAGACCCAGATTTACGAGCTCCGCAAGGAGACGGCCCTGCTCAAGCAGGAAGTAGCGGACTTGGCATTACAGATCGAGATATCTGATCTCACTCATGCCTCAGAGGCCGATGCTCTATATCAGGAGATTGGAGAGCTTCGGAGGGAGATAGCTGAGATTCGTGGATCGAACCAGGAAGAGAAGCCTACCACATGATCGTTTTACACTGCCATATTTTATATTATCGCATATATTACATTTCCCATGTACTTTGATATTTATCTTATATATTATTTCATGCACTAATACTCATTTTTTCTTTTTCTTTCATTTTATTTTATTTTATTTTATGTCGAATAATGAAAAAAAAACAAAAATATTTTTATTTTTGTCTTCATAAAAAAATATGCAAGCTTCATGCCTTAGAAGAAAGAAGAAAACGCTATTCGGACCCCCCGAAGACCAAAGGTACGCGAAGCCCACAAGGGGAATTGAAGTTTTTAGGCCCATAAGGGAAATGGCCGTATGGCACCCGCCATGGCCCTATGGCGCCCGCCATGGCCCTATGGCGCTCGCCATGTCGTTCTCCATTATTTCGGGGCAGATTCATCTCCCCCACCATTTTCACACCTTCAAACTTCCAAAACCCATTTTTCCAACTTCCAAAAACCCCCATTGAACCCCATTAAAGCTCCCACCTTTCTCATACATCCACCATTTATAAAACCCATCCAAAATTCATTCTTATTTTCATCCACCACAAACCATAAAAATCCAACCTTTACCATTTCTTACATAAACCACTCTTCACCATTTTTAACTTCTCAAGGAGCAACAACAATGGAGTTCAACGGATATCTTCTTCGTGATGGAAGACCGGGAGATAGGCAAAGGAAAATCATTCAAAGGCTTCAGAGTCGAGATATTCTCTCGACTAGGTACGTAGATGATAACTGTCTTTACTCTTTGGGTCTGTATCATAGTGTTTTTCATTTATTAGATTTTCTAAGCTTGCATAATATTTTTGTTAATCAGGAACCTACCTATGAGAGGCTGACAGTTGAGTTTTTAAGTTCGTTGATATACATTGTCAGTCCTAACACTGCTAGCACAGTCGGTACTGTTAATTTTAGATTGCTTGGAATTGAATATGAATATAGTACCAGCGAACTAACAGGCTTGTTAGGAATCCCTCATAGGGAAGGTGTTATATGTGAGGCACCTTTGGATTCGGAATGGTCGGCCGAAGTATTTTCCTTCTGGCAGAGGCTGTCAAGTACTTCAATAAATTCTTTTGAAGGAATACTTGCGTCGACCATCCATAACCCGACCATAAGAGTTTTCAGATATCTTTTGGCATGTACTATTTTTGGCCGGGAGAGTCCAAATAAGGTAAACGCTAAAGAGCTCATATTTTTGCAAGGATGCCTCACTAATACTCATATCAATCCGGTCCCGTTTATGCTTGCACACATGGCTTTAACTGTTAATAAAACATGACCGATTGTTATTGGAGGACTTGTTACGTCTATTGCTCGGGCTCTTGACCTGAACAATGAGATAACTACACTTGAACCCCTACCTCCTCGCACAATTAATTTAAAATTTCTAAAAGACATGAAATTGTGTCGAACGAGGAAAGCATATGGTTATGAGTTGATGGTTCATGGGGTAGCTATCCCATATGTTGCTTTACCTTGCAGTAGACGTACCGATGTACGTAATGAAAGGAACTGGACCTATGATCTGAATGCTCCACCTGTTTTGGGTCCACTTCCTCCTAATATTCCTTATGGGGAGGCACATGACACTGGTGAAGAATATGATCAGAGAGAACATTCTCCCGTACCTCACGTGTCCCCCCATCATCCTTCACAGTCACACACCGCACCATCTTCCTCTAACCCTGTTGCAGGTGCTACTCCTGGATTCTATATCACTGAGGAGATGTGGCGTGATATTACGGCTAGAGAGGAAAGGCGAGACGGCCTACTCTCTACCATTTCACAACAACTTACGGACAACATGAGCTACATGGAACAATCGCGATCGGTATCGGATCGTGCCTACAGTAACGTTTGTCGCGCCTTGACCAACATCACAACAGAGCAGGCCCGTCAGCGAGAAGTCAACCGCCGACACCACCAGCTTATGGAGGCCACTCAGGGTTCCATCCTAGGTAACCTTCGAGAGGTCCGGAGTGCCCAGGCTGCCTTATCAGCACGACTTGACCAGAGGGACCAGTAGCGCAGTAGATCCCGTCGTTCCAGACCATCACAGCAGGACGGCGAGGGCACCAGTGCTCCTCCACAGTAGTTTTCCAGGTTATTCTCCTTATCTTATTTCGAAACATTGGGGACAATGTTCGATTTAAGTGTAGGAGGGGATTTTATTGCTTTCTGTTATTTCCCTTCTTAGTTATTTATTTGCTTTTGGTTATTTTCCTTTTCAGTTAGTTATTTAGTTTAAGTTTTCTTAGATAACGCATGAGTCTGACGAGTCACTAGTATAGTGTATCTTTAGTACACCCTTATTTTTCCCATTTCCTTAGCCTTACCAAAAAAAATTTTTAAAAGAAAACAATGTTGTTTCACATGTGTTTTGGGCTTTGAGACAGGTTTGGATTAGGATGTGGTGACTTAGGTAAACTTTTTGAAACATCAGTATCATTTTAGCACCATAGACCTCTTAAATATAGGAATCACTCCTAAACCCCGCACACCATGGCCTTTATTATCATTCAAAAATATTGTCCTAAGTAGTTTATTCTAGCAGTCAGCTCCGGCCTAAGCATGCTCTACGTAGGGGGCCGATGAACATAAGTGAATGATAAAGTGATAATAAAAAAAAGAGAAAAAGGCAAACTCTGGGATAGGTGACCCTCACAAAGTCATTTAAACCGGAAAAAAGAGAAGAAACAAAATTATTTTGCCACAAAAAGAAAAAAAATGCAGTCACCTATTGTTAGTTGGTTCAGAGGTATCTGGCAGTGAACTTGGTAGGGAGGATTACGATCTGATCCCCCGCGGCTACATTTAGGTCAAATAAAAAGGGTTTACACATGCTTATGTGCTAGAAACCCTATGTTTTGGATCATAATCACTAACCGGTCACTCTATTATGAAGCATGTACGGATAACGGGCTTAATGTGATTGCGCCTGAATAAAAAGGACCCAAAAAGAGATGAGAAGATAGGCCTAGGTATTATGGGATGGCATAGGTTGGTTAATATAGGATTGAAGTCTATGTCTGTGTTATTATGGTACCCTTGGTTCACTTAGTTAGTACCTGTCACTACATCCTGACTTGAACTTAGAAGCCCTTTTAGCCCAAATCACGTGTTGACACCAGTTTTCTTCATTTTCAGCTTTAAATGTTTGCTTGAGGACAAGCAAATGTCTAAGTGTGGGAGGATTTGATAACACTAAATTTCACCGTATTTCTGACTCCGATTTCGCATGCATTCTTAGTTTTTATTGCTATTTTGTTATGTTATTACTTTGTTTTTCTTTATTTTCAAGTTTTTTATGTAATCGGAGGCTAAATCGAGAAAAGAAGCGAAAAAAGAGCTGAAACAGACAAAAATCTAGAAATTTAGCATTTTACACTTACGGCATCAACCATGGCTGGCGCCATGGGGTCAGCCATGACGTGGCCACGTCTCAAGACCATTCCACAACTGCCAAGAGCCCACGATCCCCACTTTCGTCACCATATTACACCTATGGCGGGCGCCACAAGGCAAAAAAGTTTTCCCTCCACTTTTTAGTGGAGGGGGCTGTCATACCCTAATTTTTGACCCTAAGATTTTCCCCATCTCATCTACATCTTGCATACAAACAAGATCTCGCACTGGTTCATTTATCCTTCTCCGGAGCATGTTTATGCCTCGCAGGGGATCACCGTTTTTTATTATTTGCTTTCATTTATTTATGTTCACTAACCATTAATCAAAATCCAAAAATATTTTTGTTTCCTTTTACTAACCTTTTTTCAGGAAGAGGAACCATTGAAAATGCCAAAAATAGCAGTCCTGCTGCTCGAGCGAAATTTCACAGACAAAAAGTCGAAGACGGTCCACAAATAATTCAAATTTATCTGATCGAGGATTTCCCAAGTTAATTGATTCATTCAAAGGATTCCCAAGGTTCATGTGTTTATTTTTTCGACGTACAAAAAATCGGGCCAGAATAACCAAGCAACCATGTTTGAATAAAAATTCAAATTTCAGCTTGGTTAACCGGTTAACCAAATGGTTAACCGGTTAACCAGTGCGAAATTTGAATTTTTTATTCAAATTCAGAACCCTTAGATCATTGATTTAATTGGAATATTCTTGATCCATTGGTTTCTAATTTCTCTACATCACTTTGATCATTTCCTACCATAAACCCTCACTAATCACCACTCTTTTCCATTTCCCACCAAATTCCAATTACCAAAACTAAATTCAAATTACCAAAGCAAGCTCCATTCCACCAAATTCCCATACCTAAAGTCTTTAAATAGGACCATAATTTCATTCATTCACCAAGCTTTAGAGAGCCAAATTCACCTTGCAAAAATTTCTACAAGCTTTTAATAGCCACAAAACCTCTTGCAAAATACTCCCCCCAACACCAAAATTCTCAAAAGCTCATTTTCTTTCTTTTGAAGTTATCAAGAATTCACATTGAATTCTTGATTAACTTGAGCTAAAACTTCATCCTTTCATTCTTTTGGTCATCAATTTCAGTAGATCTAAGCTTGTGTTGGTCCAATTTGAAGAAGAGATTTTGGTAATTCATCTTCCTCCATAAACCCATATTCACCATCAACATTCAAGATGTAGATCTTTGGTGCTTTTGTTTCTAGATCCTTTGGATCTTTATTTGTTGTTTGATTGCAGGGATTCCACTGTATTTTGGTTTTAAAATTCGTGCAAATTCAGATCATGATCATCCAATGTTTGAGAAAAGGTTTCAAAATGGATCATGCTGAATTTTCTGCATTTTTCAGCCTCTGGTATAGCGTTAACCGTTTAACCATTTGGTTAACCGGTTAACCAGTTTCAAAACAGCATAAATATTCAAAATCTGCTTACGTTAACCGGTTAACCAATTAACCAATTGGTTAACCAGTTAACACAAGTCAGAATGGTGTTTTTGGCTTGTTTCAAGCCCCTTTTTGGTTCCTCTTTCTTCTTCTTCTTCCTCCTTTTTATTTTTACCTTGGGAAGCACTTTTGGGAGTGATTTCTCCTTAATTTCAATGAACTTTGGGTATAGATTAGAGTAGTTAATGTTCATCAATTCAAAACTACCTTTAAGTCTATTATTCAATTCATTTCAGGTACTTTGCATTAGTGATACATTTTCATGCTTAAATCCACCAAGATGAGTGATTGAACTTAAGGATGGAAGAATATCATAAGTGCGGCTCAATTTGGTATTCACCTTTAATTTTGTGCGGTAACGCGTCCGGATAACAATTTACATATCGTTTATCTCGCATGAATTAGCACTAACATTACGCACCTTAATTAGGGGTGGTCGGCCTCATTTGTAGGGTAATTACTTCGTAAATTACTCGGCGATTTCTTAACATAGTCCTAAATGTGTCCCGACTTCGGAATAATAATCTAATTGGGTACTTGCACTTTCGTGGACCGGATCTCTTATTGATCGCGTAATCCCAAAGTGGTTAATCATATTGCATTAAGAATCAAGACTTATGAATGTTTAATGCGTAGGTGCTTTGGGTCTCCCAATCGCCTTTCAAATTTCATTGAATTCGGTTTGATTTTCCTTGATTAATCACTATGGTGTAAGATGCTAAGCGGATCCGGCTGCCTTTCGGTTTTGGTTACTCTTTTTTTGGTTGTGGTTGATTAAGTTCACCATACCATTATTATGTAAATATTATTATACTATTATTACTATTAATATTTTAGATTCTTGCACTTTAATTCTTTTGCTACTAACATTTAAATTCTTGCACTTTTATTTGCTTTCTTTTTATTTTGCTTTACTATGTGTCACTCCCAGGATTTTCATCCTAGTACAAACGCGAAAGTGGCGTGAAAAGGTTAGAGTCGCCAGCCAGACATGTTTATCCCTAAGGAATGAGAAAGGTAATGTTGCACAAACCTAAGGAAGAAGGGAGAGGACGAGGCCTTACGAACCAAAGATCTGGGTCCGAAAGTCGGTTATGAATTGAGAAGGTATTAACACCCCAATCCGTCCGCCGTACCCGACGGGATCCACGCTTATAAGTCTGTTTTCAAAGGGTGAGAAATAATATGTTGTTCAAATGAAAGAATGGCTATCTGGAATGAAATGGAAATGAGAAAAGAAATGGAATTAACAAATGGGAATAAAAGGGGGAAATGTAGGGAAAAAGAAAGATTATGCTCGAATAGGCCCTACCCCACTGCCTACGTACCTCATCGGGATAAATGAGGATCAGAGACGCCGTAGTTCGTCTAACTAAGGCTGAAACTTGTTTGTGATTTTTAGGATGACGTTGCCATAGCTCTAGCTCAGGTGTTACCGGCTCTGACTCGAGGGTGTTTACCGTATCGTTGTTTGAACTGTCGAGACAAGTCATGTTCGTCCGTAAAGAGTATGAGATGAGATGAGAAGACGTGACTTCTTGGTTTGTTGTCTTTTAGAAGAAAACAGTTAGTGAATGACATGAATCATGAATATGCATAATATGATGGAAATGAATTAAAATGCCAAAAATATCAAAAGTCATGGGAAAAATGGGAAATTAATTCCCTAGGATCTCTAACCTGATTATAACATTGTGTTAAAAAATCTCTTAAAAATTCTAAGTCTAAATATGGTAAATGGTCCTTTAATTCTATGTGAGATTTAATCACAAACTTATACAAATCACACTACCAAAGCAGTGGATAAATTGTCCTAAAAAATACACCAAAAATATTCTAGGTACTTTAATTTGTCCTTTAATCATAGCAAAAAGAATGGACAAAAAATGTTATGGGAAGTGGTAGAAATAAATTGTACAAATTTATGTGTCCATGAAGGATTTCAATCTAAATCAATTAAAATGAAAAAATCGAATTTAAATTGAAAAATGCAAAAATTCAGAAAGTAAAAATTGGGAAAAGTTCTAAAATGGCTTAATATCTTAATATAATTTTTGGGGATTTTTACTATTAGTTTTAGTATTTTTAATGAATTAATTTGGAACAAGCATGAAATAAAAATTAAAATATTAAGAAACTAGAAATGGGGGTGAGAAAGGTAATATTTTTAAGTTAAAAAACCAAATGGGCTCGTATTGGTGGGTGTGAATAGCGCATATCCTATGGCCCAATAGCATAGAAGTCTGCAAGAGTATGGTGAGGTCTATAGTCAACAATGTTGACCAATCCTGATCATCAGATCCTGTTGATGAGGATGATGACAGATCTAAGGGTTATGAGGCGCGAATGTATGGTGCTTACGGTGGGATGGTTCGCATGGGATTTGAGGGGTTGGTCAAATAGGACGGTGACAAGTGTCACCGCCGGAATGGACCCCCAAAAGAAAATCTTATCTCTTAAAAATCTGAATCGGTAGATTAATCTTCATTAATTAAATTGCATTAACCATGATTATGATTTTTTTTGTTTCCCTTAATCTTCTAATTAAAACTTATTTATTTCCTTTAATTTCCCTAATACTAACAATAATATCTTCAGGTTTTTAATAAAACCACACAAATAATCACACAGGGAGCATGAACCCTAAATTCTTCTTCGCCGCCCCTTTCCACTTTCCTCTTCACCATTTCGTCCTCCTCATCTCTTTTCACGCAGCAAACCCTAACTCCTTTTCTTGTTCTTGCTCACGGCGTCCCTCTTCATCTTCTTCCTAAACCCTAACTGCCGCCATCTCTTCTCCGTCCTCTTCCCCCAATGACCTAACCAATCTTCCTCATCTTCTTACCCTAACTCTGAATCCGGCCTCCTATTCCTCTAAAAAACCAAATACACGGGACCAAATCACCGTTTCAAACCACTCAAACATGCTTAAACGTAAAAGAGAAAAGAGCTCGCCTCTTCCGTTTGCGCGAGTTACTCTTGAGGTTGAAGAGAGGCTGAGAGTTTGACGAACGAGGGAGAGGAAGATGGCGACGATGAGTCCAATAGCTAAATGCTTCAAGGAACTTCAAAATCGCCGTTAGAGCTCGTCGTATGACGAACGTCCGGCCCCGTTTGGTTGAGGAGAGCAACGAGTGTATGAGAGGTGGATGCAAAAGATTGGACACGACCTTGGTTCGTTGACGAAGTGAACGCTAGATCATAGGTGTTGAAAGGCGAAGTTCCGACGATTTGGAGTCCGCGATGCGAAATCCTCGAAGTATTCGGCACTTGAGGTATGCCAAAAAAATACATTTCTTGTTGTGTTTTGTTCAAAGTCTTCTTCTATTTTTGCTTTTCGGATCCACGTTATTATCCTCGTTTGTTCTGAGATTGACATCCTGATACTTTTCGCGATTTGCAGGTATCCATGGAGTTTGGTTTTGGTTAATGATTGAAGAGGTGGTTCAGATGACACCTTGACGGTTTGTTGAAGAGTTCTGAGTCGAGGAAGAGGGAAGATTGGCTATGAGTTTCGTTTCTTTTCCTTGTATCACTGTTTTTTATTTCACCGTGATTCTGTTTTCTTGCAGGTCATTGATGAATTGGTGAAACAACAATCTTTAAAGAATGGGATTGAAGATGATGAGGATGACAGATGAATGTTTTTGAAGGTGAAGGAGATTGTTGAGAGTTTGAAGATGAAGAAAGAATGAAAGAGGGGAAGAATAAGATGAATGAGGAATGGTGAGGGATGCTTGAAGGGATGAGGATCCAGAGTTCAAGAAGTGGAATCCGAACCCCCCTGAAGAAGAAGATCCACTGCTTTTATAGAGATTAATGGTGAGTGTTTCCTTGATAATTTGCTGATAGAGTTGGTTATAAATTCAGTTAGAGTTTGTTGAAGTTGTTAGAATTAGTTAGAAGGAATTCTTCTGATTTTTGTTAGAGATTGATGTGATCTTACTGCTACCTTTGTAGTTTCTCTTTTTTCCTGCCTCATATTCTATTCTGATTTTCTCATAACCATTTTGCAATAACTTTGCTGCAGATGCCGTTTTTTACGAGTATGGAAACAAATTTGCTAGCCCAGAATTTTCCACTTATTCCGATCAAGTTTCTTCTCTCTGTTTGCGCAACAAACCGATCAGATCTTCAGGCTGGCAACTATTCCAGCAATTCACTAAGTTGAATTTCCCAGCAACACTCACACTCACTTGTAAAGTTGTAACAAGGTTAGAGCTTTACTAGTTTTTTCTTTCGGAACTTTCCTCAATATAGTCCTTCCGATATATTGTAACCGTTAACATTATTATTATATTTTTTATTGCATTTCTTAAGGACTCAATATCTTATGAACTCAAATCTTTGTTAAACCAAATATCTCTCAACTCAAAGCAATAATATCCGCGGAGACTCAATTGTACCTTTAAGCTTTATGAATCTCTTTTTTATTCCCTTTGTTTGGATTTAGCTATGTATAGAAGAAATTTTAAAAGAAAACATTATAATAATAACTAAACATACTATTAATAGAAACCAAGTTCAATTAATAATAAATTTAGTCACTAATATAACGTATCTCTTGAATCGTAATGGAACTTCCAACTGAAATAGGATTCAACCGATGTAATGACGAATAATGATGAATTGCTCACTAAGACTAGGCCAACCACGAATGCACTTGGTATGAATAGGTTTCAAATTTTCCTTTTCTGTATTGTATACCAATACCTCAAAAAAATCGAACACCTTTTGAAAATCATGTGATCAGGGAAATAAACCCCAGCAACATTCAAATTCTTGCTTTGAATTGAATGAAAGATCCTTAAAGTACACAGGAAACCATAATTCAAAAGAATTCTTGATCCCATGTCTTAGGAGCCCAACGAAAATATACGATGGCAAGTATTATGACCTAGTGAAAGAAACAGATGAACGAAGCATAAGCCAATTAGATAGTAATAAATTAGAGGGCAAATTTTGGGGCGTTACAACTGCCCCTATTCAATCACTGTAGACTTGAATGGATGATAGCAGTTGCTTTCAGACGTTTGAAGTATGCAGGGATTGAATACCAGAAACCACCAGAAAATTTGCACTTTGTGGCAGAAGAATAGGGAAATAAACTCAACCGAATGAACTCCGCTTGGTCATAATTATGATGGAGAGAATAGTAAATAGGGGATGCCTTTTCGGTGATGCCAGAGGACTACTGGCTTGCCACGCTGTGGATGGACTTTCAACAATTTGCGATCGAATTTTAAGATACTTCGCCACCCTGGGGATGGACTTTTGCCAATCTGCGGTTGGACTTCTGATATTTTGCCACACTGCGGGTGGACTTTGGAAATTTGCCACACTGCGGGTGAACTTTAAGGATTTTCCACACTGCGGGTGGACTTCTGCTTACTACGGGAGGCTTTTGCCCACTGCGGGGGACTTTAGAGATTTGCCACACTACGGGTGGACTTCTGCTCACTACGAGAGACTTTTGCTCACTACGGGAGACTTTTGCTCACTACGGGAGGCTTTTGCCCACTGCGGGGGACTTTAGAGATTTGCCACACTGCGGGTAGACTTCTGCTCACTACGGGAGACTTTTACTCACTAAGGGAGACTTTGAGAATTCGCCACCCGGAGGACGGACTTTGGCCAGTCTGCGGCTAGACTTTAAGAATTTTCCACCCAGAGGATGGACTTTGGCCAATCTGCGATTGGACTTTGAATGAATTGCCACGCTGCGGGTGGACTTGGGATAAGTCGCCACGCTGCGGGTGGACTTTGGAAATTTGCCACACTGCGAGTGGACTTTGGAAATTTGCCACACTGCGGGTGGACTTCTGCTCACTGCGGGAGACTTTTGAAATTTGCCACCCGAAGATGGACTTTGGCCAGTCTGTGGCTGGACTTTGAAATCTGTTGAATTGCATGGCATGTTGCCCCATGACACTAGGGATGTTATGTCTTGAGTATTGTTAATGAACTGGTGTAAATGTAAAAGAAATTCCTGACGCGGAAGTAATAAGTCTCTGCTAACTTTGTGGGGAAACACAATGATCGTGAATTTGATATCAAGAAGCCCTACGGGGATAACATCTCTATTGGAAAAGAGAGTGAATAATTCATCCGTCCCAAATTATCACTTTTGCCAAAAATAAATCGGAATTTAGACTTGAGGAGCGTGCCAGGGAATACTTCGATTATTGAGGATTATCCACTCTTATGGACCTGCTGGGGAGGAGAATGATTTATCTGAAATCTTCTAGGGGAATAGGAATTGCCTTAGATCTGTTGAGGAACCGAGATCAAGGAAACCAGCCGAAGGAAAAGCTTGGTGATTACTGGGGATAACTTTTATTCGTCTGTTGGGGATGACAAAACCGAGACACGTCCTGCTGAGGAGGAAAGACTTCAAGTTGTATCGTGTTGGGGATCAGTTGCTTCTGTATGGACTTTACCTCAAGAGGATTTTACAAAAGACTTGGTGTCTTTAAACTCTTAGGTATCATAACGACTGCATGAATCAGTGTAATAACCTTGCTGAGGAGGTAACCATTGCCAATGCAGATGAGTTTGTATCTGTCAGAAGTGCTGATCGAGATAGTTGGCATTATGAGTGACCACAATATTCTAAACTTCGGGTAAATGCTTCTGATCGTCTGTCTTCGGGAAAGAATGAACTCTCGTACTATTAGGGTGGCCTGCCCCAGTATGAGTACTTGAATAGTTTTGCACTTGACTGACTAATCTTCGCTCTTGGAGAGATTTGAATCTCGAGGTGATTGCCCCAGTTTGACTGAAATTTGAAGATATTGCTCGACGTAACTGCCCCGGATTGGCTAGCTCTTACCGTGACTAATTAGTCAAGTCCTTACTCAATGGAGCTTTTCTCGGAAAAGTGCACCTCGACCTGACTGTCTTTCAGAAGTCTTAGACTTCTCAACTTGGCAAGCTTGAGCTTCTGGATTGAATTTCCGCATGTGAACAATTTATGATGCCAAACAAATGTATGCAAGCGAGAAAATGTTTATTCTTAGAATGAAAATTCTAATGCAACACACATGTCAAACTTGAAGTTTTGAAAAGGGATCGTAAACCTTCGTGAGTGAATCACTGGTTAAGATACAACATTATTTTGAATGCAAGTATGTACATGAAATACCAACAAATGTCTTTTAGCACAACTCATAGGAGTCAGGAACGCGGTCTCGTAGTAGTATGCTCTCAAATTAGCCCTGTTTCAGTTAGGACTTTTTAAAAGTTGTATCGTAGCCTGGTTCATGGTTATAGAAACAAAGGATATAGGCTCGAAGTTTATTTGTGCCCACCCACTCTTCGTGATGTTCTCCATTCCTATGCTCATCTAGTTTTCACAAGCATTCACCTTTCATAAGAATTTCGTGTTGATTAAAGAACCATTGCTGCTATGAGTTCAAGCACCAATCAGGTTATTATTGAGAGACAATCACTCCTCTATCTTTCGTGTCTGTGCCACACGACTTGTTCTCATTTGAGAATCTTTCTTATGTAATCCTTTCCGTCTTTTGCTTTTGCGTTATTTTGCTTTATCCCTAACTTTTTCCTGGACTGATTCTTGTGAATCTTTGATTGTGAAGTCCAGCGGGATGCCCTAACATTTTGCCTAAGTCGCTTGTTTTCAAGTTTCGACTTAGCTGGCTTTTCTTTTCTTTTTCTTTTTGTACCTTGAACAAGTCGCGTGACATGGTTTGTCCTGATTGCTTTGCGAGAGTTGTGACTGCCTCATTCTTTGGTCGACGAAGGATAACCATTGTGGTTTTCAATCTTTGGACCTTTTGACTTGGATAACCATTGTGGTTTCGGGTCTTTGGACCTCTTGGTTAGCATAATAGGATGTAATGGATCCTTAAATACACTCTTTTATGAAAGCCTGAACGCTTGGTCCGACTAGCTGACATCTACCCTGCCCCTGGGTTACATGTGAGGGTTTTTTATGTGAAAAGAAACTCCTACTTCAAGGCTCAAAGGGGTTAGCGAGGATCTATCTTCCTTATATCTCTGGTGTTTAGGGATTTGAAACAAAGCTTGTACATCGTCAACAGGGCCTTACTCGAGAGCACACAATTAGAGATTTTGCGTTTTTGTTTCGTCATTCTCCTTCATAGAATTCAAGCATGACAATTGGTATTGCGATGTACACATGCAATATTATAAGTGAATGCGAATGAATTACTTCAAGAAAAACATGTGAGTTTTATTATTGTTAACATTCAAAAGCAAACAAATTTCATACATGTAGACAAATGTTTAACACATAAAAGAAACTACAAATGGAAATGCAGTAAAGAAACTGAATATTTCCGTAGTTGAGGAGGCTTGGCTCCGTCTGGACCTGTCATTCTTGGATACTTTCAATGATCAATAGCTCTTTCACAGACTTGTAATCTTCAATTCACAGTTGTATATCTGACCACGACAATCATACCTCTTCTTCTAGCTATTCTGACTCTGACACGAGACATCTGAAGGAAAGAGTGAAACTGGGGAGTAAAGTTGCCCCAGAAGGTTGCTCGGAAAGACCTGACGATCTTCTGCCTACGTATCTCCATTGACTGATGACCAATGAAGAATCAGAGCGACGTAGTTCCCCTCAATAGGGATGAAAATGAACAATGAATAAAGGAAAACACATGAATGCCATCACTGAGAGTATTTGAATATTGTTGGCTATATTTGCTTCATGAATACCCTGGCGTCCTGGGTGATTAACTCGAAGACTTCAGCTTAACGTGAACCATCTGGTAGGACAACCGTGACACCGGCTCCATTGTGACTAGGCATTGGATTCTGGAGTACATTTGGGAGAGGAGCGAAATTAATCACCTTGGAGTCAACCAGGTCTTGTACCTTGTTCTGAAAAGCCCAACATTTCTCAATATTGTGCCCTTGGGCACCTGAATGGGATTCACACCTGGAATTTGCATCAAAATTCGGAGGTATATTATCAGGAGCAGGAGCTCTCATGGTACGAAGCTCGACCAGGTTCAACTTTAGCAACTCTGGAAGCAATACAACATATGGGCACGGGACGAGATCAAGTCTGCGGTTTCTCGCTCTTGTTCTTTCTTGATTTGGTCTCTGTACCTGTTGTTGCTGACCCTGTGGTCGTTGTTGTTGAACCTGTGGAGTAATAGTCACTGCAGCTGCTTGGTAGTAACCTTGAGAATAACTTCTATCTCGGCCTCTATAAACAACATTTGTCTCGCCTTCTCTTCTTCTTTGGCCATTGCCAAAAGGCTTTCTCACACTAGAAGAACTAGCACTGCTTGCATCCTGAATCTTCCCCAATTTCAGAAAATTCTCTATTCTTTCTCCAGCAATGACGATATCAGAAAAACCAATGGACGGGCAGGCGGCCAAACGATCCAAGTAAACACCTTGCTGGGTGCCCATAAACATGTCGGCCATTTCCCGGTCCAGCAATGGAGGTTGAACCTGTGCGGCCAGCTCACGCCACCTCTGGGCATACTACTTGAAACTCTCTTTAGGTCCTTGAGACAAGTTTTCCAACTGAGTGCGATTCGGAGCCATATCAATGTTGTATTGATACTGCTTGAGGAAAGCTTCAGCTAGATCTTTCCAACTTCGAATAGAGACCCTACTTAGCTTCATGTACCAGCTCAATGAAGCTCCAGATAAACTGTCTTGGAAGAAATGCATCCAAAGTTTCTCGTCATTAGTGTGAGCCGAGATTCTTCCAAAGTACGCGTGAAAGTGAGTCCTAGGGCACGTGTTGCCGTTGTACTTGTCAAAAAATGGTTCCTTGAACTTGGGAGGGATTCTGACTCCTGGTACTAACCCGAGACTAGTTACATGATGCCCAAGGAATTCTGACATTCCATGGCCTTGATCTTCTCTGCCAGCTCTTTATACCTGCGATTGTTGATCTCATTCATGTTACCCATATCAGCATCCAGTAAAGTGAACTGGTCCTCTTGATTGTCTTCTAAACCTGCATTACGTGCTGTGGTCCTATTTGGATTAGGCTATCCGTTACGAGCAGCGTTATAATCCACATTCTCAGTCGGTATTCCAGTATTAACATTCCCATGGGGTTGCTCAACCATCATCCTGAGACGTTCCTGGTTCTGGGCCATGCCAGTCATCATTTCCATGAACTGATCCATCCTCTGTCGGAGCTCATTGAGATCAGTCTGCATTCGTTCAGCCATCCTTACTCGGTTTCTTTTAGTCAGATATCGGTGAACGTGTTGACCAGCTATATTTCCTGCAGTTGAATAAGTTAGAAACTCTGTGTAACCTGCAAAAACACAAGAATATGATATGCAGGAAATGAATGCTTATGGCACGTTGATTCATTTTTAGGGCATTCCATCCCCTGATTCCAGTTTTTTGTGGGTTTGATGAAGACAGAAGCTCTTTTTTGCTGCAAATAACAAGCAGTGTTGATAATATAAGGTGTGTGTGTGTAGCAGACGTGCTAAACAATTCCAAGAATATGAAGACCAACGTGTCTTGCAGACGTGTCAGATGTGTTAGTGATCGCAAAGTGAGAGAACACATAATGATAGTAAAGAGACCTTTTTATGATAAGAACTTTGTTGATATAGTCAAAACACCCAAAGCATGGATTCAAACAGAAGTGTAATGATAAAAAGATTCCATCAACAGTCCTGATGGTAATCCCACAACATACAAGCAAATAGAAAGATGTCTTTGTCAATGCGATCCTCTATCTAGGTTTGAGTCAATGATCGGTCCTGTCTTAGGAACTTCTACCAATTCCTTCATCATTACCTGTTTGTCTTCAAACCTCTTCAGCTTCTTCTGATAGCAGATCATCATCCGCTTGTAGTAAGCAACTTCTTCTCGGGCTTTAGCAAGTTCTGCATCTTTTTCTCTCAACTTCCCGACCATCTCTTCGTCTTTCTCCTTTAGCTTATTCACAATCTCTTCAGCTTGAACTTTGTCTTGTTCCTCACTTTTGATCCTGTAAGCAGCATGCCTCTTTTTCATGTTCTCGAACATCAAGGTCTTTTGATCCAGTTGCCTTCTAGTGTCAATGTGTTCCTTGGAAGAGCTCCTAGTAGCAAACTCGAACCTCTCATACCGAGCTAACTCAACTTCACACTGTTTCCTTGCAATAGCATGCCTCTCAGCATCTTCTTTAGCTTTCCACTCAATCTCAAGTATGGCGTGATTAGCTTTAGCAAGCTCCTGACTCAACTGTGCATTCTCCTTTAACAAACCGTCTTTTTCCGCCTTTATCTTGTTGAACTCTTCAATGCTAACCGTGGTAGGTTGTTCAATGACCGTGGGATATAGAAGAGGCGCAGGCCCAAATGGTAACAGTAACACTTCAACACGTTCTCTTAGCCATTCTGCGAATGGTGGATTCATTCGACAATTCCCTACTCCCAAAGTCTTCTTCCCTCTTGTCTTTCGACTATGTCAAGCATTAGAAGCTTTCTGAGCAATCTCGAATCCATCTGTTGATTGGAAGTACAAGGACTTTGTGATGTCCACAGCGGTTGGTGGTTCCTTTAAGGCATACCCGAACTGTCTAACCGTGAGAGAAGGGTTATAATTAATTCCCCCTTTCCTCCCGATCAATGGAACATTAGGGAATCTTCCGCAACTATGAAGAATGTCAATGCACCGCAAACCCTGATTAACCCAGACAATGTCCTTTGCTTGTAAGCCCATCAGTTGTTCCGACCATTCAAGAGTGTTCTTCGTCTTCTCAAAAGCTCCTGATTGTGGAAGAAAGCGTGTGAACCACTTGTAGAATACAGTCGCGCAACAACTCAACATTCCACCCCTTCGCTTCTCATTCTTATAATGCACATAGTGGTAGAGATCACCTAAGAGAGTAGGAATAAGATTCTTTGTTATGAAAATGTGAATAACATCAACATCCATGAAGTTCGGCATGTTCGGGAACAAAGTGATTCCATAGATACACAAAGCTAGGATCGCATTGAAGGTACTCCAACTTTTTGCCTCAACTGCTTTGGTAGCCTCATCCAACAAGAAACTCAAATGATATCCTCGGAAGCCTCCTTTGCTATCAATCTGGTCTTCCAATAATGACTTGCTCAAATAAAGAGCAGTTGCTACATCTTTGAAGTCGGGGTCAATTTTGGACCCAAAGAATGGTGCATAGTCCTTCACGGAAACTATCAGGATGCTCGAATACTCCTCTAATGTAGGTGCCAATACGAAGTCAGAAAGTACGAAACATCTAAGTTGTGGATCATAAAACTGTAGCAAGGTGTGCATCCCTCTGAAAGCGTAATCACTGATGGGCTCTATGAAATACAAAATCCACCCATAATCCTGCTTGAAGACATTGAGAACTTCTGTAGGAGCTAAGGCCTTCACTTTGAGGATTTCTCTCACAACAAGCTGATGAACTTTGTAGGAGATAATACACTTGGTCTTTCTCTTGGATTCCATGCTCATAAATCAATAACCACAATTGTAATCAAGGATGTGATATGCAGCCCTGCAAATGAATAAATATGCGTTAGGAATGCAAGTATGCAGATGATGTGATGCAATGCAATGGCATTTGATCACTGTTGTATATACTAGGCACTGTTGTACTACCTTCTGGTTTGCCTGAATACCGACTGTCAAGAATACCAGATCATAAGTATGTGTCGGAAGAAAACCCAAGTATCAAGAACAAGGTAGGTTGAAGGTTTAGTTTTCCTGTGAACCTGTAAACCCCTCCCAATCTCACGGGTATGCTACTACGGGTCAACATCATAGACTCTCAAAGCCGAATAGCAATAATACATTCACCATTTCCGAGAAATGGCTCATGACCAAATCAGGGAATCGATTTGGCATTATGTACTAATCAGGGAGGCCTCAGCTGAATTCCGGAAAAACACGCATCCCTCATAAGTTCCCAGCTTCAAGCACTGAAGTCGAGAAACAATAGTACATTCATCCCAAAGGGTACAATACTACCTTCATACGACCAGTTGCTTTAACCAGGTTCCTACGAGAGAACAAGGTCATCCTATGCGATTTCCTAGTGGGCCCTCGGGTGCGAATGGGTTTGCCACGAAATGTGGTATGCCACTGTCACCACTGGAGAGGGTTGTTTCCACTAAGGTCCTCGATGATCGGTTCCCAGTGTTAGCAGCTCAGGTGGGAACATTCTATGGTCTGCCTAGGCAGTATAGAACATATCCCAAGAGAGCCTGATCTGGGTGTGGGACTCGTGAAAACTACACGTGCTCAAGACCACGCAAGCCACACGACTGCCCACTCTAAATCCTATGTGCATACTCAAGCCGGGTATTTGGCTTATCTCACAATAATCCCATCCCTCCAAGGAAAACCAGAACAGCCAGTACAGTATATGCCAGTATATGCGACAGTAAAGTAAAGTGCAGAAAGCTGTAAATAAAGCTGTAAAGGAAAGCGATAAACTGTAAACAAAACAGTAAAGCTAAACTAAAGCATAACAACAAACGAATAAACACCCAAAGAAAACAGAAACAGACAAGCGCTAGGATTTACTCTCAAAGGGGAAATTAGAATTTCTAAAAGTCCCCAGCAGAGTCGCCAGCTGTCGCTCCCGGGATTTTCATCCTAGTACAAACGCGAAAGTGGCGCGAAAAAGTTAGAGTCGCCAGCCATACATTTTTATCCCGAAGGAATGGGAAAGGTAATGTTGCACAAACCTAAGGAAGAATGGAGAGGACGAGGCCTTGTAAACCAAAGATCTGGGTCCGGAAGTCGGTTACAAATTGAGAAGGTATTAGCACCCCAATCCATCCGCCGTACCCGATGGGATCCACGCTTATAAGTCTGTTTTCAAAGGGTGAGAAATAATATGTTGTTCAAATGAAAGAATGGCTATCTGGAATGAAATGGAAATGAGAAAAGAAATGGAATTAACAAATGGGAATAAAAGGGGGAAAATGTAGGGAAAAAGAAAGATTGTGCTCGAATGGGCCCTACCCCACTGCCTACGTACCTCATCGGGATAAATGAGGATCAGAGACGCCGTAGTTCGTCTAACTAAGGATGAAACTTGTTTGTGATTTTTAGGATGACGTTTCCATATCTCTAGCTCAGGTGTTACCGGCTCTGACTCAAGGGTGTTTACGGTATCGCTGTTTGAACTGTCGAGACAAGTCATGTTCGTCCGTAAAGAGTATGAGATGGGATGAGAAGACGTGACTTCTTGGTTTGTTGTATTTTAGAAGAAATGTTTTGAGATTGTGTTTATTGTATGCACAACACTAAAGGCTATGACACAGGAGCGAATAGTTTCCAAGATCGCCCCCAATGGAACGTTTGTAAAGCATCCTAGAAGGGTGAAGGAGACCTCCACTAATCATTTCCCGTATAGCTTAAGGCTCGTGACGCATTGTACACCTTTTCCTTTATTAAGTGTTTTTTATTTTTTCTTAAAGATGAGAAGTGAGACTCAAGTTGTCAAAGGAAAAATTCTAAGGGAAACTAGACTTACCCTAAGTTAGTTGAATTTAAGGATGACTTATGGTTAGTGAGGTTTGAAAGATTTAAATCTACCTAAGAGATATTAAACTAAAGATACAAGTAAAAGAAGTTAATGGTGAACAATAGGGTCCTCCTAAGTCATGGTGGGTAAAAACGTGAATGAAATATAAATGGAGTGAAACGATGGATCGGGTGGGTCGATTGCGTGGTGCTGAGACGCACGACTTATGGTGTGCAACATACAGGGCTTTCTTTTGGTTGTAATGGAATGGAATGATGGTGATAGAGGAACCCTAAAGTCACATGCAACTTTATTTATTTATTTGAAAATTTACTCGACGTTGGATCGAGTCTTTTATTTTGCTTTTTGAGATTTTGGTTTTGGTTTTCTAGCGATTCGTTTTATCTTTTCTATCCTAATTATAGAAACTATACAAGCATACAAGTTCTAAGCTATTACATCACAAAGTAAAATCCACAAACATATAATCGAGGCATAAAAATATCCAAGTCCATAAGCAAATTCTCGGAAGATACCTTGCACAAAAAGAAAATAGTTAGTGAATGACATGAATCATGAATATGCATAATATGATGGAAATGAATTAAAATTCCAAAAATATCAAAAGTCATGGGAAAAATGTGAAATTAATTACCTAGGGTCTCTAACCTCATTATAACATTGTGTTAAAAAATCTCTTAAAAATTCTAAGTCTAACTATGGTAAATGATCCTTTAATTCTATGTGAGATTTAATCACAAACTTATACAAATCACACTACCAAAACAGTGGATAAATTGTCCTAAAACATACACCAAAAATATTCTAGGTACTTTAATTTGTCCTTTAATCATAGCAAAAATAATGGACAAAAAATGTTATGGGAAGTGGTAGAAATAAATTGTACAAATTTATGTGTCCATGAAGGATTTCAATCTAAATCAATTAAAATGAAAAAATCGAATTTAAATTGAAAAATGCAAAAATTCAGAAAGTAAAAATTGGGAAAAGTTCTAAAATGGCTTAATATCTTAATATAATTTTTGGGGATTTTTACTATTAGTTTTAGTATTTTTAATGAATTAATTTGGAACAAGCATGAAATAAAAATTAAAATATTAAGAAACTAGAAATGGGGGTGAGAAAGGTAATATTTTTAAGTTAAAAAAACAAATGGGCTCGTATTGGGGGGTGTGAATAGCGCATATCCTAGGGCCCAATAGCATAGAAGTCTGCAAGAGTATGGTGAGGTCTATAGTCAACAATGTTGACCAATCTGGATCATCAGATCCTGTTGATGAGGATGATGACAGATCTAAGGGTTATGAGGCGCGAATGTATGGTGCTTACGGTGGGATGGTTCGCATGGGATTTGAGGGGTTGGTCCAACCGGACGGTGACAAGTGTCACCGCCGGAATGGACCCCCAAAAGAAAATCTTATCTCTTAAAAATCTGAATCGGTAGATTAATCTTCATTAATTAAATTGCATTAACCATAATTATGATTTTTTTTGTTTCCCTTAATCTTCTAATTAAAACTTATTTATTTCCTTTAATTTCCCTAATACTAACAATAATATCTTCAGGTTTTTAATAAAACTACACAAATAATCACATAGGGCGCATGAACCCTAAATTCTTCTTCGCCGCCCCTTTCCACTTTCCTCTTCACCATTTCGTCCTCCTCTTCTCTTTTCACGCAGCAAACCCTAACTCATTTTCTTGTTCTTGCTCACGGCGGCCCTCTTCATCTTCTTCCTAAACCCTAACCGCCGCCATCTCTTCTTCGTCCTCTTCCCCCAATGACCTAACCAATCTTCCTCATCTTCTTACCCTAACTCTGAATCCGACCTCCTATTCCTCTAAAAAACCAAATACACGGGACCAAATCACCGTTTCAAACCACTCAAACATGCTTAAACGTAAAAGAGAAAAGAGCTCACCTCTTCCGTTTACGCGAGTTACTCTTGAGGTTGAAGAGAGGCTGAGAGTTTGACGAATGATGGGCTAAAGACGTTATCTAATATGTGTCTAGCGGTATCTTAACTGCAAGCGCACAGCCTATTGAAGTAATATAAAAGATTATCGATCCCACAGGGACTTTATGATTACTTAGTGCTAGAGGGTTTACTATTTTAGCTAAGGTGTATGGTTGTCACGATTTTTTGGTTGTTTTTAAGAATTAAAGACGGGAATTAAATTTTAGTTTAATGAAATAATAATAAGGCGGTCGGTATGTAATTATGTTAACTTAGGCGGGTCAATCTAACCTAGGCTTATAAGGATGGTTCACTTAATTTATTCTGTAGAGGTTATCAGTTTAAATATCTTTAACTCACACTCTCGTGGTCTTATCTCAGATCTTACTCCTAAAGCCCTATGCCTGCTCTCGCTAGCCCATAAGTGTTTAGAAATAATTTTTGGAAACTTAATAAGTCTAATTCCTTTTAAAGCGCTCTCGCTGTGTTTAAATTAAATGCCTAACTTTAGCTATCTGGTTAAAATCTCACACTCTCGTGGTCTCGACCTAACCTATTACACTTTCCTTACTCTCGTAACAAAAAGATTAATTTTATAATAAAAAGTCACAGCCAGAATTTTAAGTTCTTAATTATTTTAAGCCTAGAATTGATTTTACCGATTTAGTGTATTTAAATTACATACCGCCTAAAGTGTTTAGCTACTCATATTTGTTGTACCAGACAGATGCAGAAACAGAGGAACACAAATTAAAATATGCATTATACAATAATAATAAAAATAAATTCTTAACATTAATATAAATGCGAATTAATTAAAAACCTGAATAATAAAAATAATGTCAAACTCCTTCTTCCACAATCTGGCAAGCTCGGAGTGCGGACCGGAAACGAAAATAAAATTACAAAACGAAATGCTGAAGGCTTGAAAGAAATTAAATAATAACAATTTCCTAATGTTGGAAATTGTTATTTGTTTTGGTTGGGATATAGAAAATAAAACAAGAACAGAAACAATTGCTGGAAAAATTAATGAAATAGGGTGCAATGGAAATACGGCAGAGCTTCCGCAAGAAAAATTAAAATAAAACTCTGTACTTCCTACTTTGAAATAAAGATATTTATAGAAATTGTAATTTGGGCTTGGCAGTTGAATTAATGCGTGGGCTTCGTTGTTGCTGAGAGAATCCAGGGAGAACTTGTGTTACTGGGTCTGCGGAAGAATAGGAAAAGTTATGACTTCACGTAGCACGTTCATGACCAATTCTTACCAAGTAAACCTAATTTCCCCTTGTCACGTTCGTGACAAGGGTGTCACGGGCGTTATCCTCATATTTAGCGCGTCACGGTCGTGAGGGATTGGTGACGATCGTGACTGCTACAATTAGCGTGTCACGGTCGTGACTGCATGGTGACGATCGTGACTATTGCAAATTATGCAGATTATGCAGAATTCCTCTCTTCTTCTTCTTTTCATGCTTGTTTTTTTGCTCATTTCACTTTTGGCTTATGATTTAGCTCTATAATTGTTATACCTGCAAAATGACAAAGAAAACTCGAGGAATCGGGTGTTAATACGATAAATGTGCGATAAAACGGTATTGAAACATAGTAATAAAACAATGCTTTTTCTCGTTATCAAACTTCCCCAAACTTAAACCTTTGCTTGTCCTCAAGCAAATAGTCGGTTGAAAAATGATCGGGCAGGTTTCCATCGACGCATACATATAACAAACCATACGAGGAATCGTTTTGCTAGGTAAACCGGTACTAGAATAAAACACCAACGATACACTAATGACACCAGCTACAAGCTAAGTCGTCGACTTCCCGTTAAACGAAACATTCGGTAATTGCGTTGCGATTCTACCTAGAGTCTTTCGATCTTATTTCACCCGGTTTCATTCTAGCGCAATCACATTAAGCCCTTTGCCTTAGCACGCACGTAGTGGAGTAGCCGGTTAGTGACTTTGATCCTTTATAAGCACGGGGTCTGGTACACGAATGCAGCAACCCTATATATATTATCCGATTTGGAGGTTGTGGGGGATCGAGCCGTAGCACGCCCTACCAAGTTCAGAACCAGGTACCTCTGAACCAACCCGCAATGGATTCCTTCTCATACTTCTCGTTTCTTATATGCGACCGTGTACTTTGGTGCAATTTCTTTTTATTGGCATCGAGATATGAAGGATCATTATAGATTAGGCATTAAACACTTATGTTCATCGGCTCCCCACGTGGTTTGTGTTCAGACGGTGCTGACTGCTAGTATAAACTACTAGGGGTTACTTTTGAACTGAAACTTAAGGTGTAGTCGTAACAATTATCGGAACGGAATGCTTAAGTAGGAAGTTTAGGGTGTCAAGATTGTATTGATCTTGTTGAATCGTTCTCAGCTTCCTAACTACGATTTCATAGGTAAGTCGGTAATGCGAAGATAAAACAAAAAATTTTCGGTATGGCTAAATAAACGGGGAAAATTCGAAACTAAAGAAGTAGCACAAATATTACTTTGTTTCATTAAAATACGAAAGGGAAATACAACGGAATGGAAAGTGCGAAAAGGGAAATGCGGAAAAAGGAAAGGTATCTCTCCCACACTATATCAGACATTGTCCCCAATGTTGTGATATAATAGCGGGTAAAATACAATACAAACAACGGAAATGGGAAAACAAAAACATAAACAAAAACTAAGGCTGCTGACGACCACGGCCTCGGCTTCTGGTGCGGGAGCGTCTGGTCGGAGTCGCTTCAGGATCAGAACCGGTGCCGGTGAGAGCAGTGATATCAATACGCAAAGCCTCTAGCTCGCTAAAAATCTCTCCAAGCTTCTCATCCATCGTCCTCTGGTTGGTGGCAACAGCAGAAAGTAGTGCATCATGTTGCTCTTTTTGCCTTCGCTCTAGTGCGGCATTCATCTGATTTTGCTAATGAATCGAACGAAGGACGTCTTCAAGTGTGAATTCTTGCGCAGGTGGCTGTCGGGTGGAGGACTCAGGAATGTCCTGTACAGGGTCAGCAGCATCCATGGTATCCTGCATCTCGTCCACTGGTGGATCGGCCTGCTCATCAATAATGGGGACGTGGCCGGCAGCATCCGGTAAAGCAAATAGCCAGTTGGCTCGGTTGGACGGATCGATGCGGTCACGGCACGACAAGGTGATGTGGTGATAAACGGTGCCTTGGATAACAGGGCTGAACCTGTCATCCTCTCTCTGAGATATCAAGTGGGCGGACCTGCAGTAGTTCTTTGTAAGCAAATCTGCGGCTCTGCGAGGCAATTGGATAATCAGGTCACCAAGCTCCAGCTGATATGGCGAGGGTGGTGACAATCCCGCCTATGTAGAAGGGGGTTGCACCTTGTTGCGCTACAGACTGGATATGGGACAAAAGGAATGGGGCAGCATTGATGCGCTCTTCATTTAAGGCGCAGTGCAAGAACAAGAGCTCCTTGGAGTTCAGCTTGTGATTGCTCTCTCTTGCAAAAATAGTATTGCAGATGATGCGATGGAAGTATCGGATCGCCGGGTTATGGATGTGGGTAGCATTCAGGCTCTGAAAGGCAGTAGCACGGGTGTTGGTGATGTCGTGCCACAAGGTGAAAGCGGTTTCGCTGAAGTTGTCCGACACGCGGAGATGAGCATCGTCGCCGTGATCGAAACCTAACAGTTCGGCGATCCTTGTTTGTGTAATTTCGAACTCTCGGCCGAGCATTCTGAACTTTGCAATGCCGGTGAGTTGACTTGATGAACCGGGAGGTGTAACATATTGAAACGAACTCAGAAATTCCAATGTGAGGAGTTCGAATGTCGGCTGTGGTTGGCTGCACAAGTGCCACAAACCAACATGCCTAAGCAGGAGCTTCACGCCGTTGAGCAATCCCAACTCCCTCAAGCAGTCAATGTCGACATACCGAGTGGGTTGGACGCCACGGTTCTGAAACCTGATGAACTTTTGTCTTTGAGTTTCTCCATGTTCACCATCTCTAAATTGGATTTCTTCCATTGCATGCAAGTACAGGAATGAGAGATGAGAGGTTTTTGAGTTTTGTGAGAAAATGAAAATTTTGAAGAAATTGGTTCTGATTATAGTGAAAGAAATGAATGTGAGAGGTTTTGAATAAATTGAGAGGTTAATGGAATTGATTTAGGGTAATGGGAGGTTACGGGATAGTGAGGAGATAATGGGGGGTTTCTAATTTTTGTGGAAGTGGAAAAGTGGTTTCTGCGAAGAAGAACGGTTCTGTTTCTCATAATTCGTATAATAGGGGTCGTCACGGTCGTGAGGGATTGAGGACGGTCGTGACGCGCTAATTAGCTTGTCACGATCGTGAGAGAATGATGACGACCATGAGGGATTAAAACTTATAATATTTTCTTCACAGAATGCATTATCTCACTCGTTCAATGCAATTTTGTTTTCTTTAGTATCACTTTTTATTTAATTCCAACACAAACACTATATATAATATTGGATCAACATATATATTAGCAGCAAATTTAATCACACGAGAAGTAAAAATATTAATCAATTTAAATATAACAGTAAGTAATGGAAATCATAGAAATTGTATAAATTGGAAAATGGTAAAACTAGAAGTGCCTTGCTTTTGATATAATTGAAGGAAAATTACATTATTAAAAATAAGGTACGAAAATGTTTGCAAAATGTTAAAACTAACTAGAAACAAAAACAAGAAGTAAAATAAGTTAAATCACTACAACATTTTTCAAAGTTGCTTCTTCAAATCTTCAATTGCGGAGTTTAGGTGGCAGAATTGCTCACACGTTATGTCAGTTAAACCTATAACATCCAATCGCATGCTTTTAATCTCATCCTTAACAGCATTGATATCGGCTTGGTAAACTTCAAGAGTATTCATAATTTTCTTCAAGTTGTCAGCATATCCTACTTGATTTACTTCAGGGGTTTCAATCACTTCATCAGTGTGTTCGATGTCATGGTAACCAGGAGGTGTCTCAGGGTCACTTTCTACATCGGTCATTATATCATCCCTTATCTTGTAAGATTGTGGTGTTTCGGGAGTGGATGGATAGTCAGGAGGGGTAAGCTCATAAAGCCAATTATCTTTATTATGAACACTGACTCTAGCATGGTTTGGTAATGTGAACAAGGTTACTACTTCATTCCTGATTAGGTACTCGTAAGGTGGTTGTCCTAAATTTATTATGATATGGCGGTTAAAGCAAAAGTTCAGATTCATAGGATGGATGGTACCTAAACGGTTACACCTGTGTAATTGGTATCTAAGTCCTAAGGCATCAGCAATCATGGTGACAAGACCTCCTACCAATATGGGTAGATCAGGTTCTTCTTGGATTCGGGTGAAGGTTTGCATCATGAAAGGTACACCATTAACTGGCTGTCCATTAGTCAGACATGACATAATGAATATCTCATCTTTAGATACTCCAGTAAGGTTTTCTTCTTTTCCAAAGAAGGTGTGGGCAAGGATCTTTTGGAAATAGCAGATAGCAGGGTTATGTATCTCATCATTGTTCATGTTATTTGGCTCAGGATGGTAATTTCCGGTTAAGGTTTCCCAAAAGAAGTCCAGCTCAATGTCCATCAATTCTACCTGTGTGGTAGTAAAAGCAAAGGGGCCACTAGGGAATCCTAATAAGTCAGCTAGTTCTTTATGGTTAAAGTCATATTCTATTCCGAATAGTCGGAAACTTATAAATCCTTTCCTGAATCCAAAACCGCGCTCGGGTAAGTAAACTAAGGAGCTTAAGAACTCAAGGGTGAGCTCGTGGTAAGTCATAAACTTTTGTTTTATTAGTGCATTCTCCCATCCAAGTTGGTTAAACAAGTATAGGATGTTATCATGTATACCTAAGGTTTCCATAGTCAGATCATCCGGGTACAGAGTCAAGTCCATTGGTCTCTGTGATAACTCTTCAAATTTCATTCTTTGGTTCCTACCTCTAAATTTGGTTTCCATAATGTTTCTCGGTTGGTTAGCCATAGTTAGTGTAAATGTGGAGGAAACAAATCAGGGGGAGAAGGAAAGTGGAAAAGACTTTAGAAAATCTGTAAAAGTGATTTAAAAATTAAAATAAGGAAAATAAGAAAATAAATGCATAAATAAAAGCGGTAATGATAATAATGAAATAAAACAATAAAATGATAAAACAATATAATGATAAATGATAAATGATAAAATGATAAAATGGGTTGCCTCCCACTAAGCGCTGTTTTTATCGTCATAAGCCTGACGTAATGCTTAGGGGTAGATTAATCAGGGTAATTATTGGACAACTCTAAAAGCCTTAGACTATTTGCATAATCTCTATTTTCAACTTTATGGTAATGTTTTAAACGTTGTCCATTTACTGTGAACGGTTCACTGTTCCTACCCTTAATTTCTATTGCTCCGCTTGGGAACACTCTAGTTATTTCAAAGGGTCCTGACCATCTAGATTTTAGTTTTCCAGGAAAGAGCCTAAGTCTTGAATTAAAGAGGAGTACAACATCTCCCACACTAAATTCTTTCCTAGATAGGCGTTTATCGTGCCATCGCTTAGTTCTTTCTTTATATATCTTAGCATTCTCATAAGCATCTAACCTTAACTCTTCTAATTCGTTAATATCGAGGATTCGCTTTTCTCCTGCGGCATTATAGTTTATATTGAGAGTTTTAATCGCCCAATATGCTTTGTGTTCTAGTTCTACCGGGAGGTGGCAAGACTTTCCATATACTAATTTGAAAGGTGTAGTTCCTATGGGTGTCTTGTAAGCTGTCCTATAAGCCCATAAAGTTTCATTAAGTTTAGATGACCAATATTTCCGAGATATGGCGACAGTCTTTTCTAAGATTTGTTTAATTTCTCTGTTCGAGACTTCGACCTGTCCATTTGTTTGTGGATGATATGGTGTTGCTACACGGTGTCTGACTCCATACTTAGATAGTAATTTGTCAAAGATTTTCGAAATGAAGTGTGAGCCACCGTCACTTATGACGAGTCTAGGCACACCAAATCTGGGAAAGATTATATTTTTGAAAAGCTTAATTACTACTCGTGTGTCATTTATAGGAGAAGCTATAGCCTCAATCCATTTTGAAACATAATCGACAGCTACGAGTATGTAATTATTACCGAAAGATGATGGGAATGGTCCCATGAAATCTATTCCCCAGACGTCAAAGACTTCTACTTCTAATATTCCTTTTTGAGGCATTTCATCTCTTCTTGAAATATTACCGATGCGTTGACACCGATCGCAATTTATAACAGCGATGTGGACATCTTTCCAAAAATTAGGCCAGAATAGGCCGGCTTGTAAGATTTTTGCACAAGTCTTGGAAGTGCTTGCATGTCCACCATAAGGAGATGAATGGCAATGAGCAATGACATCTTCTATTTCTTCTTCGGGAATACATCGACGAAAGATTCCGTCGGGTCCTCTTTTGAACAATAATGGTTCATCCCAATAGTAATGTTTGAGATTGTGAAAGAATTTCTTTTTCTGCTGATAGGTTAAGTCAGGTGGAAGAGCTCCTGCAGCTAGGTAGTTGACAATGTCAGCGTACCATGGTAGTCCTACGGTTGTTTGGATTGTTTCCACGGGTTCTGGTTCATCTATGTCTAACTGAACTGGGTCGCTTCTTATTTGTGCTATCAGCTGTTCATACGGAAAATCATCGTTAATCGGCACTTGTTCGGGTTTAATACCTTCTATTCTAGATAAATGGTCCGCTACGACGTTTTCAGTACCTTTCTTATCTTTTATTTCGAGATCAAACTCTTGTAAGAGTAAAATCCATCTCAAGAGTCTTGGTTTAGCATCTTTCTTAGTTAATAAATATCTAATAGCAACGTGGTCTGTGTAGACGATTATTTTCGCTCCCACTAGGTAAGAACGGAATTTGTCAAGCGCAAATACAACTGCTAACAATTCTTTTTCAGTAGTGGCGTAGTTCATCTGAGCAGAATCTAAGGTTCTACTGGAATAGTAAATTGCGTGAAGTTTCTTGTCCTTCCTCTGTCCTAGAACTGCGCCTACAGCATAGTGTAACACGGTGGGAGAACTGACTTTAGTTATGTTGCGGATAGCAAGAGTCGCCACCGACTTTTATTTTATCCAAAGGAAAGGGCATAAAAGAACAGGAAAGACCTTAAAAGATTTTTGGGTTCGGGGGGTAGGTTATGTAAAGGGAATGTGTTAGCACCCTTTACATCCATGGTTATCCATGGGCTCTTAGTTACTTAGCTCACTTTAAAATGTTTTTAAAAAGTGTAGTGTGTGAATAAATTTTCTTTAAGTACTTTATAAAGATCCATGTACGGATATATATAAAGTCTTTTTTTGAAAATTTGTTTGAAAATGTGAAGTGTTATGAAATGTTTTTGAAAAAAGTGAGCAAGTACATAAGAGGAACCTATCCTAAATTAAGTCTTTTCTGTTCTTAAATATCCTTTAAGTGGTAAGACTATCCCTATTATTAAGGAATAGGTAGTCATTACCTTGGATATGTAAGGGACATGTGAAGGGACAACTGTTATTTAGGCAACTGTAAGGTGTATAAGCAATTCGAAGGGACTTATCATCTTTATTCGAAAGGGACAAGATCATTTACGAAGGCAGCCGTGAAGGGACTTGATCTTTTTATCTGTTAAGGGACCAAATGATATGAGAGAAGGGACTTTGCTTTACACCTTACTTGACCTTTTGTTTAGGCAACTTGAGAGGTAACCCTTAAGAAGTGAGATGGCGATCAAAGATCGACTTACGTGTGTGAGTGTACAATTTCAAGTATTTATCTTACAAGTTAGTGATCTAAATTCAATTTTAAATACAAACATGTTTTACACTCCCTATTTTACTAACCACGGCATTTAAAAATAAGTAATAAACATTATTCTACAACTATTACATATTGGATACAAATACATTATAATTAAAATAATTAAAATAAGCAAATAAATAATTAAATGGATTAGTAGTAATAAACAAAAATAAATAAATATAAGAGGGTTAGTAATAATAAACAAAAATAAATAAGCATGAGATGAAGAAATTAGCATAATAATAAATTAAAAGTTCAATTTTAAATAAATAATTATTTTTTAAGATTTTTAATAAAATAAATAAATGATGAAAATTATATACTAATAAAATATGATTAGTTGTCTAATTATTTAATTTTATATCCATATTATAAAAATATCTAATTATAAGTAAATAAGCATAAATTAAATTCATAAGATAAAGTTAAAATTTTTAATTTGTTTTTTAGGAAAATAAATTGGAGTTATTTAATTAATTAGATTATTTACATATAAAAACTATATACAAATTATAAAAGAAATATACATAATTAAAATTTACAAATAAATTAAAAGTTATAATATAATTAGGATTTATAAAAGAGAATTAGGGTTAATCAAAATAAATTAGGGTTCATGAGTTTAGAAAATAGAATTAGGGTTTTATATGAAATATTGGGGTTTATATAAAAATAATTAGGTTTTATGAGTTAATATAATTAATTTATTTATACAAAATAATACAATATATACAATAAAATAAATATTAGATAATTTTAATAAAGCTTAAATTTTAACAAGATTTTGAATTATATATAAGAAAGTGATAATAAACATTTTTATTTTAATATTTATTCATTAATTAAATTAATTATAATATAAACAAATTAAATATAAAAAAAAATGAGAAAAAGAAACTTACCTGGGGCTGAGATTCGAACCCAGGCCCTAGGCTTGCCATCTCTTGGACCAACACCACTGCCACCAGACCAAGCGTGCGCTTGTGAATATAGAATGAACACTGATTATTATATTTTTAGCCTGAAAAACATAAGGGAAATAAAGCAAAAAAAATGTTGGAGGTGGTATTCGAACCCCTGTCTTGATCTTCATTCACGCGCATGCTTACCATCTGAGCCATTACTACATAGTTGAAATATAACAGAAACCAATTAATAAAATATTTAATCTATATTTGAATTTCATACTGGCGCCAGAACTTCATCTTCCTCCTTGATACCTACGAATTTTCCTGCCAAATCACCTATGCATTTTCCTGCGAATTCTTAATACTCATAACCTGCGAATTTCAAACAGCAAGCAAATGGTACGATTTCATCAAATTGATTATGTCAATGAGTTCCTTAAGATTCACACAGTCTATTCATGTTCTTCAAATTCATTTATATTTGGTTTCTTGGGAAACCCTAATTTGGTAACCAAAACCCTAACAATGGCAAGTCAGGTTCTAGGCTATGCTTCTTCACGAAAATGTCCAGAAATCATCTACAAGTCATGACTAACACAAATCAAACAACAAAATCAGTTGACATTAGCTAAATAAATGGAATCAAAAAATTCAAATTCAAGAGCAAAAGAGGTTCGGGTTATGCATTCAGGGATGATTTTGATGATGCCAAGCATTGAGATCGTATCAATGATGCACAAGGATCATGTCTATGTCCTTAGATTACCTTAAATCCCCTTGCAAAATAGAATCCGAAAATTAAAATTTCAATGAAAATTTGAATCTCAAGAGTGTTCTTGGAGGCTGCCAATTTCGTCCCCTTGCATTGTGTTATGTTCATGTACATATAGTGAGTGAAATTAGGTCAAGAGAAGTGATTGTTCTTTGGACTTTTTGGATCAAGGAGATTGAAAAAGATCATGCCTTAAAATTCAAATATTTTTTGATATAACATGCTATTTTAAGACAATCACCATAATTCTCATATCAATCTGATCCAATTAGCTTTCATGACTTTCTAGAATCAAAATATTTTTAAATCTTCATATTTTTATATTTTATTTGAATTTAAAATGATTTTTAATATAAAAAATCATAATAAATAAAATAAAATGAATAAAATGATGAAAATATTAAATAAATTTCGTGCATGATGTCATGGAACACATTGGGTCACAAAAAAGTCAGCCCATTTAAAGAATTATGTTTTAAGACCCCATTTACTTCATAGACCACTCAAAAATTTCCCAACTTTGCAAGGGCAAAAATCCTTCAATTTTAATGCTATGAGGGTGTTCTTGGACATTTTGGAAAGCTTAAAGAGTCCTCTAACCAACCCCATTGGTTTCATGTCCATATCTTTTACCATTCTCAAGTTATGCTCTTTTGAAGTTGTTGACTTTTTGTTGACTTTTAAAAGGACCTATAATGTCTTAGCTCATACCTTCCAAATGAAGCATTTTTGGGCTTGGCTTGTGAGACACAAAGTTGTAGAGAATTCAATTTCCTTCAAAATGAGCTTTGGATGGGAAAAATTTGATAAAGCATGTGAAAGTTATGGCTGGTCAAAGTTCAGTTGACTTTTGCTGAGGAAACCCTAATTTAGAAACTCCTGATTCTTGATGATCTGAAATCTCCTTGATGAATCATGATCAATCCTTGATCAAATGATGAATTTTACTTCATATACTTGATGTTGGCAAAAAATCATGAAGTTTGACTTTGGTTTGACCACAGTTGACCTCAGTTTGACTTTTTAACTGCTTTGACTGATTTTGACCTATCTGATCATCTGACTGAGCAAACCTTTGAGAAAAGTCTTGAAACTTGTCATGGGGATTCTTAAACATATATATATATGATGTTATGAAGCTCACTTGAAGTCTTGGAAGTCCATTTAGCCTGATTAAAGTCAAAACCCTAGTTTTGGATGCCCTGCTTAGGAGGAGGCATTGTTTGAGAGAATTGTCAAACTTTCTAACTATTGGTGAACTTTGTGAACATCATGAGATATCTTGTGAACCTTGTGAACCTCATGGGAGGTCTTGTGAACCTTGTGAACCTTGTGAAACTTGTGAACCTTGTGATCCTTGTGAACCTCTTAGTACACAAAGTTTTGTCTTGTGAGGGCAAATTTTGGGGTGCAACAGCTGCCCCTGTTCAATTTTCTGAAACCTGATGGGTTAGATTGGTATACGTGCCATTCGTGACCTGGAAGGTTGAAGGGGATTGAACACAAAAGCCCAAAAATTTGCACTCACCAGTGCATAGAGTAATACTGATGATATGTTGTATATGCTTGAGTGGGCTTGAAGATGCCACTTGGAAGAAAAGTTCTTCAAATATATTTCTTGGAGAATAAGGTAGTCCAAAGTATGAAGATATAGATTTTGGGAAGATGAACAACATCCCAACATTACCTTTGGGAAGATAAACAACGGCCCAAGGTAAGGGTATAACTTTTGGGAAGATAAACAACGGCCCAAAGTCATGATAGGGTACTTGGGAAGATAAACAACGGCCCAAGGTAAGGGTATGACTTTTGGGAAGATAAAAAACGGACCAAAGTCATGATAGAGTACTTGGGAAGATAAACAACGGCCCAAGGTAAGGGTATAACTTTTGGGAAGATAAACAACGGCCCAAAGTCATGATAGAGTACTTGGGAAGATAAACAACGGCCCAAGGTAATGATATAACTTTTGGGAAGATAAACAACGGCCCAAAGTCATGATAGAGTACTTGGGAAGATAAACAACGGCCCAAGGTCATGATAGCTTTCAGGAGGATAAACAACGTCCCGAGGTATAAGTTGTTGATATTGTTTTACCTGCATATAACTATCCTACAAGGAAAATATTAGTTTATGCATTATGTATGCATGCATAGTATGATGCACTTAAGTAATGTATTATGTACTTATGGATATGTATATTATGGTATGATGTAGATGATGTATGTATGAATCATGCAGCCTGAAGCGTCTGAATATCTTCGTATAACAACTGCTGGCCAGGGAAAATAAATCCCGGTTTGTTGCTGAAGAATAGGAGGAACTCGTTCCCATATCATTTGATAATATTGTGAAGAATATGAGGAACTCGTTCCCGTCTTGTTTGATAACATAGTATTCATAACCTCCCGTCTTCGTTCGATAGTATGGTATCCATAACCTCCCGTCTTCGTTCGATAGTATGGTATCCATAACCTCTCGTCTTCGTTCGTCGTACTCCTATTGAAAGAATAAATTCTCGACTATCCGTCTGAGGATAAAAGAGATGGATATAAATTCCAGGGGAGATGTAACTCGAAGTATTTATGAAGATGGATTTGCCCTACTGGGGAACTTGTAGCTGTCTAGTGGGGATGAACCGGCGAAGCTTCGTTGAATTCCTTCCCTCGTTCGTCCTTAGTAAATACTATTACTGCATTTTCATGCATTTCTGGTAAACATCAATCATATTAAGCATTTTATGCATTTCTGGTAAACATTAATCATATTCAAAAGCATACATACATTCAAACACAACCAATGGACGTTTCGCTTTATGTAAATAGGGTAAAAGTAAATCTGGATTCAAAGATGGAATTTTATTTATATCACAAAGTGACCTATACATAGGCGAGTTTGTACAAGGAGACAGAAATCCTAGTAAGAGGACTTTGTCATAAAAATTTTACAAAACAGAGAAAATCAGCTATGTGAGAAATAATCCTATTGAGTTTCAATTCTACTATTGCCATTATCTTCAAGTATCTCATCTTCTGCTGTCGAGACGGAAATGATTGGATTGAGCTTTATCTGTTCGAGTTTGAGTAAGTAGCACAACTGACGCAAACGGTCGGCGAAAGAGGAGAGAACACACTAGGGGTGAACTCAGAAGAAAAGAGTCGCCAGCTAGGCATTTTTATCCCGGAGGAAAGGTAATGCTGCATAAACCTAGGAAAAGATATGGATAAGACGATCGCGAACCAGAGAGACTGAGAAAGGGAGTTGGTTACAACCTGGGAAGGTATTAGCACCCAGATTGTCCGTCGTACTCGACGGGATCCACGCTTAAAAGATTTTTGTTTAAAGGGGTAGTGTCAGTGCTATTTGTGTATTAAAGCTGGAAAGAATGCAAGTGTCGGTGTATAAGAAAAGTGAGGTGTATAAATGAAGTGTCAGTGTAAGAACAAGAGTGAAATGCTCAAGACTATGAGGCTTAAAGAATAATGCTGAAAGAGGGGGAATATACAGAGACTTTTGTTCGATAACTGTTAAGTTATGCCTACGTATCCTCTCGTACAATGAGGAAGTTAGAACACCTTAGTTCGACCCAAAGAGACTGAAAGGTGAATTGACTTGTGAACTGCTTACTTGCCTATGCTCAAGTGTATGACCTGTCTGGCTCAGGTGCAAACTGTCTTGCATTAGACGGAAGAAGCGAGTTCTCGTTTGTGAGTGAATGAGGTGAGAAAAGAATCCCGTAGGAGATGATTATTGTTTGTTTTTGTATTTTCAGTCTTTTATTGCTTTTTGAAGTTTGTCATAAGTTAATGAGCTTAAGCCTAAACCAATGGGTTAGTAAACTCGTCACATCCTCCCTCTGATTAGGGGTAATGAGAGTACCTTAAGTGTGAAGTCAGCATCTCACACTTAATCACCATGATGTAGGATTAAGATCATTAACCTACTTGTGATTATTTAGATGTTTTTGTTGTTTTTGTTTAGTGTTAAGTAATGAGTTTAAGCCATAATCAGGGATTAAACAGACTCATTACACCATCCTAATAGAAGGATAATAGATGAGAATGTTTAAGCTGAGGAAGACTCCTCAACTTAATCCATGATTAGGGATTAATCTCATGACAAAACAAAGCCTTTGTTAAGTGGATTTTAGTTAATGATAAGATGAAGAAATGATTTTTATGGTTTGTAAGACAACTTGAGGGGGACTTGTCCATTAACACTAGGGTTAGTCCTTCTTAACCAATTAAGGAAGAATTAGAACCCTAATACAAGGCCCAAGTTACAAGCTTGATGTCTTGATGATTATTAAGTGAGTTGATTAAAGGATTTAAACACATTAAGGGTTTAACACTTAGGATTAAAGTTATACACTTCATCCTAATAGAAGGATGCAGGCATAAGCTTAATCACAAAGCCTTAAAGCCTTTAGGGTTTAGTCCCTGATTATGAGATGAGAAGAGAAGACTCAAAGAGACACAAAGGTAAAAGCTAAGTGGGGGACTAATCAAACCCTAATTATTATCATGCTTGGTCATCCCTAGGGTTTGTGAGGCTTAAGAGAGAAAGATCTTCAAAGAGCCACCAAGGAGAGAAGCAGATGAAAGGAAGAATGAGCAGAGAGAAGCAAGACAACTTGCTTCACTTAAGAAGACAAGTTGCTTGAAAAAGAAAGTGAGATGAACAAGAATGAGCAAGCTCAATCCAATGCACATACAAAAATGCAGCAATGATGCATAAGAGAGATGAAAAGAGATTGTGAGAAGTGAAGGCAAATTCACTTCACAATACAACTTACCACCTGAAAAGTTAGTAAAGAAATGAAATGCAATGCAAATGGGATGAAATGTGATGATGCAAGCCAAAACCAGAAGCATGAGTATGATGTTAATGATGCTAAGAGATGATGCAAACATGAGGCAAGGCATTAGAATGATCATACAAACATATGGATGCAAGAGAAGCATGCTTTGAATCATGAATGTTCATGAAAAGTTATGGAATGCAAATGACATACAACATGGAAAATGAAAGATGCAATGATCAAACATGTTTCTAATATGTCCTAAGATGTGTTATGAATCAAATGGATGCACAAAATATCATGGCAAGTCATGGTATGCAAGCAAATGGAAGATGGATGCAAAGGAAGGCATAAATTAGGGTTATATGCAACATGCAAAGCAAAAATCCAAAACCAGAAGCAAACATCATGATAAAAATTTGAAAATGCAATCAAGGAAACCCTAAACCTATACAAACTCACTGCCCAAAGGAGGGGATCCAACTCTTAACCTATTGCAAGTTATGAATTTCCTAAGATTGCTAGGGTTTTAAGGTACCTTGTCAAGAAAAATGCCAAACAAATTGAAAATGTAAGATCAAATCATGCCAAATTTATCCTATAAACTACATGTTATGCAAGATGCAATGCAAGAAGAATCATTGTCCAACTCTCAATGGTTAGGCAGAAATGAATTTTCAAAGTTTGTCACAAAATATTGCCAAAAAATGAGTTTAATTCTATTGACAATGATCAAAAGGCATCAAGAACAAAAAAGAAATTTGGTTTGAGAGTTGGACAATGTTTCTAAATGTTTTTAAATGCTACATGAATTTTTTTGTGATTTTTAAATACCTAAAAGTATTTTTAATTGATTAATTTCATTAATTAATTAAAAATAAACTTTTAAATGATTTAAAAATAATTTTTGATGCAAAAAATAAAAATAAAAATATTTTTGTGTTCTGAAAATTAATTAAAGCTTGGATAAAAAATTTCAGAATTTTTAGACCTTTTTTGCTATTTTTAATTAAATGTACAAATTAAATGAGAAGAATGTGAAATAAAATTAATTAAATGAGAAGTATGTGCAATGGACGGATCAGATTGAATCTGGGGAAAGGCCTGTTGACCACGCGCCAAATCCAAGGGACTATATTCAAATCAGGCTAATTAACTAATTAAACCTAATTAATTAAGTTAAATGGAAATTATGAATTAATGAGATGATCTAAGCCATTGGTCCACACGCGGGAAACTTAATCCTAGGGCCCAGATTCAAACACACACTAATTGCTCAGCTAACCCTAATTAGGGAAAACTAACCTCAGGCGGCTGGAACAGTGGTTCCGGTCGTCTTCTCCGGCGGGTCAAAAACCCTAAAACATGCTACAGGCCACCATTCATCAAATTGAACACAGGGAAATGATCCTCTACCCAAACCCCATTCAAATCACCCCTCAAACAACATTTATAATCCAAGAACAGAGGGAATCGAAGCAAACAAATTTCACGGGTGAAATTTCAGAGAGCAACCAAATGCTCATTTCTTCACCATTTTTGATTCTAAAGATACCAGCATGATCAACATGACATATACTTTCATTTTGTAACAAAAAATACAAGCTCTGAAAAGTTTGAGGTTTGAAGCTACCTGAGGTGGTGAACTGTGAATATGAGCTTTCCAGACCTTTCTTTGATGCAAAGTGTCCCCTCTGAACCTCCTGAGATTAATGGAATGCTCAAAATCTTTTGTTGGTGGCTGATTTGAGAGTTTGAGTTCTGGTATAGCAGGTTTCACAGTTGAGATACATGGGGTTTCAAGCTGTTTCAATGGTGGATTTTGGTTCCATGGAAGATGTGTGATTCATTGGTGAAGAGAAAATGAATGTTTGATGGCTGTGGAAGGAAATTCGAAGAGAGGAAAGTTTTGAGAGTTTTTGGAGTGTGCTGCAATGTGTGTCTTCCAGGCTTGTGTATGTTATGTTTTATGATCCTTAGGTGATCCATAAACTATCCCAACAAATTTGGAGGGCAGGTGTGCACTGTGGGATTGGTATGGGATGATTGGCCCAAAAGTCAAGTTTTGTGTACTTGCAGCATGGGCTGTGGCAGAGGCAGTCTAGAGGCTTGTCCTGCCTCAACTTGAGTCAAGGATGACCCTTGGATGGTTCATGAGAGGCTGCTGCATTTGGATCATGAGTTGAGAGAGTTTTTGCAACTTGCCCACTTGTGACATTTCATGACTTTTGGCTATGTGAATGTGAGAAACCTTGCTGAATTTCTGATGTGGGATGCCTCATTAGGTCATGACAATGTATTAAAACTAGCTAGAGATCATACAATTCCTTTGAGAATGATTTTGCCAAAAATCCCTCTTTGCACTTTCATGAAGAATGGTTTATGGTTATGTGAAAATCAAGGCAAATAAATGAGAAATCCCTTGGGACAATTCTTATTTTAGGGCATGCATTGCATTGGTATGATGATTAGAGGTCATATTGAAGTCACATAAAGGCTTGCCATGAGAAATTGCAAGTTTTCCATTTTGTGCAAAAGTGAAATTTCAATGATTTTGTCCAACTTTGCAAGGCCATAACTTTTGATCCAAAATGAATTAGAACAATTTATTGTACTTTTTGAAAAGGGAATGATCCACTCTACAACTTTCATGACCAAAGTTTTCTCATTTGAAGCATTTTTGAACCAAAAAGCAAGGGTTGAAAAAGTTTCCCAAAATAGCAATTTTCCATTACAAGTCATTTTCCCAAAAAGTCAACTTTGCAAATGGCTTGAGATTCTTCAATTTTGTGAACTTCTAACATCTTCTATGATCAAATAAAGATCATACACCATCAAAATGATGAAGAACACCCTTTGGTTGGGTCATTGGGGGCCTCAGATGCCCTGATTTTGCACTGACTTGCTCAAAAAGTCAACTCTTGATTAGATGCCTTCCCCATGGAATTTCTTCATGAAACTTGATATGCATGATCCCCATACCATATAGAGACCAATAGAAACAAGAATGACCAAAAAAATTTGAGTTATGGCCTCTGAAACCAAAACCCTAATTCTAGGTCATCTGTGCAGTTAAACCTGGCTCTGCTTCCATGCCAATCCCAGTTCTTGTGATTCTTTGACTTCCTTGAATTTGTGGAGATATAATATGATGCTTGAACATACATGGACCCCTTTTAAGTGATTGATTGCCTTTGGAGTGGCTCAAATGGCTCTTGGATTGCTTAGATCACAAACCCTAGATGCAGATGACTTGGGAATAATGCAGTGAATCAAAAATGCAATATGAGGTGTTATGATTGAACTTATGCATATGAAGAGATCACAAGCCATGGTGTGAATGGGTGAGGGAAAATTTGGGGTGTTTACAGCTGCCCCTATTCAAGCATGAGTTAGCTGTGTAGGATGTAAGCAACGGCTTAACAGGCAAACAAGATAACTTGTGGTTGAATACCAAAGACAATCCAAAATTTGCACTCATAGAATGAAGAAGAAAAGGGATATAGATTGTAAAAGAAAATAAAGTATATTATAAAGTGCGGGCGACGGAGGACGACCGTCGAGCAGAGGACGACTGCTGGGGATAAAGGGGGCGACCGACATGCTGGGGAAAGTGCGGGGAATAAAGCAATGACGGGGGCGGTCGAAAAGCTGGGGGTATGAGAGATTATGATGGGGACGGCCATCAGGATAAAGCAATAAAGATTCTCTGGGGATTATTGGTGAATGATGGGGACGGCCATCGGGTTGAGGAAGTAAATGAAACAGATGATGAGGTACGGTCATCAAAGGTGAAGGACGATCACCTAGCAGGGGACGGCTGCTCTGTTGGGAATAAGATGAGGGACAGTCATCTAAGGTGAAGGACGATCACCGGGCAGGGTACGGCTGCCGAAAGTACCACGACATAGGACGAATGTAG
Organism: Lathyrus aphaca; assembly: GCA_963966055.1. Taxonomy (NCBI): domain Eukaryota; kingdom Viridiplantae; phylum Streptophyta; class Magnoliopsida; order Fabales; family Fabaceae; genus Lathyrus; species Lathyrus aphaca. The sequence continues at coordinate 3,938,914 of OZ014519.1, forward strand.
GGTAACAAGGTCGACGATGGGGACGGCCATCGGATAAGCATGATGAAGGACGGTCATCAAGAGGTGAAGGACGATCACCTAGCAGGGTACGGCTGCTCTCAGGGTTTATCATGACATAGGACGAATGTCAGATAACAAGATCAACGATGGGGACGGCCATCGGATAAAATGATGAAGGACGATCATCAGGAGGTGAAGGACGATCACCTAGCAGGGGACGGCTGCTAAAAATATCACGACATAGGACGAATGCCGGATGGAAAAAGGGTTTTAATGAAATAGAGACTCCGCTGGGGAGAGGATGAGGGACGGTCATCCAAAGGTGAAGGACGATCACCTGGCAGGGTACGGCTGCCGAAAAGGTATCATGACATAGGACGAATGTCAGATAAGAAGGAAATAGTTTTGACAAGTTTTGTTGGGGACCTTGCTGGGGAAAAGTAAACACGGACGAGTGTCTACTTTCAAGAAATGAGAGGCATAATTGTTTGGGTATGGTGTATAGACTAAAGATGCGGATGAGCATCCTTAAGACTATGATACGGACGAGTATCATGTAGAAACAAACACTGATACATGTTCAGAGATGATGATACGGACGAGTATCAACTGGTTAACAAAGAACACGGACGAGTATTGATTATGCGGGGACTCTTCTGGGGGAATAGTAGACACAGACGAGTGTCTAAATTCAAGAAGACATAAGTGTTTGGCACGTGTATAGATTAAAGATGTGGACGAGCATCCTTAAGACTATGATACGGACAAGTATCATGTAGAAACAAACGCTGACACATGTTCTGAGATGATGATACGGACGGGTACCAACCGGTTAACAAAGAACATGGACGAGTGTCGAATCTGAGAGAATATAAGTGGTGTATAAAAGATACAGACGAGTATCTGTATGAGTAAAACAGGAGTAACAAGTATGAGTGGTGTACAGATGAGTGTTTATCTTGCTGGGGAGAGTGACACGGACGAGTGTCAAAAGGAGAAAAGTGTAATATAAACAAGTGTATGGTTTACAAAATGTTTAGGTAACTATGCTGGGGAAGGTGACACGGACGGGTGTCAGGGAATTGTATATATGTACGTATCTGTGAGTGTAAAGGGGACGCTTTGGCTTTCTGCTGGGGGTATGACACGGACGGGTGTCAAGAAGGATCTGTAATGTAAGTGGCCTGTTTGTAAAGAATGCTCGGGCGGCTTTGCTGGGGAATGATGACACGGACGGGTGCCAAATGGAGTGTGTACTGGTACTTGTGGGTGTAAAGCAAATGCTTTAGCTTTATCTGGGGATATGACACGGACGAGTGTCAAGGAGTATCTGTATCTTTACGGAAGGTGCCTTGGCTCTCTGCCGGGGAATCTGGGGAATTTCTGTATATTGTTGACGGATTGTCAGTATTCACAAGTGTTTGATTCAGAACAAGGCTTATGATTATGCAATGTGTTTGATTTTTGCCGTAATGCTCCGTATTAGATGGAATTCTACGCTCTGTGGGGAGAATATGATGCGAATGCTATGATTATGCAAAGATACCGATCCGGGATTCGGATCCCGTTGCTGTGGAGATCTCTGGTTGATCTGCTTGAAGTGGACATCCCAGCTGGGGGTGAGATCATTGGTAGATCTACTATGTGTGACTTTGCTTGGGGAAGTAGGTCATTGATAAACCTATCTTGGTAATGAGGGACCCAGCTGGGGCTTGTAGAAGCTTTCTTCACTCTGTTGTGATTCCTCCGCGTGTTGCTCTTCTGGGTAGAGGCTGACACTATGTGGGGAGATGGTTCCCGGGCTTTTGCACTTGGCTGTGGAGGAATAGTAAATGGCAACTCGGCTGGGGAAGAAGAAAGACCATGGGAAGGTCTTCCTGGAGATTTCTGTAGGGTCCTGCTGAGGATGATACTTGACAACTCAGCTGGGGGAAACCATCTCTGGTGCCAATTGGGAGATAGACTGAGTAGATAATGATTTTCCAGCTTGCTGGGGTGAAGCTTTCATGCCCCATGTTGTGCTTTGAATACCTGCAATTCTGAAAAGGCATAGAAACGCGCAAGTAGTCCCGAGGTATCCCTTACCGGATTCCGTCATAGGAGTTTAGACACTCCCGGGAGTAAGTATATTCCCGCAAGAACGTGCTTTTTTAGAAGAGAAGCATTTGTATTTATGCAATCAATATCTTAAGAACATCGGACATTTTGCAAACGAACATAGAATGTATAAAATGAAACATGACTGAAAATCTGATTTTATTGATTCATGTGCCCTGAATTGGCAAGATACAGTCAAAGAAACAAATCCCCTAAAATGAGGAGATTGTCACAAATTGAGAAACAAAAGTTTGTTGGCAATGTTGATGACGCTTCAAGGGGCTTCCCTTTTGCTATGACTCGTATGACATTTGACGTTCTTCTCGTCTTGCTTTCTGAAGAAGGCTGATTCTGAAAGAAGCTTGATCCTTTCGAAGCTTACCAAGTTGTAAGTGATACAGACGAGTTCAGAATGCAGTTGTTCGCTTATTCCCTTATTTTGCATGGATCGCCCTTTCGGGTTTTCAATCCATCGGGATACCCATTTTTGCCTGAGTTGTCCAATGTGGCTTTTCAACTCAGCGGGTGTACATTTTATTTATTTATTTATTTATTTTCCCTTATTTTTGCCCGAGTCTTTTATTCTGTTTTTGACTCGCCGGGATGCCCTATTTTTGCCTGGACTTACATTCTGTTTTTATGTCCAGCGGGTCATTTTATGCGAAGTATTTTTTAACTGCATCTGAATTCACAGGGGACAGGAAGTCTTCACCATCCATAGTACTGAGCATCAGAGTTCCACCTGAGAAAACTTTCTTTACTATGAACGGACCATCATAATTCGGAGTCCACTTGCCCCTGTGGTCTGTATGAGGAGGGAGGAGTCTTTTCAGCACAAGATCTCCTACTTGGTACTCTCGAAGCCTGACTTTCTGATCAAAGGCTTTCTTCATTCTTTTCTGATACAGCTGCCCATGACAGATTGCAGCCAATCTCTTCTCTTCAATCAGACTCAGTTGTTCGTATCGGGATCGGACCCACTCTGCTTCGTTCAGCTTAACATCCATCAGTACCCATAGGGAGGGTAATTCGACTTCAACAGGTAGGACTGCCTCCATACCATACACAAGCTGATACGGTGTTGCCCCAGTGGATGTTCTGATTGTCGTGCGGTACCCATGCAAGGCAAACGGTAGCATTTCATGCCAGTCTTTATAAGTGACTACCATCTTCTGCACAATCTTCTTGATATTCTTATTTGCTGCCTCAACAGCGCCATTCATCTTTGGCCTGTAAGGAGAAGAATTGTGGTGTTGGATCTTGAAGTCCCGGCACAGTTCTGCCATCATTTTGTTGTTCAAGTTGGAACCATTATCAGTAATGATTCGCTCGGGAACTCTGTACCGACAAATGATGTCCCTCTTCAGAAATCGGGCTACCACTTGCCTTGTAACATTTGCATAGGAAGCTGCTTCGACCCACTTGGTAAAATAGTCAATGGCAACCAGGATGAATCTGTGGTCGTTCAAAGCAGTCAGTTCAATCTTGCCAATCATATCAATGCCCCACATAGCAAAGGGCCAAGGTGAAGACATCACATTCAGAGGATTTGGAGGCACATGCACCTTATCCGCATAAATCTGGCATTTGTGGCATTTTCTGGCATAAGCACAACAGTCTGCATCCATTGTGATCCAGTAATAACCTGATCTTAACAACTTCTTAGCCATTGCATGCCCTCCAGCATGGGTACCAAAGGACCCTTCGTGCACCTCGTGCATTAACAAGTCTGCTTCTGTTTTGTCAACGCATCTGAGGAGTACCATATCAAAGTTTCTCTTGTACAAGGAACCGTCAGTATTCAAGAAGAAACTACCAGCAAGCCTTCTCAACGTCTTCTTATCATTGGGAGATGCCCCCGGTGGGTATGTCTGATCCTCCAAGAAGCATTTAATGTCATGGAATCAAGGCTTATCATCTTTGGTAACATCTGCTGCGAATACATATGCTGGTCTGTCAAGTCTGGATACTGATATCCGAGGTACAAAGTTGGCAGCTTGAACTTTGATCATGGATGAAATGGTAGCCAGAGCATCTATAAACTGATTTTCATCTCGAGGGATATACTCAAGCTTGACTGTTGTAAAGAAAGTCAATAACCTCCTTGTATAATCCCTGTAAGGTATCAGATGATCTTGGTGGGTGTACCATTTGCCGTTGGTTTGATTAACTACCAGAGCTGAATCTCCGAATACAGTCAAAGTCTTGATCCTGAGGTCAATGGCTTCCTCAAGACCCATAATACAGGCTTCGTATTCAGCTTCGTTGTTAGTGCAGTTGAAAGTGAGTTTTGCCGAGAAAGGCATGTGAACTCCCTTAGGTGTAATGAGTACTGCACCAACACCACGACCATTCATATTAACAGCCCCGTCAAACATCATAGTCCATTCTTCTTCCGGGTCAGGCCCTTCAGTGTGAACAGGCTCTTCATGATCTTTTGCTTTTATGAACATGATGTCTTCATCCGGGAAGTCAAATCTCATAGGCTGGTAATCATCAATGGGTTGCTCAGCAAGATAATCAGACAATACACTGCCCTTGATGGCTTTCTGAGATGTGTATTGAATGTCATATTCTGTGAGGATCATTTGCCATCTTGCAACCCGTCCGGTAAGTGCTGGCTTCTCAAAAATATACTTGACTGGGTCCATCTTTGAGATCAATAAAGTAGTGTGGGTCAACATATACTGTCTCAGTCGGCGAGCAGCCCACGCTAAAGCACAGCAAGTTTTCTCGAGCAGTGAATAACGTTGTTCACAGTCGGTAAACTTTTTACTTAGGTAGTAAATTGCAGACTCTTTTCGACCAGACTCGTCATGCTGGCCCATCACACACCCCATTGACTCTTCTAATACTGTCAAGTACATTATCATAGGTCTTCCTTCAACTGGAGGCATAAGGATTGAAGGTTCTTGCAAGTATTCCTTGATCTTGTCAAAAGCCCTCTAGCATTCTTCGTTCCACCCGACTGTTTGTTCTTTCCTTAACAGCTTGAACAAAGGTTCACAGGTTGCAGTAAGGTGAGATATGAACCTTGAAATGTAGTTCAATCTACCTAAGAACCCCCGAACTTCTTTCTCAGTTTTTGGTGCAGGCATTTCTTGAATGGCTTTGACTTTATCAGGGTCAACTTCAATCCCCTTTTCACTTACAATAAATCCCAGCAGCTTACCGGACCGTACCCCGAATGTGCAGTTGTTGGGGTTCAATTTCAGTTGGTATTTCCTCAGACGCTTGAATAACTTCAACAGATTTACCAGGTGGTCTTCTTCTGTGAGGGACTTGGAAATCATGTCATCCACATAACATTCTATTTCTTTATGGATCATGTCATGGAATAATGTCACCATAGCCCGTTGATAAGTGGCACCAGCATTCTTCAGTCCGAATGGCATCACCTTATAACAGAACGTGCCCCAGGGTGTGATGAAAGTTGTCTTCTCCATGTCTTCAGGTGACATTTTGATTTGATTGTATCCTGAAAATCCGTCCATGAAGGAGAATACCGAGAACTGAGCCGTATTATCCACCAATACATCAATGTGAGGTAAAGGGAAGTCATCTTTCGGGCTGGCTCTGTTCAGGTCCCGGTAATCCACACACATCCTCACCTTGCCATCCTTCTTAGGCACAGGTACAATATTAGCAACCCACGGCGGATAGCTAGTCACAACAAGGAACCCGGCATCCCACTGCTTTTGTACCTCTTCCTTAATCTTCATCGCCATATCTGGGCGAGTATGGCGCAATTTCTGTTTTACCGGTGGGCAATCTTCCTTCAAAGGTAGCTTGTGCATGACAATATCGGTGTCCAACCCTGGCATATCCTGATAAGACCAAGCAAACACATCCACATACTCTCGAAGCATATCAACCAGTTGCTCTTTCACTGAGTCTTGTAAGCAGGCCCCGATTTTAACCTCTTTCACATCTTCTTCCGTACCAAGATTAACCATTTCGACCTCCTCCTGATGAGGAGTGATAACCTTCTCCTCTTGCCTTAACAACCTGGCTAGCTCTTCAGGTAGCTCATAATCTTCTTCAACCCCTTCATCAGCTTGATTGATTGGATTGTCAAAGTCATACGAAGTCATAGCAGTGTTGTTGTCGGTGTAGTCTGAAAGGCACTCTCTGCAAGGGTTTAGATTGTTTATTTTAGTGATCGATTTTAATCTTGTTTAGAAAAAAGTGAAATGAAGTTGTCATTTTGAAAACATTGCCATTTTATTTTTGTACAAAAAGAAAAATGAAAAATAGTGAGCGGAAAAGGAAAAGACTCATTTGCAAAAGATGTCCGATATTCATTGATTAATCTGTTTGCACAAAATTACAAGATGGCCCGATTACAAAATGAGTCTTGTCATCTTGGGCAAGATGCAAGACTTGATGCATGCTTAAAAATACAGGAAATAATAATTACTCTGCAGGAGTAACCCTTATAATTTCCTGGGAAGACCAGTTAAGGACTTGGCTCCCCGGGATCCTTGGACGTATCCAGCTCTCCAGGTTGCGGTCGCCTTCCGACTCATCTTCCAAGTTGTTCACTGCATCCGGGGTGAGCATTCCCCCACTGACAAAACTGGGCTTCTTGGCAGCCTCTGATTGATCTTGTTGAGTTGGTTTGTAACCCAACCCAAATATGTCCTCCTTCTTCTCCACAGGTAGCAGCTTGCCCCAGCCTTGGGCAGTACCCTCTTCAACAACCTTCCTGGCTTGCTGATAAGATGTCATGGAGGTTCCCAGTATGGCAGATGCTTAATTTATGTTCAGGGCCTCAAACCCTTGGCTCATAGTTTCATGGATCTCTCCATCCATCTCAATGTACTTGTACGTAGCCAGATGGCTAACAAAGATATCTTCCTCACCACAGATGGTGATGATCTGGCCTTCCCACTCGAATTTCAGCTTCTGGTGAAGGGTAGACGTAACAGCGCCAGCAGCATGGATCCAAGGTCTACCCAACAAACAGCTGTAGGCCGGCTGAATGTCCATCACATAGAAGGTAATTTTGAAGGTCTGCGGGCCAATCATCACAGGCAGATCAATCTCCCCAAGCACTGATCTTTTAGAGCCATCAAAAGCTCTCACCACTAAATTACTTGGACGCAGTGCCAAGCCATCATACTCCAGCTTCACCAAGGCTTTCTTTGGTAGGACATTGAGCGATGACCCAGTATCCACCAGTACATGAGATAGAACAGCCCCCTTGCATTCTAGAGTGATGTGTAAAGCCTTGTTGTGGTTACGCCCCTCAGTTGTTAAGTCAACATTGGTAAAGCCCAGTCCATGACTGGTGTTGACATTTGCCACCACAGTTTCTAGCTGATTAACAGTGATCTCCTCTGGCACGTATGCTGCGTGCAAGACTTTCAGTAATGCATTCCTGTGAGCTTCAGAACACATCAGCAGGGATAATATGGAGATCTTTGAGGGAGTTTGGTGAAGCTGATCCACCACCTTGTAATCACTTCTTTTTATAATCCTCATGAACTCATCTATATCTTGCTCAAAAGATGTCTTCTGAGTTTCTTTGATGATTGGTTCTTCAGGTACCACACTTTTCCCCTTTGCTTTAGCAGCAACTTTTGCTTCGGCGTTAGGTCTTTGTAATTGTGAGGAAAAAAGGCGTCCGCTTCTGGTGAAGCCTCCGCCTCCCCCAACATTATCAATCTGCGGAGAAGAAGTTGAAGAGTCCAAGGTGATTTTCTCCCCGTTGCAGTAGAGGTCAAAGCCATAATGCCAAGGGATGGCATTACTGCTTTCATATGGAACTGGTCCAGGTACCGTAATGGTAACTGGACTGACTGCTGCAGAGGAGGGTGCTGAAATGGTGTGTGGATCGTAGTAAATGGTGACTGGTGACCTGGCGGGAGGTGCCACTGTTTGTTGTTGAAAGTTGTTGTTTGGAGGAACATCTGATGGATCATAGTAAATGGTGACTGCTGAGATATCTGTTGGCGTTGTAGAAGATTCTGTTGAATAAATGGATGTTGGTGTTGTAGAAGATTCTGCAGAATGAAGGGATGTTGATGTTGTAGAAGAAATGGTTGTTGACATTTGATTTGTTGAAGTGATGGATGAAGTCATTGTTGATGATATTGATGAATTGGTCGGAATGATTGTTGTTGCAGTTGTAGGAGACTCAGGAATTGTTGTCAAAGGATTTGCTGGATTTGTAGGAGCCGTGGTTGTGATCTGAAGTATGCCACTTTTGATAAGGCCATCTATGCCACTTCTCAAGTTATCACACCCGTTGACCGAAATGTTGCAGTACCCACAACCAAGCTCACACCCGGGGAACATCTGGCATTCTAGAAGCTGAGCTTTAATTTCTACCAGAGGTGTCCAAATCTGCCCAACACTGGTGATTAAGAAAGATGGCTTGTCTTCCTCAATGGCATTAATTCTTGGTCCTCCATGATTGGGCATGGGATTCTTGTTGACATTTGGCGGGGGTGCAAAGTTGAGGGCTTTAGAATCCACCAGGTCTTGTACCTTCATTTGTAAAGCCCTGCATTTCTCCGTATTGTGGCCAGGTGCATTGGAGTGGAAAGCACATCTGGCGTTGGCATCGTAACTTCTTGGAAGATTGGAAGGATCTGGTGGTGCCAATGTCCTTAATTCAACCAAGTTGAGTTTCAGGAGTTGTGGCAATAAAGCGGCATAAGGCATAGGGATTGGATCAATCACCCTATTGGCCTGTGATGGTCTTTGCTGAAAAGGTCTTTGTTGTTGATTGTTGTTATTGTTGTTGTTGTAGGCTCTCTGTGGCGGATACTGAACTTGTTGTTGATACGTTGGTTGCTGAGGAATCGGAGCTGGAATAGTGACAGCTGCCACTGACCTATGAACATACTGAGGTCTACCCCTGTTGGCATGAATAGCATTAGTCTCACCGGTTCTTCTAGGTCCCACAAAAGGCTTCCTGGGATTACTTGACGAACTTGCACCATTATCAGTAATTTTACCCATCTTCAGAAGGCTTTCAATTCTTTCTCCAGCTATAACTACGTCAGCGAAGCTGGTGGAAGAAAAGGCAGCTAGCCTATCAATATATGTTCCTTGCAGCGTATTCATAAACATGTCGGCCATTTCTCTTTCCGACATGGGTGGCTGGACAGCAGCAGCAAGCTGTCTCCACCTCTAGGCATATTCCCTGAAGCTTTCTCTGGAGGATTGAGACATTCCTATCTGAAGGGTCCTGTTAGGTGCCATGTCCAGATTGTATTGGTACTGCCTGATGAAGGCCTAAGCTAGATCCTTCTAGCATCGGATAGTAGCTCTGGTTAAATGTGAGTACCACTCCCTTGAAGCCCTAGTCAAGCTATCTTCAAAGTAAAACATCCATAGTTTTTCATCCATGGTGTATGCCTTAAGTCTCCCCAGAAAGGACTGTAGGTGAGTTCGTGGATAGGAAGTTCCATTGTACTTCTCGAAGCACGGGGGTTTAAACTTGTGGGGAATCCTTACCCCATCCACTAACCCCATATCCATGACATCAAAACCCAAGGAGTTTTGAGATTCCAAAGATCTCAATTTCTCAGCAATTTCATCCAATCTCCTATCATAGACTTCATCCCCAGCTCCCATCACAGTAAACTGCTCTTCCTGGGGGTCTTCCTGTAAGATCTTGCCTGCAGTAGTGTTTCCTTGCGCATTACCCGGGATATTGACTTCCGGATGTAGATGAGGCCCATATACTGGTGGGTTAACATGGGGTTGACCCCTCTCATTGTTACTTGTTCCTCCAGTTCCCAGATGGGGTTCTTCTGGGGTCTGTCTTTCTACCAATGCCCTCAATCTTTCTTGACTTTGAGCCAAGCCATTCATTACTTCCATGAACTGGGTCATTTGGTTTCTCATCTCCAGCCTTTCATTAACCATCTGGGTTCTGACCTCTGTCAGTTCTTGTTGTACTTGATCCATCTGGATACCAGGAAGGTTGTTGCGAGTAGGATATCTGTGTGGACGATTGAGAGGGAACACCCGACGGCGAGCAATAATTCCTGAACCACAACAGAGTTAGTAACAAACAAAACAAAAACCTACAAAACAAAACAAAAGTTAGCATGCAATGCAGTATGCTTATTTGTTTCCAAGGTATCCGGCTTGGTACTTGGTTTTGACCTTTCCAGACCCTGAGGAAGATGCTTTGATGTTGCTTGAGAAAGAGAAAACTTAGTGAAATGAACTGACAAATACATTACAAAAGGTGGATCATACATAGTTTGTTTTTACAACACATGCCCCTGTGGGGTCAAAATACAACACAAAAAGAAAAGTACATGAAATGGAAATAACAACAAGCAAAAAAGTCAAACATCTAAGCCAAACTCATCCTTTTTAACCTCCTTCAGAAGTGCTTCAGTTACAGGACCAGCCGGATGCTCTGTAATGTTTTTGATAAGAAGGTTTCTGGTGACAATAGCAGTGGTTAGCTTCTTGTGCCTGTCTTGGTCCTTTGACCTCTTCACACCAGCCTTAAGCTTCAATTCTGAAATCTCCTTCTGGGCTGCTAGCAGAGCCTCCTGTTGTTTCTTTGCATTGGCCTCTAAATGCTCAATCTTGTCTTGAGTTCTCTTATCCTCCTGAGTGCGAGCTTCAGTGATCCTGACCCACCTAGCTTGACTTTCTTTCAGATACAGATCAGTCTTAGCCTTCTGAAATTGGGCCTCTTTACAAGCATTCTTCAAAATTTGCTCTCCTGCTCTTGATTTCTTGATGTAGTCCTCTGCTTTCTCAATCCTGGCTAGATGCTCCACCTTAAGCTTTTCCAACCTCTCAATGTCTAGACGACCATCACTCCTCTCCTAGAGGGTCTTCTTCAGAGCTTGAGACAGATTCTCATTTCTTTCCTTCAGCTTCTCAAATTCTTCCAGGCTGACAGTGGCTGGAGGTGGAGCTGTGGATGGTCCAGGTGCATCCTCAATGAAGAAGGGCATCCCAGAAATTTGAGCCCTAGCATGAGACCATTCATAATATTGAGCTGAAGCCACATTATTGCATCTTCCAAGAATGGCCACCCCTTTGGTCTGGATGTTGTCCCAAGCCCAGGATGCTTGTCTGACAACAGCTAGATTAGGCTTTATCTCACAATATAGGGTTTCAGCCAAGTCTTGCACTTTAGGAGGGTGAACCAAAGCATAGCCCAATTGTCTCTTGAACAGCAAAGGATTGTAGTTGATGCAACCCTTCACTCCTACTAGAGGTACATTGGGGTACTGCCCACAGCTAGTAATTATGTCCCTGCCTTTGGTGCTTTGGGTACACCACCTGATGTCATCTAAAGTTAGAGCAGTAAGTCTTTTAGCCCAATTCTTCCGTTGGTGAGGGTTCAAGAAAGCGTCAGTCTTGGGTAAGTGTTTGAGCAGCTAGGTATGAAATAAGGGAGCACAGCATCTCACTAACCTTCCTCTCTACTTCTCATTCCTCTGGTGAACAGAATAATAGAAATCCCCCAGCAAGGTGGGCACTGGGTTCCTCAGAAGGAGGAGATGAATGGCATTCTTGCTAATAAACTTGGGCTCATCTGCAAAAAGTGAAATTCTGTAATGAGATGTCCTAAGAGATGTTCCAACACTTAATAGGACATTTGACAAATTTTACCCAAAACTTAAACAGCAGGAAAAATAAACAACACAGAAGTTTGTTAACCCAGTTCAGTGTATAACCACACCTACATCTGGAGGCTACCAAGCCAGGAGGAAATCCACTATTAGTAATATTAATTCTAGACTTAAACCACCCTGTTTAATCTATCACTTAATACTTACCCAATGCAATTTCTACCTAAGACTCACTTAGATAAGAGTACCCTACTCACTCCCCCTCAATCACCCAGTGATCAAGTTTACAAGTTTACAGAAATTGAAGACATCCTTCAAACAATAACAGCTTGATTTTACTTCACAGTTTCAATCAAGTCACAAATGCACTTTTGCTTAAAAGCTCATAAAGTGGTACATAAAAGCAGCCTGCTATTAAAACACTAGACACCCTATTTAGTCTTCTGAAATTCGTACTCAATTCTATGAGTTTCTGTTGTTTAAATAGGTATCTGAATTTTGGGCTTTCTGTAGAATGATCCAGCCCTAATGTGCAGCAACTGTCACCTTGAATTTAGGGTTTGTTACCTCCTATATTCTAGGTGCATTAGGTCTTCTGTTTTAATCTGAATCTTCAATTTAAAACTCCCTACAGATGCGCCTTGTTCTGTTTTTATCCAGCATTAATTAATTCCAGATAGTTCTCCTTAAATATCTCTGATCTGTTAATCAATAATTAATTCTGGTAGCAGGTCTGAGATGTCTCAACATCTGTTGGGACATCCTGACAAAACTGAACTTAGTCATTTATACAATGTCCCAACATCTGGTAGGACATCCTGAACCAAGTTCACATACTCTGTTTGCTAATGTCCCAACATCTGGTAGGACATTCTGAACTGAATTTAACATTTCTTGTTTGGTCAAAAATTCTGCCAATTCTTAAACATCTACAAACTCCCCCTTTGGCTAATTTTTGGCTAACATCTTTTCTGGTTTTCAGAGTGCAGCAGAAGTTCTTTTTATCAGAGTATATCATTACTTTTCTGTTGAATTTTATTTGAGATTACTCCCCCTCAAACATATATGTGTCCTGTCTTTATCCAGTCTTGTTCCAACAGAAAAACTTATTCAGTTCAGAAGCAAACAAACAGATCTTTCATTCATTTAAACAGCAATTACATTTGATGTTGTTCTCCCCCTTGGTAGGCACAAAATTAGGGGCCAAAGAACTATTATCCAGAAATACAAATCATTGCTGTCATTACAAATGCCTCACATACAAAGATCACTCAGAGTCATCACTCTCAGTAGCTTCTTCCACTTCAGTGTCTTCATCTTTATCAGCTTCACTGTCAGCTTCACTGTCTTTATCAGATGCAGCTGTCTGATCTTCTTCACTTTCCAACCTCTTAATTATTTCCTCCAGCTTCTTCTTTCTAGCTTCAAGCTCTTTGCAGGTGTACTTTAGCTCAGCAATTAATTCTTTCTTGGAGATTGGATTCTTAGCAGAGGAGGGACCAGCAGATGTCCCAGCAGGTGTTTCAACATCTGCAGCATGGTGACTGAGAAATAATTTGTAGTGAAAAGCCAGGGGGCTTTCTCTCTTGCAGACAATGTCCTTCTCAGTTAAAATTCCAGGGTATTGACTTAGAACAATACCACACAGCAATGATGGAAAAGCTATTGGCAGCTTTGTTGCAGTAGAGATGGCATGCTTCATAGTCTGATCAAAAATATATGCTCCATAATCCATCTTGGTTTGAGTCCCCACAGCAAAGATGAATCTGGCCAGACCAGTTGAGATTGATGAAGTGTGATTGGTAGGCACCCAGTTTGCAGTTCCAATCCTGTTAAGCATGGCATATTTTCTAGAAAGCATGCTCACAGAGAGCTTTCCCTTCACAGGCCAAGCTTTGACCTGGTTTGCAGTGATCACCTTACAGATTTGATTATCTGTTTTCCCTAGCTCATTGGGTCCATCTGTTTCTCTTCCTAGATACTCATTGATGATTTGAGGAGAAAACTGTACACATTTACCTCTAACAAAAACTATTCTAAACTCAGAGGACTTACCATTTGAGCAATCCTCCTGAAGATTCACAATGAACTCTTTGACAAGCAGTTCATAGCAGGGAGAGAACTCTGAGACTGTCTTGAACAGTCCTGCAGCAGAGATTAGGTCAATGAGTTCTGTGCACTCAAGTGCATTGCTGCTCAGTTCTCTTTCCAAAGCAACCCTTCTTTGGTACACATATTTCCATCTGTTGACACTGGAGACATGATGGAAGGATATATTGTCCAAGGGAGCTTCTGGAACAACAGTTGAAGCTCTAGCTGGAGCTGGTTTCTTCTTGGGAGGAGATGTTGGGACATCTGATCCAACATCTGAATCTGATGGTGTTGCAGCTTTTCTCTTCTGAGTTTGAACCTTGCTCCATGGTTTTGCTGGACCAAAAGTGGCTTTAGCCTTGCCTTTCTTTGGACTAGCCTTCTTTTTCTCAGGAATGACAGGTTCATCTTGTATCTTTCCTTTCCTGGACCTTAGTCTTTTAGCAATGCTGGGTTTTACAGATGATATAATCTCTGCATCAGAATCCTGTTCCAGATTGACTGTTGGAGGGGATTGAGCAGTCTCCTCATCAGCTTGTTGATCAGTAGAAGATTGATCTTCATTTGAGTCTTTAGCCTGTTCCATAGAAACTTCTTTGTCACTTTCACTTGAGACCTCTTTCTTGTCCTCAGTCTGTTCAGTATCAGCATCAGATGAGTTTGCTTTCTCATCTGCATATGTTCCAACATCCGTTGGGACATCTTGTTCTGCAGCATTGTTCTTTGTATCTTGAGCAGGTTCTTCTTGAGGTGCAGGAATGGTGTTCAAGGGAACAGAGATTCCTTTCACTACTCTTTGTTCAGAGAAAACTTGGTTGACAATCTCCTTGATGGAATCATCAACATATTTGGAGTATTTAACATGTGAAGGAATTTCTTTAGCTTTGCTTCTGATTTGATCTTTACCTCTTTTTGGTGTTCTTGCCTTCTTAGTGTGAGAGGCATTTCCCCTGAGCTCGTCTAATGGTGTTGATTGCATTGGCACCATAGAAATAGGGGTGGCATGAACCACGTCTTCCTGGTTGAGAACTTCTTCAGCTGTTTTAGGGTTTTGAGACATTGTTGAGGAAGATGAATGTGCAGCTTTAGGGTTTAAGATTTCTGAAGGATTACTAGTTAATGTGATTCGCTTGTGATGATGTGATGAGGCTCTTGATAGCTGCTTATAAGGAATTACCAAATAAGTAGCCGTTACAGTCCAAATGATTAGGAATGAAATTCCCAAGGATCTAGTCCAGACTAGCTTTGCCATCTGGAACTTATGCCATGCAATGTCATATGACATGTTGGCACATCTCATTAACTGCTAGATATCACATACACAGATTCCAAGTTTTCCCCTTAAGTTCTCAAATTGTGTAGCATCCAATGCCTTGGTAAAGATATCAGCTAACTGCAAATCTGTAGCTATATGCTCCAATGAAATCACCTTTTCTTCTACAAGATCTCTGATGAAATGATGTCTGATATCAATATGCTTTGTCCTGCTGTGTTGGATAGGATTTTTAGATATGTTGATTGCACTTAAGTTGTCACAGTACAATGTCATGACATCCTGTGGGACATTGTACTCAGTGAGCATCTGCTTCATCCAAACCAACTGAGAACAACTGCTACCTGCTGCAATGTACTCAGCTTCAGCTGTAGATAAGGATACACAATTCTGTTTCTTACTGAACCAAGAAATCAGATTGTTTCCTAGAAAGAAGCATCCTCCTGAAGTGCTTTTTCTGTCATCAGCACTTCCTGCCCAATCAGCATCACAGAAGCCAGTGAGAATTGGTTTGCATCCATGAAAGTACATTATACCATAATCACATGTACCATTAACATATTTAAGGATTCTCTTGACTTGATTGAGATGACTGACTTTTGGATCAGCTTGATATCTTGCACAAACTCCTACTGCAAATGCAATGTCTGGTCTGCTAGCAGTCAAGTATAACAAGCTTCCAATCATGCTTCTATATAAACTTTGATCTACCTTCTCACCCTTTTCATCTTTAGTCAGCTTTAAATGTGTAGGAGCAGGAGTTCTTTTATGAGAAGCATTTTCCATTCCAAATTTCTTCACTATGTTCTTGGAGTACTTGCTTTGTGAGATGAACATTGAGTCTTCCATTTGCTTAACTTGCAGACCAAGAAAATAGGTTAATTCACCTACTAGACTCATTTCAAATTCAGCTTCCATCTGCTTGACAAAATGTTTGACCATCTTATCAGACATCCCACCAAACACAATGTCATCAACATATATTTGTGCAATCATGACATTTCCTTCTTCATCTTTAACAAACAGGGTTTTATCAATCCCTCCTTTTCTGTATCCTTGCTTGATAAGAAATGTGGTAAGTCTCTCATACCATGCCCTTGGAGCTTGCTTCAGACCATAAAGTGCTTTCTTGAGTTTGTATACATGATTTGGACAGCTTGGATCAACAAATCCTTTAGGCTGTTCTACATATACCTCTTCATTAAGATAACCATTAAGAAAGGCACTTTTCACATCCATTTGAAATAGCTTGAACTTTAAGATACAAGCAATTCCCAACAGTAGTCTTATTGATTCAATCCTTGCTACTGGTGCAAAGGTTTCATCAAAGTCTACTCCTTCAATTTGAGTGTATCCTTGAGCCACAAGTCTAGCTTTGTTCTTTGTAACAATTCCTTGTTCATTTGACTTGTTCTTATACACCCATTTTGTACCAATCACATTTATGTCATCAGGTCTAGGTACAAGATTCCACACTTCATTCCTTGTGAATTGACCTAATTCCTCTTGCATAGCACAAATCCAGTATTCATCAGTGAGAGCTTCCTTGACATTTTTAGGTTCTATTTTGGAAACAAAACAAGAACCTGAAATCACTTCTCTTGATCTAGTGCTCACACCTCTGTTGGGATCACCAATTATTAAATCTTTGGGATGATCCTTCTGTATTCTGATAGAGGGAGGTTTGCTTGAATCTTCTGACCTTGTATCATTTTGAGTGAAGTTATATTGATTATTCTTTTCTTCAGCTTCAACCTTGATATCAGCAGATGTTCCAACATCTTCTGGGACATCTGTAGGAGCATCATCAATTATCACATTTATGGATTCCATGATAACATTTGTTCTGTAGTTAAATACTCTATATGCTCTGCTGTTTATAGAGTATCCAAGGAAAATTCCTACATCACTTTTAGGATCCATTTTTCTCCTTTGCTCCCTATCTGCCAGAATATAGCATTTACTTCCAAACACATGAAAGTACTTCACAGTGGGTTTTCTGCCCTTCCAGACTTCATATATTGTGGACAGGGTTCCTTTTCTCAAGGTAACTCTGTTATGGATGTAGCAGGCAGTGTTCATAGCTTCAGCCCAGAAATACATAGGTAACTTCTTAGCATGGATCATAGCTCTTGCTGATTCTTGAATGGTTCTATTCTTCCTTTCAACAATCCCATTCTGTTGAGGAGTGATAGGTGAAGAATACTCATGGTTGATTCCTTCTGAAGAACAGAAATCTAAGAACTTTTGATTCTCAAATTCTTTTCCATGATCACTTCTTATTCTGATCACACAGCTGGATTTTTCCCTTTGCAATCTTTGACATAATTCTTTGAATACATCAAATACATCTGACTTTTCTTTGATGAAGTTTATCCATGTATATCTTGAAAAATCATCAACCACAACATAGGCATACCTCTTACCACCAAGACTTTCAACTTGCATAGGTCCCATAAGATCCATATGAAGAAGTTCCAAAACTTTGGAAGTTGTCAGATGTTGGAGCTTTGGATGGGACATCTTGGTTTGTTTGCCTATTTGACATTCACCACATATTTTGCCATCATCAATCTTCAGTTTGGGAATACCTCTTACAGCATCCATAGATATGATCTTCTTTATGCCTCTGAAATGAAGATGACCTAGCCTTTGGTGCCATAGTTTTACTTCTTCTTCTCTAGCTAGAGAACAAGTTGAAGTGGCACTGAAGTCTAATGGTTCCCACATGTAACAGTTGTCTTTTGACCTTGCACCTTTCATGACAACTTCTTGCTCTTGGTTAGTCACTATGCATTCAGTTTTTGTAAAGTTTACACTGTATCCTTGATCACATAGTTGACTTATACTGATAAGGTTAGCAGTTAACCCTTTAACTAGCAATACATCATTTAGTCTTGGAACATCTTGACAGTCCAATGTTCCAACTCCTTTGATCTCTCCTTTAGCTCCATCTCCAAAAGTTACATACCTGGATGAATGTGATTTTAAGTTCACTAGCAGATTCTTCAATCCAGTCATGTGCCTTGAACATCCACTGTCAAAATACCAGTCTTCTTTAGCTGATACTTTCAGTGATGTATGTGCTATGTATGCAGTACTTTTCTTTGACCAGATGAGTTGAGATTTCTTTTGATGCCTCTGCCCTGTGTGTTGTTCAGCTGATCTCAAAGCTTGATTGTTGATCTGGTTCTTGGGAATGTGGCTTTGATCAGTCTGAGTGTCAGCTTTTGGTCTCCAAACCTTCTTGATGACCTCTGTCTTCTTCTTAGGAGGTTGCTGATTCCTTTGATGTCTAAGCACTTTCTTGGTACCTTCTACTTTCTGTTTGGAGGGTTGCTGATACATCTGATTTGGATATCCATGTAGCTTATAACAGTGAGGTTTGATATGCCCAAATCTTCCACAGTGATGGCATCTCCATCTTTGATACTTCTTCTTCATTTTGTTCTTTCCAGAATGTTGAGACATCTGTTGGAACATTAAGTTAGTCTTTGTGTTCTGATGTTGAAGCATCTGTTGGGACATCTTGTTTGACTGTGTAATTTTTGAAGTAGCTTTGCTGGAGCTGGCTTCATCTCTGTTATATCCCAGTCCACTTTTGTCCCCTGAATGTTTATTATTGCAGAGAATAGCATCCAGTGTATTTGAGCTGCTGTTCATCATTCTAACAGATTTGGACATATGTTCCAGCTTAGAATTGAGAAGAGTTACTTCACTTTTTAAGGTATCAATGATTACTTGATCACTTGCTTTTTCTTCTTCTAGTACTTCATTCTGCTTCTTTAGCTTTATGACCTCACTGCATACTTCAGTACTACTCTTGTACAGATCCTTGAAGGCTTGCTCAAGATCTGCATAAGTAAGCTCTCCACAGCTGGAATCACTATCATATTCACACAGTCCAGCTAGAGCAGTAATATGCTTAGCTGATTCTTCTTCTGACTCTCCTGAGTCTTCATCAGACCAGGTCACAGAGAGTCCTTTCTTTTGCCTCTTTAAGTAGGTAGGACATTCAAACTTGATGTGTCCATATCCTTCACATTCATGGCATTTGACTCCTTTATCTTGACTGGTCTTTTCAGCAAACTTTGACTTTCTGTTAGCATCATATGTTCTCCTGTTCTCAGAGTCTGTGTTTCTTCCACTGGATTTGGATTGGCCTTCCATTCCTCTGAGAATCTGTTTGAACTGTCTTCCAAGCAAGGCAAGGTTTTCTGATAAGCTTTTGTCATTTGCTGATTTCTCATCTTCTTCTTCATCTGCATTTGAAACCAAGGCAATGCTTTTGTTCTTTTTAGCATGTGTGTCATTCATTCCCATTTCAAAAGTTTGAAGGGAACCAATGAGTTCTTCAGCTTTCATGGAGCATATGTCTTGAGCTTCTTCTATTGCTGTGACTTTCATGTCAAATCTTTTTGGCAAAGATCTGAGAATCTTCCTTACAAGCTTTTCATCAGTCATCTTTTCTCCCAAGGCTCCAGAAGTATTGGCTATATCCAAGATGTTCATGTAGAACTCATGAATTGATTCATCTTCCTTCATTCTCAAGTTTTCAAACTTGGTGGTGAGAAGTTGAAGTCTTGACATTTTTACTTTTGATGTTCCTTCATGAGTTGTCTTGAGGGTATCCCACACATCTTTGGCCAGCTCACAATGATGCACCAGTCTGAAAATATTTCTATCAATGCCATTGAATAAAGCATTTAGGGCTTTTGAGTTGCCTAGTTCTGAATCTTCTTCCTCTTTACTCCATTCTTCTTCAGGTTTCAGAACTATTGATCCATCTTTGGTGTCTTTAACAGGATGTTTCCATCCAACAATTACTGCTCTCCATGCCCTGTTGTCAAGTGACTTTAAGAATGCAATCATTCTTGGCTTCCAATAGTCATAATTAGAACCATCCAGTATAGGTGGTCTATTTACTGACCCTATATCTCTGTCCATGTTACAGAATTTGTTTTCCCTAGATCTCACCCAGTATAAACAGGCAGGGTGCCTGCTCTGATGCCAATTGAAATTCTGTAATGAGATGTCCTAAGAGATGTTCCAACACTTAATAGGACATTTGACAAATTTTACCCAAAACTTAAACAGCAGGAAAAATAAACAACACAGAAGTTTGTTAACCCAGTTCAGTGTATAACCACACCTACATCTGGAGGCTACCAAGCCAGGAGGAAATCCACTATTAGTAATATTAATTCTAGACTTAAACCACCCTGTTTAATCTATCACTTAATACTTACCCAATGCAATTTCTACCTAAGACTCACTTAGATAAGAGTACCCTACTCACTCCCCCTCAATCACCCAGTGATCAAGTTTACAAGTTTACAGAAATTGAAGACATCCTTCAAACAATAACAGCTTGATTTTACTTCACAGTTTCAATCAAGTCACAAATGCACTTTTGCTTAAAAGCTCATAAAGTGGTACATAAAAGCAGCCTGCTATTAAAACACTAGACACCCTATTTAGTCTTCTGAAATTCGTACTCAATTCTATGAGTTTCTGTTGTTTAAATAGGTATCTGAATTTTGGGCTTTCTGTAGAATGATCCAGCCCTAATGTGCAGCAACTGTCACCTTGAATTTAGGGTTTGTTACCTCCTATATTCTAGGTGCATTAGGTCTTCTGTTTTAATCTGAATCTTCAATTTAAAACTCCCTACAGATGCGCCTTGTTCTGTTTTTATCCAGCATTAATTAATTCCAGATAGTTCTCCTTAAATATCTCTGATCTGTTAATCAATAATTAATTCTGGTAGCAGGTCTGAGATGTCTCAACATCTGTTGGGACATCCTGACAAAACTGAACTTAGTCATTTATACAATGTCCCAACATCTGGTAGGACATCCTGAACCAAGTTCACATACTCTGTTTGCTAATGTCCCAACATCTGGTAGGACATTCTGAACTGAATTTAACATTTCTTGTTTGGTCAAAAATTCTGCCAATTCTTAAACATCTACAAAAAGTATAACCCAATATATACTGAGGGCTAACAATGCACAAACTGCCTTCCATTCTCCCAAGGAGGCCTTCAGGATGGCCTGAGAAGTCAAGAAATCCAGGTGCAGACCAGGGGTGCTAGCTTTTGTTGACATGTTCTGCTCAATCAAAATAGGTTCCAAATACAGTGCCTTTGCCACTTCTTCATTGCTGGGAGAAGCCATCTCTGGGTTGAAGGGGATACCACCCCTGACAGGTACTCCAATCAAAGATGAAAATTACTCCAGCAAAGGTCCTAGCTGAAAGTTCTGGAAAGTGAAGAGCTAAAAAAATGGTATGAGATGTTGCTCTTCTTGGGTGCCATGACTGCTGATGAAGAGCTAAAAAAACAAATGCTGATGATGAAGCCTGATACTGGAGATGAGCCACTGATAGGCTGAGGATGATGATGGAAGTAGCTGAAGCAGGCAACTGATGAAGATAGCTGAAGCAGATCACTGATGAACAAAGGTCTATGCAGATGAAGGGGTCAAAACCAAGCCAAATTTAATATGGATACCCTGAAAAACAAATAAGCAAATGTTAAATGATGCAATGATGATGTATGCAAATGATATGCAAGGGTTTGTGATCAAGCTGGATCTGATTACTGTCTTGATATAGGTCCATGTATGTTCAAGAAGTCCAGATGGAGGTTCAGAAGTCCAGTAACCAAGGTAGGGGACTCAAATAAAGAGTCACATGTCCAGGGTTTAAAATCACAAGAACTGTCCAAAGTGGAGTATTCTTAGTCAAAACAAAGTAACAGGGTATGCTGTGGTCAAGGGTACCTGCAAACCTGTAAACAGCCCAACCCCCTCACAGGTGGTATTCTAAAACAAGGATCCTCAGGCTTGGATCAGTTATGAGAAGTGTAAACACTTCTAACCCGGAGGTACAGTGTTTACAATAACCATAAAAGATCCTCCTCTAATTCACCTCAGTTTCTGAAGGTCATAGTAAAGGTCATCCAGACTTAGCAGGCTTCCCAGATAGCCCTAGCACTACAGGAGATCTGTAGCACAGAGTTCTCAAGAAGAAACCCACATCTGAACCGTGTTTCATATTCCCGCACCAGACCGAAATGGAATGGGAAAGAACATGAACCACTCTAGCCTAGGTGTCACTCAGGTCCCAGGTATAGGACCTTAAACTCTCAATAGAACCCCACCCACCAAAGCAAAAACCAGATCCAGCCAGATGACAATATGACAGTATGATATATATAAAGCTGTAAAGAAAGCAATAAATAACTGTACATAAAGCAGTAAATAAAGAAAATATACAAACACAAATAACACATAACACCCCAGTAAACACAAATCAAACAAGCGCTAGGAGGAACCCACAAAAAGAACCAGAAGCCCTGGTTACAGTATAAGGGTCCCCAGCAGAGTCGCCAAGCTGTCGCTCCCACCAAATGACACCCGGGGTCAGAAGGGGTACAGACGCAAACGGTCGGCGAAAGAGGAGAGAACACACTAGGGGTGAACTCAGAAGAAAAGAGTCGCCAGCTAGGCATTTTTATCCCGGAGGAAAGGTAATGCTGCATAAACCTAGGAAAAGATATGGATAAGACGATCGCGAACCAGAGAGACTGAGAAAGGGGGTTGGTTACAACCTGGGAAGGTATTAGCACCCAGATTGTCCGTCGTACTCGACGGGATCCACGCTTAAAAGATTTGTGTTTAAAGGGATAGTGTCAGTGCTATTTGTGTATTAAAGCTGGAAAGAATGCAAGTGTCGGTGTAAAAGAAAAGTGAGGTGTATAAATGAAGTGTCAGTGTAAGAACAGGAGTGAAATTCTCAAGACTATGAGGCTTAAAGAATAATGCTGAAAGAGGGGGAATATACAGAGACTTTTGTTCGATAACTGTTAAGTTATGCCTACGTATCCTCTCGTGCAATGAGGAAGTCAGAACACCGTAGTTCGACCCAAAGAGACTGAAAGGTGAATTGACTTGTGAACTGCTTACTTGCCTATGCTCAAGTGTATGACCTGTCTGGCTCAGGTGCAAACTGTCTTGCATTAGACGGAAGAAGCGAGTTCTCGTTTGTGAGTGAATGAGGTGAGAAAAGAATCCCGTAGGAGATGATTATTGTTTGTTTTTGTATTTTCAGTCTTTTATTGCTTTTTGAAGTTTGTCATAAGTTAATGAGCTTAAGCCTAAACCAATGGGTTAGTAAACTCGTCACATCCTCCCTCTGATTAGGGGTAATGAGAGTACCTTAAGTGTGAAGTCAGCATCTCACACTTAATCACCATGATGTAGGATTAAGATCATTAACCTACTTGTGATTATTTAGATGTTTTTGTTGTTTTTGTTTAGTGTTAAGTAATGAGTTTAAGCCATAATCAGGGATTAAACAGACTCATTACACCATCCTAATAGAAGGATAATAGATGAGAATGTTTAAGCTGAGGAAGACTCCTCAACTTAATCCATGATTAGGGATTAATCTCATGACAAAACAAAGCCTTTGTTAAGTGGATTTTAGTTAATGATAAGATGAAGAAATGATTTTTATGGTTTGTAAGACAACTTGAGGGGGACTTGTCCATTAACACTAGGGTTAGTCCTTCTTAACCAATTAAGGAAGAATTAGAACCCTAATGCAAGGCCCAAGTTACAAGCTTGATGTCTTGATGATTATTAAGTGAGTTGATTAAAGGATTTAAACACATTAAGGGTTTAACACTTAGGATTAAAGTTATACACTTCATCCTAATAGAAGGATGCAGGCATAAGCTTAATCACAAAGCCTTAAAGCCTTTAGGGTTTAGTCCCTGATTATGAGATGAGAAGAGAAGACTCAAAGAGACACAAAGGTAAAAGCTAAGTGGGGGACTAATCAAACCCTAATTATTATCATGCTTGGTCATCCCTAGGGTTTGTGAGGCTTAAGAGAGAAAGATCTTCAAAGAGCCACCAAGGAGAGAAGCAGATGAAAGGAAGAAGGAGCAGAGAGAAGCAAGACAACTTGCTTCACTTAAGAAGACAAGTTGCTTGAAAAAGAAAGTGAGATGAACAAGAATGAGCAAGCTCAATCCAATGCACATACAAAAATGCAGCAATGATGCATAAGAGAGATGAAAAGAGATTGTGAGAAGTGAAGGCAAATTCACTTCACAATACAACTTACCACCTGAAAAGTTAGTAAAGAAATGAAATGCAATGCAAATGGGATGAAATGTGATGATGCAAGCCAAAACCAGAAGCATGAGTATGATGTTAATGATGCTAAGAGATGATGCAAACATGAGGCAAGGCATTAGAATGATCATACAAACATATGGATGCAAGAGAAGCATGCTTTGAATCATGAATGTTCATGAAAAGTTATGGAATGCAAATGACATACAACATGGAAAATGAAAGATGCAATGATCAAACATGTTTCTAATATGTCCTAAGATGTGTTATGAATCAAATGGATGCACAAAATATCATGGCAAGTCATGGTATGCAAGCAAATGGAAGATGGATGCAAAGGAAGGCTTAAATTAGGGTTATATGCAACATGCAAAGCAAAAATCCAAAACCAGAAGCAAACATCATGATAAAAATTTGAAAATGCAATCAAGGAAACCCTAAACCTATACAAACTCACTGCCCAAAGGAGGGGATCCAACTCTTAACCTATTGCAAGTTATGAATTTCCTAAGATTGCTAGGGTTTTAAGGTACCTTGTCAAGAAAAATGCCAAACAAATTGAAAATGTAAGATCAAATCATGCCAAATTTATCCTATAAACTACATGTTATGCAAGATGCAATGCAAGAAGAATCATTGTCCAACTCTCAATGGTTAGGCAGAAATGAATTTTCAAAGTTTGTCACAAAATATTGCCAAAAAATGAGTTTAATTCTATTGACAATGATCAAAAGGCATCAAGAACAAAAAAGAAATTTGGTTTGAGAGTTGGACAATGTTTCTAAATGTTTTTAAATGCTACATGAATTTTTTTGTGATTTTTAAATACCTAAAAGTATTTTTAATTGATTAATTTCATTAATTAATTAAAAATAAACTTTTAAATGATTTAAAAATAATTTTTGATGCAAAAAATAAAAATAAAAATATTTTTGTGTTCTGAAAATTAATTAAAGCTTGGATAAAAAATTTCAGAATTTTTAGACCTTTTTTGCTATTTTTAATTAAATGTACAAATTAAATGAGAAGAATGTGAAATAAAATTAATTAAATGAGAAGTATGTGCAATGGACGGATCAGATTGAATCTGGGGAAAGGCCTGTTGACCACGCGCCAAATCCAAGGGACTATATTCAAATCAGGCTAATTAACTAATTAAACCTAATTAATTAAGTTAAATGGAAATTATGAATTAATGAGATGATCTAAGCCATTGGTCCACACGCGGGAAACTTAATCCTAGGGCCCAGATTCAAACACACACTAATTGCTCAGCTAACCCTAATTAGGGAAAACTAACCTCAGGCGGCTGGAACAGTGGTTCCGGTCGTCTTCTCCGGCGGGTCAAAAACCCTAAAACATGATACAGGCCACCGTTCATCAAATTGAACACAGGGAAATGATCCTCTACCCAAACCCCATTCAAATCACCCCTCAAACAACATTTATAATCCAAGAACAGAGGGAATCGAAGCAAACAAATTTCACGGGTGAAATTTCAGAGAGCAACCAAATGCTCATTTCTTCACCATTTTTTATTCTAAAGATACCAGCATGATCAACATGACATATACTTTCATTTTGTAACAAAAAATACAAGCTCTGAAAAGTTTGAGGTTTGAAGCTACCTGAGGTGGTGAAC
The DNA here is from genome assembly GCA_963966055.1 of Lathyrus aphaca. NCBI lineage: Eukaryota > Viridiplantae > Streptophyta > Magnoliopsida > Fabales > Fabaceae > Lathyrus > Lathyrus aphaca. The sequence continues at coordinate 3,964,732 of OZ014519.1, forward strand.
TGTGAATATGAGCTTTCCAGACCTTTCTTTGATGCAAAGTGTCCCCTCTGAACCTCCTGAGATTAATGGAATGCTCAAAATCTTTTGTTGGTGGCTGATTTGAGAGTTTGAGTTCTGGTATAGCAGGTTTCACAGTTGAGATACATGGGGTTTCAAGCTGTTTCAATGGTGGATTTTGGTTCCATGGAAGATGTGTGATTCATTGGTGAAGAGAAAATGAATGTTTGATGGCTGTGGAAGGAAATTCGAAGAGAGGAAAGTTTTGAGAGTTTTTGGAGTGTGCTGCAATGTGTGTCTTCCAGGCTTGTGTATGTTATGTTTTATGATCCTTAGGTGATCCATAAACTATCCCAACAAATCTGGAGGGCAGGTGTGCACTGTGGGATTGGTATGGGATGATTGGCCCAAAAGTCAAGTTTTGTGTACTTGCAGCATGGGTTGTGGCAGAGGCAGTCTAGAGGCTTGTCCTGCCTCAGCTTGAGTCAAGGATGACCCTTGGATGGTTCATGAGAGGCTGCTGCATTTGGATCATGAGTTGAGAGAGTTTTTGCAACTTGCCCACTTGTGACATTTCATGACTTTTGGCTATGTGAATGTGAGAAACCTTGCTGAATTTCTGATGTGGGATGCCTCATTAGGTCATGACAATGTATTAAAACCAGCTAGAGATCATACAATTCCTTTGAGAATGATTTTGCCAAAAATCCCTCTTTGCACTTTCATGAAGAATGGTTTATGGTTATGTGAAAATCAAGGCAAATAAATGAGAAATCCCTTGGGCCAATTCTGATTTTAGGTCATGCATTGCATTGGTATGATGATTAGAGGTCATATTGAAGTCACATAAAGGCTTTCCATGAGAAATTGCAAGTTTTCCATTTTGTGCAAAAGTGAAATTTCAATGATTTTGTCCAACTTTGCAAGGCCATAACTTTTGATCCAAAATGAATTAGAACAATTTCTTGTACTTTTTGAAAAAGGAATGATCCACTCTACAACTTTCATGACCAAATTTTTCTCATTTGAAGCATTTTTGAATCAAAAAGCAAGGGTTGAAAAAGTTTCCCAAAATAGCAATTTTCCATTACAAGTCATTTTCCCAAAAAGTCAACTTTGCAAATGGATTGAGATTCTTCAATTTTGTGAACTTATAACATCTTCTATGATCAAATAAAGATCATACACCATCAAAATGATGAAGAACACCCTTTGGTTGGGTCATTGGGGGCCTCAGATGCCCTGATTTTGCACTGACTTGCTCAAAAAGTCAACTCTTGATTAGATGCCTTCCCCGTGGAATTTCTTCATGAAACTTGATATGCATGATCCCCATACCATATAGAGACCAATAGAAACAAGAATGACCAAAAAATTTGGAGTTATGGCCTCTGAAACCAAAACCCTAATTCTAGGTCATCTGTGCAGTTAAACCTGGCTCTGCTTCCATGCCAATCCCAGTTCTTGTGATTCTTTGACTTCCTTGACTTTGTGGAGATATAATATGATGCTTGAACATACATGGACCCCTTTGAAGTGATTGATTGCCTTTGGAGTGGCTCAAATGGCTCTTGGATTGCTTAGATCACAAACCCTAGATGCAGATGACTTGGGAATAATGCAGTGAATCAAAAATGCAATATGAGGTGTTATGATTGAACTTATGCATATGAAGAGATCACAAGCCATGGTGTGAATGGGTGAGGGAAAATTTGGGGTGTTTACACATACCATATACTAAGGAGAATGGGTTGCCCCTGTTGAAGTACGTATTGTAGTACGATAACCATGAAGAGCAAATGGTAACATCTCGTGCCAATCCTTGTAAGTAACAGTCATTTTCTGTAGAATCTTCTTAATGTTCTTGTTAGCAGCTTCAACTGCCCCATTCATCTTTGGACGATACGGAGAAGAGTTGTGATGCTTAATATTGAACTGCGTGCAGAGATCAGTAAACATAGTATTGTTCAGATTAGAGCCATTGTCAGTAATAATCCTCTCAGGGATACCATACCTACATATGAGATTATTCTTAATGAATCGAGCCACCACATTCTTAGTAACAGGTGCAAATGAAGCTGCCTCCACCCACTTCGTGAAGTAATCAATAGCAACCAGGATGAAACGATGTCCATTAGAAGCAGTAGGCTTGATCTCACCAATCATATCAATGCCCCACATGGCAAAAGGCCAAGGAGAAGTCAACACATTCAATGGTGATGGAGGTATATGTACTTTATCAGCATAGATTTGACACTTTTGACATGTTCTGGAATGTTGATAGCAGTCAGCTGCCATGGTAGATCAATAGTGACCTGCTCTCAATATCTTCTTAGTCGGCGAGCAGCCCACGCCAAAGCGCAGCAAGTTTTCTCGAGCAGTGAGTATCTTGTTTCACAGTCGGTAAACTTTTTGCTAAGGTAGTATATTGCCTGCTCTTTTCGACCAGACTCGTCATGTTGCCCCAACACACACCCCATTGAGTTGTCTAATACTGTTAAATACATAATCAAGGGTCTTCCATCAACTGGTGGCATCAAAATTGGTGGCTCTAGGAGATATTTCTTGATTTCATCAAAGGCAGTCTGGCACTCGTCATTCCATTCCATTACCTGATCTTTCTTCAACAACTTGAAGATTGGCTCACAGGTAGCAGTTAATTGGGAAATAAATCTTGCAATGTAATTCAATCGTCCCAAGAAACCTCTAACTTCCTTCTCAGTACGGGGAGCTGGCATCTCTTGTATAGCTTTCACTTTTGCAGGATCTACTTCAATACCTTTTCCACTGACAATGAAACCCAGGAGCTTACCAGATCTAACTCCAAAAGTACACTTGTTTGGGTTCAATCTCAACTTGTATTTCTTCAATCTTTCAAACAACTTATGCAGATGATCAAGATGTTGTTCTTCATTCTGGGACCTGGCTATCATATCATCCACATATACTTCTATCTCATGATGAATCATATCATGAAACAAAGCCACCATAGCACGCTGATATGTTGCCCCTGCATTCTTCAAACCAAATGGCATCACTTTATAGCAAAAGGTGCCCCACTGTGTAATGAATGTTGTCTTCTCCATATCTTCAGGCGCCATCTTGATCTGATTATAACTAGAGAAACCATCCATAAAAGAGAATACTTTATGCTGAGCAGTGTTTTCTACCCGAACATCAATATGAGGAAGTGGAAAGTCATCTTTGGGGCTGGCCTTGTTCAAATCCCTGTAATCTACACACATACGTACCTTACCATCTTTCTTAGGTACCGGTACCACATTTGCAACCCACTGAGGATAAGAAGTCACAGCTAAGAACCCTGCATCAAACTGTTTCATCACCTCTGCCTTAATCTTCTCTGACATCTCAGGACGCATGCGACAAACCTTCTGCTTCTTTGGACGACAATCTTCTTTTACTGGTAAGCGATGAACCACAATGTCTGTATCCAACCCTGGCATATCTTCATAGGACCAAGCAAAGATCTCCACATAATCATGTAACATCTGAATCAACCTGCTCTTGACACTATCCTCTAATCCAGCCCCTATCTTGACCTCTTTCCTGTTTTCTTCAGTTCCCAGATTCACAACTTCGATTGGCTCTTCATGTGGCTGTATAGCTTTCTCTTCTTGTTGTAACAACCTAGCAAGCTCTACAGGTACTTCACAATCGTCCTCATTTCCGTCTTCAGCTTGATAGATCGGATTCTCGAAATTATAATTGGCAATAGTAGAACTGTTATCAACAGGATCCATAGTGAATGAGGATCTTCATTTTAGTGATGTGGGTGTGTGTAAGAACACATAGCTGATAAAATAAAAATAAAAGAAAACAAAGACAAGGAACACAATATTTACGAAAACGAAACGTCCACTGATTTTTATTGAATGAAGTATGCAAATGAAATGACATCCTGTAACAAGCACACCATTGTGCCCCGGGTAAGGCATAAGGCTTAAGAGTTTAATTGTTCAAAAATTACAAACTTTAAAAGTAACAACACAGTAATAGTATTTACTCCTGACTAAAGGAGATAGGAATAACATCCTCAGCTTTCCAATTATTGAGCCCAGCACCCACAGTAGGAAAAATCCAAGCATCCAAGTTTTAGTCTTCATCATAGTCACCTACAGCATTGATCTGATCTTTCATAATCCCCTGATTGGTGATACGAACAGCACGAGCATGACGAACAGCCTTCTGGGACTCTGCAGTGAAACCCAAACCAAATTTGTCAGACTTGTAAGGGATGTCAGGAAGCTGACCCCAAATAGTACAACCACCTTCATCCACCACAGCTCTAGCATCTTTGAGGGAGGCCATTGTAGGAGGTACTCTGGTGACCACAGGAACTTTCTTGACAACAGGAGGAGCTTCATAATTATTAACAACCCAAGGAACTACTTCGAATGTCTGGCACGGAGTTTCAACATATTCGCCTTCCACCTCAAGATATTTAAAGGAGTTCACATGGCTAACTATATATCCTTCCTCTCTGTAAACAGTGACAACTTTTCCTTCTACTGGATATCTCAGCTTCTGGTGTAAGGTGGAGGTTACAGCACCTGCCCCATGGATCCAGGGACGCCCAAGCAAACAAGAATACGACGGTCGAATATCCATCACATAAAAAGTAGCATTGAAGACCTGAGAACCTACTTTTATTGGGAGATCAATTTCTCCATGCACCACTCTTCTCGAGCCATCAAAAGCCTTCACCACTATATTACTGGGCTTCAACACAGCATCTTCGGGACTAAGCTTATTCAGAACTTCTTTGGGCAACACATTCAACGAAGAACCATTGTCTATTAACATGTGACAGGGTAGTGCCCCTACATTCAATAGAGATATGTAGAGCCCTATTATGATCCCTCTTAGCAGGAGTCAAATAAGCATCGGAGAAACCTAACCCATTATCATAGGTCAAGTGTGCAACACAATTTTCAAACTGGTCTACAGAAATCTCATTTGGTACGTGAGCAGTCTTCAAAAATTTAATCAAGGCTTTGGCATGAGCCTCAGAACACAACAATAAAGACAACATGGAAATCTTGGAGGGAGTATGCCCTAATTGATCAATAATGTCATAATCACTCTTGCGAATGATCTTCAATACTTCTTCCATCTGCTTAGAAAGGTCATCAGCAGTTGGTACATCAGTTTGCACAGGTTCAATAACAGAACCTTTGCCCCAAGCATCAGTAGTGGAGGTAGTAGCTGGAGTAACTGCATTCTTGGAGGTAATTGGAGGAGAGAAAACTCTTCCACTTCTCGTGATCTTACTAGATCCAGCAATATTATCAACATCCAGATTTTCACCAACAATAGGTGTATCAGCTAAGGATTCCTGCTTAACACCATGAATATAAACATCGGAGCCATAATGCCAAGGCACAACTTTATCAGAAGTATATGGAATAGGACCCGGAGTGGTAATGATCATAGGAGCCACCCTAGCTTCAACAACAATCTTCACAGGGCCTTCAGCAGTAATTTTAATTGAACCCTGACGAGTGATTTTTACAGGTCCCTTAGAAGTAATCCTTACCGGCACTTTATCAACCATATCCACCTCTTCAACCTTCGCACCTTTAGTTATATGATCAACCATGCTCTCCACAGAAGGTGGGGTCCTCTCAAACACTATGGTGTAATTATTCATGAGGCGTTGAATTCTGTCCTTCAACCTCCAGCAGCTATCCGGCTTATAGGCACAATATAAACAATTTTCACGACAACCTGGAAAGAACCCAGCTTGTACTAACTTCTTCTTAATAACAGACAATGGTGTAGTCAAATCTGCAACTGAGGAAATATGTGAAACTTCATCAATGGCATTGACAGTCTTTTCATGATTTGGCATGGGAGCATTAATCACATTTGGAGTACCCGGAGGGTCAAACTCAATCTCTCCAGCATCAATCATATCCTGAATTTTATTCTTCAATATCCAGCAACTATTGGTATCATGTCCCTGACAATTTGAATGATATGCACATCGTGCATTAGGATTGTACCTGGGAGAGGTAACATTGGGATTCTGAGGAGGATCCCTCAAAGTGATAAGTTCACCCTTCAACAAGTGTTGCAAGGCTTGGGCTAGTGACATGTTGAGCTTGGTGAACTGCCTTCTAGGCCTCTGTTGATTGCCCTGTGGTGGCTCTGGTGTTGCAGGAGTAGGGTTGGATATATGAACTGCACTCACAGATTGGTGCCTCCTATTAGGATCAAGTTGACCATAAACAACATTTGACTCTTTCTTCCCACTAGGGGGCTTCTTTGTAGTGTTGGATGAAGAAGCACCCATTTGGATCTTGCCACTCCTTATACCACTTTCTACGCACTCTCCTGTTATTATCAACTCAGTGAAGCCAGATGATGAGCTTCCAATGAGATGACTATAAAAAGGACCATTCAACGTACACATGAACATATCCACTAACTCCCGGTCAGTTAGAGGGGGTTGCACTCTTCCAGCCAAATCTCTCCACTTCTGGGCATACTCCTTGAAATTTTCTTTAGCACCCATGGACATGCTCTGTAGTTGCATGCGAGTAGGGGCTAGACCAGCATTGTATTGATATTGCTTATAAAAGGCTTAAGCAAGATCATTCCAATCACGGATGTTGACACTCTCCAACTGATAATACCATTCCAATTGAGCTCTAGATAAGCTCTCTTGGAAGAAATGGATCCACAACTTCTTATCAGCAGTATGGGGTTGGATTCTCCGGACATAAGACCTCAGATGCAGCTTGGGACAAGAGACACCCTCATAAACTATGAAAGTAGGAACCTTGAAACCAATGGGTATGACCACCCCAGATATCAAACTCAGGTCTTCAAAATCCAGCCCAGAAGACTTTTGCAATTCCATAGCATCCATTCTATCCACCAGCATCTTGAACTTATCTTCATTAGGCTCATGATAGTAGTTAGCTTCAGAATCAGAGTCCCCCATTGTATTATGGAGACTTCCTCCCTCTTTCTCAGACTCTTCAGACTCATAATCTTCAACCTGTTCTTTGGTCTTAACAGGACCTCTGAACCTTCTTCCCATGTTGATCAGGCCTCCTGATCTTCTAGTCTTCTTAGTCTTCTTGGCCAGCAGTGTCTTCAATTCATCCTGCCCCTTGGACAAGTTCAGGATCAGCTCTTGGAACTGTGCATTTTGTGCCTGGAGATCTTTGACTGTTTGTTCAAGAGCCATTGCTGAAATAAACAGCGAGAAGATAAGACACATGTGCACAAGAAACCTGTGATGCAATGATATGGTGTATAAATGCGTATGCAATGTTTCCAAGGACCGCATGATTTAAATTTGTTTAAACAACCAAAAAGTAAACTTTTATTAGTAATAAATTTGTTTTCCCTTTGGGATTACAAAATGAAATGAAATAAATACAAAAAATGGGGTTTTAAGTCTCCCATGGACGTTTCCTCTTTGTGTTGAGGTATGAGTTGAGATTCCGCTCGTCGTGGAGTTGCTTTGTTAGCTCCAGGATTCTTTCTTGACTTGCTTTGTAATGAGTCTCAAAAGTATCCCTTTTCTCCTTCAACTGGATCCAGGATCTCTGTAAGTCTTCCATGTCAGCGGGCATGTCTGGGTGAAGGATGGTATAAGAGGTATCTCCTTCAGCAACAGGCTCCATAGTGACTGGCAGGATGGCAGGATATGGCATCATGAGAGTCTGAGCACGAGATCGCACCCATCTGAGGTAAGCTTCCATAGGAATAGTGTACTTGGGCTCCAGAGTCTTGCTGTCAACCTTGTTCACTTTTCCCCATGCTCGTATGAACCTTTGACGGTAACCTTGCAGATTGTTGTCGTAGTCAAACACAATACCCTGAATCAACATGTCATGTGAACCATCACTCCGAGCATAACCAAACTGTCATAAAGCTAAGGAAGGGTTGTAAGTAATGCCCCCTCTTATGCCTAGGAGTGGCACATTAGGAAACTCCCCACAACGGTCAATGATAGTAACATTCTCCATAGATCTGGAGCACCAGTGGATATCTGAATGAGAGAGTGACATAATCCTCTTGGACCACCTGAACCCTTGTTCATTCTTCATCACTGAGCGAGGAAGGTGAGAAATAAACCACCTAGATAGCAAAGGTATGCAGCACATCAGAGTTCATCGTGCCTTTGTAGTACGAGTATGAAGAGAGTGCAAGATGTCTCCAAGTAATGTAGGCACTGGATTATGACTCAGAAATATGTTGATGGCGTGAACGTCTATGAACTGATCTGGATTGGGGAACAATACTAAGCCATAAATCAACAAGGCTAAGATTTCCTCAAAAGAATCATAGCTCATAGCCTTTAAGAACATTTGAGCCTTCTCTATCAACACCTTAGCAAGAATACCCTTAAATCCGCTTCTCGTTTCTAGAACAATGTCTGACTTCTTCAGATGTAGAGCTTCAGCAATAACCTCAGGTTTAGGCTCTTTTTCCAAGCCTGTGAATGGTTTCTGATCAAGTACAGGTATACCCAGAAGTTTGGAGAACTCCTCCATGGTAGGAACCAGCTGGTAGTCGGGGAATGTGAAGCAATGGTGCTTAGGATCAAAGAACTGAAACAGAACACTCATCATGTCTTCATTGAACCCTGAAGTGACTAGATCCAGTAGGTGACCATGTCTCTTGATGAACTGAGAATTTTCAGAAACTTGAGAAACCAACTCCTTAAGCTTAGGAGGTATTCCTACAAAGTTGATCCTGATAGTATTCCTACGAGCAGAAGCCATGACCTGCAACAAAGAACAAAGATAAATCCTTTGGTCCTTGAAATAGTTAGTGAAAATGCTATGCTTATGATGCATGATGATGCTATGATGTTATGCTCAATCACAAACATGTAGCACACACAAACAAGTCACACAATAGCCCTAGGTTTGAAGGCTTGCATGAGGTTTAAAGGTAAGTACCCTCCCCTGAAGTTTAGTTGGTTCATCTTGTCCTACAAAGTAACCAGGTTCTAAGGGATCTCAATATCATTGATCCTTCACAAGGGTGGTTGTTCAGTAGGCAACTTACTTGCCAACCAAAACCCTCCAAGTTTAGGATCTCAATGAGCGTAGTATCGAGTATCAACCAACTTCAGTCTTCACCAAAGCCGGTTATCTCACTACTTTCTAAAGGCCAAGATGGGATAACTAGGGTTCTAAAAGTTAGTTAGTGCATTGACAACGTATGGCAGCCTCATATTATCCTCAACTTGACTTAAGGAACATAAGCACCAACCAAGAAGTCACACTAACTATGGCCACCAGATCAACCATATCGGTATACGCCGTACAGTTTCCTTGGTCTATTGACATTTACCTAAGATACACTAGATCCGGGTTAGGATCTTTCACACATGAGAGCACCCAACAAGTAAAGTAAAGCAAACAAAACAAACAAGTTTAAAGTGATCTAATTCCTAAGGGTACCCCTCTTTTATTAAATCCTCAGCAGAGTCGTCAGTTCTGTAACACGGTGGGAGAAGTGACTTTAGTTATGTTGCGGATAGCAAGAGTCGCCACCGACTTTTATTTTATCCAAAGGAAAGGGCATAAAAGAACAGGAAAGACCTTAAAAGATTTTTGGGTTCGGGGGGTAGGTTATGTAAAGGGAAGGTGTTAACACCCTTTACATCCATGGTTATCCATGGGCTCTTAGTTACTTAGCTCACTTTAAAATGTTTTTAAAAAGTGTAGTGTGTGAATAAAATTTTCTTTAAGTACTTTATAATGATCCATGTATGGATATATATAAAGTCTTTGTTTTGAAAATTTGTTTGAAAATGTGAAGTGTTATGAAATGTTTTTGAAAAAAGTGAGCAAGTACATAAGAGGAACCTATCCTAAATTAAGTCTTTTCTGTTCTTAAATATCCTTTAAGTGGTAAGACTATCCCTATTATTAAGGAATAGGTAGTCATTACCTTGGATGTGTAAGGGACATGTGAAGGGACAACTGTTATTTAGTTAACTGTAAGGTGTATAAGCAATTCGAAGGGACTTATCATCTTTATTCGAAAGGGACAAGATCATTTACGAAGGCAACCGTGAAGGGACTTGATCTTTTTATCTATTAAGGGACCAGATGATATGAGAGAAGGGACTTTGCTTTACACCTTACTTGACCTTTTGTTTAGGCAACTTGAGAGGAAACCCTTAAGAAGTGAGATGGCGATCAAAGATCGACTTACGTGTGTGAGTGTACAATTTCAAGTATTTATCTTACAAGTTAGTGATCTAAATTCAATTTTAAATACAAACATGTTTTACACTCCCTATTTTACTAACCACGGCATTTAAAAATAAGTAATAAACATTATTCTACAACTATTACATATTGGATACAAATACATTATAATTAAAATAATTAAAATAAGCAAATAAATAATTAAATGGATTAGTAGTAATAAACAAAAATAAATAAATATAAGAGGGTTAGTAATAATAAAAAAAAAAGCATGAGATGAAGAAATTAGCATAATAATAAATTAAAAGTTCAATTTTAAATAAATAATTATTTTTTAAGATTTTTAATAAAAGAAATAAATGATGAAAATTATATACTAATAAAATATGATTAGTAGTTTAATTATTTAATTTTATATACATATTATGAAAATATCTAATTATAAGTAAATAAGCATAAATTAAATTCATAAGATAAAATTAAAAATTTTAATTTGTTTTTTAGGAAAATAAATTGGAGTTATTTAATTAATTAGATTATTTACATATAAAAACTATATAAAAATTATAAAAGAAATATACATAATTAAAATTTACAAATAAATTAAAAGTTATAATATAATTAGGATTTATAAAAGAGAATTAGGGTTAATCAAAATAAATTAGGGTTCATGAGTTTAGAAAATAGAATTAGGGTTTTATATGAAATATTGGGGTTTATATAAAAATAATTAGGTTTTATGAGTTAATATAATTAATTTATTTATACAAAATAATACAATATATACAATAAAATAAATATTAGATAATTTTAATAAAGCTTAAATTTTAACAAGATTTTGAATTATATATAAGAAAGTGATAATAAACATTTTTATTTTAATATTTATTCATTAATTAAATTAACTATAATATAAACAAATTAAATAAAAAAAAATGAGAAAAAGAAACTTACCTGGGGCTGGGATTCGAACCCAGGCCCTAGGCTTGCCATCTCTTGGACCAACACCACTGCCACCAGACCAAGCGTGCGCTTGTGAATATAGAATGAACACTGATTATTATATTTTTAGCCTGAAAAACATAAGGGAAATAAAGCAAAAAAAATGTTGGAGGTGGTATTCGAACCCCTGTCTTGATCTTCATTCACGCGCATGCTTACCATCTGAGCCATTACTACATAGTTGAAATATAACAGAAACCAATTAATAAAATATTTAATCTATATTTGAATTTCATACTGGCGCCAGAACTTCATCTTCCTCCTTGATACCTACGAATTTTCCTGCCAAATCACCTATGCATTTTCCTGCGAATTCTTAATACTCATAACCTGCGAATTTCAAACAGCAAGCAAATGGTACGATTTCATCAAATTGATTATGTCAATGAGTTCCTTAAGATTCACACAGTCTATTCATGTTCTTCAAATTCATTTATATTTGGTTTCTTGGGAAACCCTAATTTGGTAACCAAAACCCTAACAATGGCAAGTCAGGTTCTAGGCTATGCTTCTTCACGAAAATGTCCAGAAATCATCTACAAGTCATGACTAACACAAATCAAACAACAAAATCAGTTGACATTAGCTAAATAAATGGAATCGAAAAATTCAAATTCAAGAGCAAAAGAGGTTCGGGTTATGCATTCAGGGATGATTTTGATGATGCCAAGCATTGAGATCGTATCAATGATGCACAAGGATCATGTCTATGTCCTTAGATTACCTTATATCCCCCTGCAAAATAGAATCCGAAAATTAAAATTTCAATGAAAATTTGAATCTCAAGAGTGTTCTTGGAGGCTGCCAATTTCGTCCCCTTGCATTGTGTTATGTTCATGTACATATAGTGAGTGAAATTAGGTCAAGAGAAGTGATTGTTCTTTGGACTTTTTGGATCAAGGAGATTGAAAAAGATCATGCCTTAAAATTCAAATATGTTTTGATATAACATTGCTATTTTAAGACAATCACCATAATTCTCATATCAATCTGATCCAATTAGCTTTCATGACTTTCTAGAATCAAAATATTTTTAAATCTTCATATTTTTATATTTTATTTGAATTTAAAATGATTTTTAATATAAAAAATCATAATAAATAAAATAAAATGAATAAAATTATGAAAATATTAAATAAATTTCGTGCATGATGTCATGGAACACATTGGGTCACAAAAAAGTCAGCCCATTTAAAGAATTATGTTTTAAGACCCCATTTACTTCATAGACCACTCAAAAATTTCCCAACTTTGCAAGGGCACAAATCCTTCAATTTTAATGCTATAAGGGTGTTCTTAGACATTTTGGAAAGCTTAAAGAGTCCTCTAACCAACCCCATTGGTTTCATGTCCATATCGTTTACCATTCTCAAGTTATGCTCTTTTGAAGTTGTTGACTTTTTGTTGACTTTTAAAAGGACCTATAATGTCTTAGCTCATACCTTCCAAATGAAGCATTTTTGGGCTTGGCTTGTGAGACACAAAGTTGTAGAGAATTCAATTTCCTTCAAAATGAGCTTTGGATGGGAAAAATTTGATGAAGCATGTGAAAGTTATGGCTGGTCAAAGTTCAGTTGACTTTTCCTGAGGAAACCCTAATTTAGAAACTCCTGATTCTTGATGATCTGAAATATCCTTGATGAATCATGATCAATCCTTGATCAAATGATGAATTTTACTTCATATACTTGATGTTGGCAAAAAATCATGAAGTTTGACTTTGGTTTGACCTCAGTTTGACTTTTTAACTGCTTTGACTGATTTTGACCTATCTGATCATCTGACTGAGCAAACCTTTGAGAAAAGTCTTGAAACTTGTCATGGGGATTATTAAACATATATAAGATGTCATGAAGCACACTTGAAGTCTTGGAAGTCCATTTAGCCTGATTAAAGTCAAAACCCTAGTTTTGGATGCCCTGCTTAGGAGGAGGCATTGTCTGAGAGAATTGTCAAACTTTCTGACTATTGGTGAACTTTGTGAACATCATGAGATGTCTTGTGAACCTTGTGAACCTCATGGGAGGTCTTGTGAACCTTGTGAACCTTGTGAACCTTGTGATCCTTTTGAACCTCTTAGTACACAAAGTCTTGTCTTGTGAGGGCAAATTTTGGGGTGCAACACATAGTCACTCGCATCGCACATGATTTCGAAAGGTAATCTCCAGTCAGGGGGTTGCATGATTGGTGCGGTGATGAGGGCTGTTTTTAGAGTTTCGAATGCTTTAAGACAATCTTCATTGAATATGAACTCAACGTCTTTCATTAATTAACCGGTAAGAGGTTTAGTGATTTTCGAGAAATCTTTGATGAATCGTCGGTAGAAACCGGCGTGTCCTAAAAAACTTCGTATTTCTCGAACGGTCTTAGGGGGTTGAAGATCTTTTATGACTTTTATCTTAGCTTTATAAACTTCAATTCCCTTGTCAGATATAACGTGTCCTAGTACGATTCCTTCTCTGACCATAAAATGACATTTCTCCCAGTTAAGCACGAGATTTACTTTTACACATCTTTCTAACACCATTTCTAAATTTAATAGACATCCTTCAAAACTTTGCCCGCATACAGAGAAGTCGTCCATGAACACTTCCATGATGTTGTCTATGAAATCTGCGAAGATTGACATCATACATCTTTGAAAGGTTGCAGGAGCGTTGCATAATCCAAAGGGCATTCGTCTATAAGCGAACATTCCATAAGGGCATGTGAATGTAGTCTTCTCTTGATCATCTGGGTGGATAGGGATTTGGAAAAATCCTGAGTAACCATCGAGATAACAAAAATATGAATGCTTGGCTAATCGTTCTAACATTTGATCTATAAAAGGTAGTGGGAAATGATCTTTTTGAGTGGCTTTGTTTAGTTTACGATAATCGATGCACACTCTATGTCTTATTACTACTCTTTGTGATATCGATTCGCCTTTAGCGTTTTTCACAACAGTGATACCTCCTTTCTTTGGTACTACATGTACTGGACTAACCCATTTACTATCAGAGATTGGATATATTATTCCAGCATCTAGTAGTTTCTTAAATTCTTCCTTTACTACAGTGTTAAGGATTGGGTTAATTCTTCTTTGAGATTCTCTGGAGGTTTTGCAATCTTCTTCTAGAATAATACGATGCATACAGATTGAAGGGCATATTCCTTTGAGATCAGATATGTTATATCCTAATGCAGTTGGATATTTCTTTAAGACATCTAAAAGTTTTTTTGTTTCAATTGTTCCTAAACTGGAATTGATTATAACTGGTCTTGTACATTCGGCGTCTAGGAATTCGTATCTTAGGTTCTTAGGTAAAGTTTTTAACTCCAATTTAGGTTTATTCTTACTTGGCATGGGATCCGGTGTAAGTGCTAAACTTTCGCTCAGACTATCATCCTGATATGGTTCACGCCAATTATCATCTTCGAAAATCGGAGGGATTTGAATTTTCATAATTTCAGAATAGGTAGTTTATTTCATTTCCATTTCTCTTACACATTCATCAATTACGTCCAATAGATAGCATGTATCCTCTATAGTCGGTGATTGTAAGAATTGTGTTAAAATAAATTCAACTTTCTCTTCACCTACTTCAAAGGTTAGCTTTCCTTTCTTTACGTCTATTATAGCTCCGGCGGTAGCTAAGAATGGACTTCCTAGTATGATAGGTGTAGTGGAGTCTTCAGAGATGTCCATGATTATGAAAGCAGTAGGAATATAGAATTGTCCTATACGTACTGGGACGTTTTCTAGTATGCCTACAGGATATTTAATAGAGCGATCGACTAGTTGAACAGACATTTTAGTTGGTCTTAGGTCTCCCATGTCGAGCCTTTTGCAAATCGTTAAGGGCATAACACTGATACTGGCTCCTAAATCGCATAGAGCTTTGTCAATGACGAATTTTCCTATTACACAGGGTATAGAGAAACTTCCTGGATCTTTTAGCTTAGGAGGCATATTATTCTGAATTATTGCGCTACACTCAGCAGTAAGTGTAACAGTTCCGTTATCCTCTATCTTTTTCTTATTGGATAAGATTTATTTTAAAAACTTAGCATACAAGGGCATTTGAGTGATAGCTTTTGTAAATGGAATAGTAATATTCAACTGTTTCAGAAGTTCAACAAATTTCTTAAACTGACCCATCGTCTTAGAATTGGTTAATCTCTGAGGGTACGGAATTGGTGGTTTATAGGGTGGTGGTGGCACATAAGGCTTTTCTTTCTCCACTGCCTCTTGATTATTATCTTCCTTTTCTTCTGGTTCATTCACCATTTCAGTCGGTTTATCCGGTTTTTGGTACATGGCTGGATTGTCAAGTCTTGGATCGGTAGGTTCGTCAAGTTCCTTGCCACTTCTTAATATCACAGAATTGGCTTGTCCTTTAGGATTAGGTTGAGGTTGTCCAAGAAATACTCCAGCTGGTGCAGCGGTAGGTGCTTGTTGTTGAGCTACTTGTGAAATCTGAGTTTCAAGCATTTTATTATGTGTAGCTAACGTATCTACCTTGCTCACTAATTGCTTAATTTGCTCACTAGTGTGTATGTTTTGGTTTAAGAAATCCTTGTTTGTTTGAGATTGGGTAGCTATGAAGTTTTCCATCATCAGCTCAAGGTTCGATTTTCTAGGGACATTAGGAGCAGTCTTTTGATATCCTGGTGGTGTAGCTGGTGCTTGACCTGGTGCGTATAAAGCATTGTTATTCTTATAGGAGAAGTTCGGATGATTCTTCCAACCTGGGTTGTATGTGTTTGAGTACGGGTTTCCTTGAGCATAATTCACTTGATCTGTGGGAATTCCTGCCAATAGTTGACAATCAGGGACAGCATGTCCTGGAACTCCACATAACTCACAGTTAGGTGTTACCGCAGCCACGGTGGTTGTTGGTGTTATGGCCAAGTTGTCGATCTTTTGGTTTAGTTGATCAAACTTTGCATTGACTTGGTCCATACTACTCACTTCGTACATACCTCCTTTTGTTGTTTTCTCAGTTGCGACTCTCTCGCTTCCCCATTGGTAATGGTTTTGAGCCATACTCTCGATAAGTGCATAAGCATCGTTATATTCTTTGTCCATTAGTGCACTGCCTGCGGCAGCGTCAATTGTCATTCTTGTATTGTACAAGAGCCCATTGTAGAAGGTATGGATGACCATCCATTCTACTAATATGTGATGTGGACAAAGTCTCAGCATATCTTTATAACGTTCCCAAGCTTCGAAAAGTGATTCGTTTTCCTTTTGCTTAAATCCGTTGATCTGAGCTCTTAGCATAGCTGTATTGCTAGGTGGGAAATATCTGGTCAAGAAGACTCTCTTTAGTTCCTCCCACGTGGTTACTGAATTCGAGGGTAGAGATTGAAGCCAGGCTCTCGCTTTGTCTCGAAGTGAAAAACGAAAAAGACGTAGTCTAATAGTTCTTGGGTAACTCCATTGGCTTTTACGGTATCTGTGTACTGCACAAATATCGAAAGATGAAGGTTCGGATCCTCTGTAGGATTTCCGGCGAATTGATTTTGTTGCACGGCTGATATCAGCGAAGGTTTCAGTTCGAAATCGTTTCGGTTGATAGTCGGTGCGGCAATGCTGGAATGCGGTTCAGCTTGCGAAGGACTAGCGTAATATTTGAGTGGATGATTCGGTTCTTCAGCCATCTCTGCGTCCTTTGATGTTCCGACTGGTTTCGGTGGATCTATTTGAAGATCTGGAATGTTGTAATTTCGTTCGTAATCGAATATTCGTCTTCTTACGTGTAAGAAGCGTTCCGATTCTGGGATTAGAGGTTGCAAGTCTTCGCCTTGAGAGCGAGTACTTGGCATACACTCGGGAGATTAGATTAAGAAAAGAAATAGTTGTTACCTTAGTCTAGACAATGCTACTCTAAAGTGCACTAGTAACTAAATTAAGGTCCCCGGCAACGACGCCAAAAACTTGATGGGCTAAAGACGTGATCTAATATGTGTCTAGCGGTATCTTAACTGCAAGCGCACAGCCTATCGAAGTAATATAAAAGATTATCGATCCCACAAGGACTTTATGATTACTTAGTGCTAGAGGGTTTACTAGTTTAGCTAAGGTGTATGGTTGTCACGATTTTTTGGTTGTTTTTAAGAATTAAAGACGGGAATTAAATTTTAGTTTAATGAAATAATAATAAGGCGGTCGGTATGTAATTATGTTAACTTAGGCGGGTCAATCTAACCTAGGCTTATAAGGATGGTTCACTTAATTTATTCTGTAGAGGTTATCAGTTTAAATATCTTTAACTCACACTCTCGTGGTCTTATCTCAGATCTTACTCCTAAAGCCCTATGCCTGCTCTCGCTAGCCCATAAGTGTTTAGAAATAATTTTTGGAAACTTAATAAGTCTAATTCATTTTAAAACGCTTTCGCTGTGTTTAAATTAAATGTCTAACTTTAGCTATCTGGTTAAAATCTCACACTCTCGTGGTCTCGACCTAACCTATTACACTTTCCTTACTCTCGTAACAAAAAGATTAATTTTATAATAAAAAGTCACAGCCAGTATTTTAAGTTCTTAATTATTTTAAGCCTAGAATTGATTTTACCGATTTAGTGTATTTAAATTACATACCGCCTAAAGTGTTTAGCTACTCATATTTGTTGTACCAGACAGATGCAGAAACAGAGGAACACAAATTAAAATATGCATTATACAATAATAATAAAAATAAATTCTTAACATTAATATAAATGCGAATTAATTAAAAACCTGAATAATAAAAATAATGTCAAACTCCTTCTTCCACAATCTGGCAAGCTCGGAGTGCGGACCGGAAACGAAAATAAAATTACAAAACGAAATGCTGAAGGCTTGAAAGAAATTAAATAATAACAATTTCCTAATGTTGGAAATTGTTATTTGTTTTGGTTGGGATATAGAAAATAAAACAAGAACAGAAACAATTGCTGGAAAAATTAATGAAATAGGGTGCAATGGAAATATGGCAGAGCTTCCGCAAGAAAAATTAAAATAAAACTCTGTACTTCCTACTTTGAAATAAAGTTATTTATAGAAATTGTAATTTGGGCTTGGCAGTTGAATTAATGCGTGGGCTTCGTTGTTGCTGAGAGAATCCAGGGAGAACTTGTGTTACTGGGTCTGCGGAAGAATAGGAAAAGTTATGACTTCACGTAGCACGTTCATGACCAATTCTTACCAAGTAAACCTAATTTCCCCTTGTCACGTTCGTGACAAGGGTGTCACGGGAGTTATCCTCATATTTAGCGCGTCATGGTCGTGAGGGATTGGTGACGATCGTGACTGCTACAATTAGCGTGTCACGGTCGTGACTGAATGGTGACGATCGTGACTATTGCAAATTATGCAGATTATGCAGAATTCCTCTCTTCTTCTTCTTTTCATGCTTGTTTTTTTTTGCTCATTTCACTTTTGGCTTATGATTTAGCTCTATAATTGTTATACCTGCAAAATGACAAAGAAAACTCGAGGAATCGGGTGTTAATACGATAAATGTGCGATAAAACGGTATTGAAACATAGTAATAAAACGATGCTTTTTCTCGTTATCAAACTTCCCCAAACTTAAACCTTTGCTTGTCCTCAAGCAAATAGTCGATTGAAAAATGATCGGGCAGGTTTCCATCGACGCATACATATAACAAACCATACGAGGAATCGTTTTGCTAGGTAAACCGGTACTAGAATAAAACACCAACGATACACTAATGACACCAGCAACAAGCTAAGTCGTCGACTTCCCGTTAAACGAAACATTCGGTAATTGCGTTGCGATTCTACCTAGAGTCTTTCGATCTTATTTCACCCGGTTTCATTCTAGCGCAATCACATTAAGCCCTTTGCCTTAGCACGCACGTAGTGGAGTAGCCGGTTAGTGACTTTGATCCTTTATAAGCACGGGGTCTGGTACACGAATGCGGCAACCCTATATATATTATCCGATTTGGAGGTTGTGGGGGATCGAGCCGTAGCACGCCCTACCAAGTTCAGAACCAGGTACCTCTGAACCAACCCGCAATGGATTCCTTCTCATACTTCTCGTTTCTTATATGCGACCGTGTACTTTGGTGCAATTTCTTTTTATTGGCATCGAGATATGAAGGATCATTATAGATTAGGCATTAAACACTTATGTTCATCGGCTCCCCACGTGGTTTGTGTTCAGACGGTGCTGACTGCTAGTATAAACTACTAGGGGTTACTTTTGAACTGAAACTTAAGGTGTAGTCGTAACAATTATCGGAACGGAATGCTTAAGTAGGAAGTCTAAGGTGTCAAGATTGTATTGATCTTGTTGAATCGTTCTCAGCTTCCTAACTACGATTTCATAGGTAAGTCGGTAATGCGAAGATAAAACAAAAAATTTTCGGTATGGCTAAATAAACGGGGAAAAATCGAAACTAAAGAAGTAGCACAAATATTACTTTGTTTCATTAAAATACGAAAGGGAAATACAACGGAATGGAAAGTGCAAAAAGGGAAATGCGGAAAAAGGAAAGGTATCTCTCTCACACTATATCAGACATTGTCCCCAATGTTGTGATATAATAGCGGGTAAAATACAATACAAACAACGGAAATGGGAAAACAAAAACATAAACAAAAACTAAGGCTGCTGACGACCACGGCCTCGGCTTCTGGTGCGGGAGCGTCTGGTCGGAGTCGCTTCCGATATATTGTAACCGTTAACATTATTATTATATTTTTTATTGCATTTCTTAAGGACTCAATATCTTATGAACTCAAATCTTTGTTAAACCAAATATCTCTCAACTCAAAACAATAATATCCGCGGAGACTCAATTGTACCTTTAAGCTTTATGAATCTCTTTTTTATTCCCTTTGTTTAGATTTAGCTATGTATAGAAGGAATTTTAAAAGAAAACATTATAATAATAACTAAACATACTATTAATAGAAACCAAGTTCAATTAATAATAAATTTAGTCACTAATATAACGTATCTCTTGAATCGTAATGGAACTTCCAACTGAAATAGGATTCAACTGATGTAATGACAAATAATGATGAATTGCTCACTAAGACTAGGCCAACCATGAATGCACTTGGTATGAATAGGTTTCAAATTTTCCTTTTCTGTATTGTATACCAATACCTCAAAAAAATCGAACACCTTTTGAAAATCATGTGATCAGAGAAATAAACCCCAACAACATTCAAATTCTTGCTTTGAATTGAATGAAAGATCCTTAAAGTACACAGGAAACCATAATTCAAAAGAATTCTTGATCCCATGTCTTAGGAGCCCAACGAAAATATACGATGGCAAGTATTATGACCTAATGAAAGAAACAGATGAACGAAGCATAAGCCAATTAGATAGTAATAAATTAGAGGGCAAATTTTGGGGTGTTACACTATGCTTTATTCATCCATTGTCATGTTTATTGTTTGCTCTTTTTTTTGTTATGTTGATTTTCCTTTTGTCCATTTGGACACAAAAACATTAATAAAGGATTAAACTTCTAAAAGACTTGTAACTTTAATTTTGGACTATGGCCATCATCCTTAGCATTGGACTTGGAGTTTTGGACTTAGATTTTAGGATCTTACCCTTTGCTTGAGTTATTATGGATTGAAGACCTTAGCGGATTTGGTTCACTTGTTTTGAAGATGGAAGTCCTATTGTGTCAAAGAATGTTCACCATATGGTTTGATTGTTCTTCCCTTAACTTTTACTTTAAAGTCTTAGGATAGTCACTTCATCTCCTCCCCTTCTTAAATTTTCAAATCTTCTTCCTATTTTCAAAACCTTCTTTGTTTTCAAACTTCAAACGTTTTCACAATCAAACCTTGACTTAGGTCAAGCGGTTTTACCTTTTCGATTTCATTTCTTAATAAATGCTAAACCACACAAGCATATCAAAACTTTCTTTTCAAAACACTTTAAAAAAATTCAAACTCATTCAATTGTTTTTGTGCCCTCGTGCACTTTCCATTTTTATGTTTAGATATGATTCATTATTTCTAGCGGAATTATTCGCTAAAGAATGAAGACTTATCTTTACATTTTAAAATTAATTCAACACATTGTTCCTTTTCACATTTTATACCACGAACTACGAGGTTTTGATCTCGCATTGCACTTTGTGGGTACGTAGGCATGAGACGATCGTCTATTCAAACACAAAAATATAAAAAAACATTTCTCTTCCCATCTCTTCAATCTCTTTTAAAGCAGACCATTTTTAAACCAAAAAAGTAATAAATATTTCAAAGGGCTCCCGTGGAGTACCACAGACATTTTGGGTGCGTAAAACCTTCCCAATTTGTAACCTATCCCTTTACCCGTTCTATGTTCGATTCTTTTAGCTTTTAGCTTTTAGATTCATTAGGTTTTATTCGCTCTTTTTCCCTTTTTCATTTGGAATAAAATAAAAGCACGGTGGCGACTCTGTTTACCTTGAGTTAAGTTAGCTAATAACTTACACTCATGATTTTACCGCTACATAAAAGTGGCGACTCTGCTGGGGATTCAATCTCGAAGTGGATTCGGACTACTTTGATTTGTTTACTGCTTTGGTTTGATTTGTTTGTTACTTGTTTGTTCTGTTTCGGTTTTGATGATCCTCTGTGAGTGAGATAAATTCTAACCCGGATCTGAGTTGAACTTATGATAGGACGGCGATACGCGATGGAGTAGTCCAAAGCGATATCAATTTGATAATCTCCACTCGGTTAGGCTCTCTTGAAATATCAATGTCATGACGAGTAATCGTATGTGGCATTATCTTCCAACCTTGAGCTGATCATACTGAGGACCGTAGAACCCTTAACCCATCCAAGCCAATTTAGGAACGTAGTGCAGAAACTATTCGGGTGTAAACCTAAGGTGGTTGTCATGCGATACTACACTCGGACGAGGTCTATTTTAAGAGTGTTATCGGTTGGGGAGTAATCCAGTGTACTGATAATATTATAAAGATGGTTGTTAACTCCGGGAACCTCTGTTAGCACCCTTTTAGTTTTTTGCAAGTACAATGAAGACAAACCTTAGTACATGCCTTTGTGGGTTGTTGGTTCTTATCCCTTGACTCCATGCTCGTGATCCGAATCTTTGAACATGTTTGCTTTGTGTGATCTTGTTTGTGGTTGTTGCATCTACATATTCACCATGATCATCATCACAACCATTTTTCAAGGAAAAAATTCCAATTATTGCAAATATTGGAAAAAGTAAATATTCCTTTTGTCAAGATTTTTCATGACCGTATTCTCGATGTTGACCATGTTTGCAATAATCGATTTGTTTTTCTGAAAATGGAAGTGAACATTGCATATCATTGCATCCTCGCATATTCTTGTGTTCATCCGAGTTGTGTGGGAACTCATCCCAGTTGTTTCTTTATTCAGTTGTCTGTTGATCCATCAAGTTGTCTCCTCACCACAAATATGGTACTAGAGCTGCTAACAGATTGAGAGCTATCAGATTGAGAATGGAAAACCAAGAACAACATAACTTGGAAGTCAGGATGGAGATTGATGAGTTGAAGGTCAGTATGACCAGGCTTACTGAAATGATGCAAGTTCTGATTGCTCGAGGTGAACCACCTCAAAGGACTGTTATCTCTGAAGTTTTTACTGTTGTTGTTGACCCTCCTGTTATTCAGCAACCGACTTCTACTTGGCCAGAATTTGGGTTACCTCCGGATTACGTGCCACCTGTTTCTACTACTCAAATGGGTGGTCCATCTGTTGTGCCAGTCTTTTCAACTCCGACTTTTGTCGAACCTCAACATGTTGTGCACACTACTGCTCAGACTACTTATCAGAATTCTCCTTTTTTGTACCAGGATGCTGGTCCACAAGCTGAAAGTCAGGGTGAACCTGGATTAATGGACGAAGTTAGAGAGCAATGTTTGACTCTTGAGAAGAGGGTAAGAGGTCTAGAAGGAAAAGATGTCTTCGGTGCTACTGCAATAGACATATGTTTGGTCTCTGGCCTAGTTTTGCATGATAAGTTCAAAGTTCCTGTATTCGAGAAATACAATAGTCATACTTGTCCAAAGATTCATCTGCTGATGTATTGTCGCAAAATGGTTGCACATGCCAAGGATGACAAGCTTCTTATTCATTGTTTTCAAGATAGTCTGAGTGGTGCTTCTATGAAGTGGTATGTTGGACTTGAAAAGAGTCACATCCGAAGCTGGAAGGATTTATCTGATGCTTTCGTAAGACAGTATAAGTACAATCTGGACATGGCGCCTGACCATCGTCAACTTCAAAACATGTCACAGAAAGAGAAAGAATCGTTCAAAGAGTACACTCAACGTTGGAGAGAGCTAGCTGCTCAAGTGGAGCCACCTTTGGCCGAAAAGGAATTAACTGGTTTGTTCATGGACACTCTTCAACCGTTCTTTTGGGAGAAAATGGTAGGAAGTGTTTCATCTGGTTTTTCTGACCTAGTCACTATTGGAGAAAGACTAGAGGAATGTATCAAGAAAGGTAAGATTACCAATGTTGAATCTTCTAATGTTGCAAGAAAGTCTCTTGGGAACTTTCAAAAGAGAAGAGATGGTGATGCTTATGCTGTTTCAACTGAGAGGAAGCATTATCGCCCGCAACAACGATATGTTCAACCATATGTAGATGCAGTAGCTCCTGTTGTCAAAGCTCAACCAGCTCAAGCTCAAGTTCAAGTTCGAGCTCAACTAGCTCAAGCTCAAGTTCAAGTTCGAGCTCAAGCTCAGGCTCCTCATCCTGCTGCTGGACAAAATCAGTATCACAATAGGCCAAACTTTGATCTTATCCCGATGACTTACACCGATTTGTATCCTTCCTTGATTAAGAGTGGTATAATTACTACTAGACCTCCGCCTGCTGTTCCAGATCCTCTTCCAGCTAACCATAGATCGGATCTTCGTTGCGAGTTTCATCAAGGTGGAACAGGTCACAACTTGGAACATTGCTTTGCACTAAAAGCTAAATTGCAAGAACTTATCAGGAACAACATCCTTTCCTTTCATGACACTAATCCTAATGTTGTCAACAATCCTTTGCCGAAGCATGAGAAGTGAATCTTCATATGACTTCTGTAAACACCCCAAATTTTCCATCACCCTTTCACACCATGGCTTGTGATCTTTTCATTTGCATAAGTTCAATCATAGCAACTCATACCACATTTTTGATTCACTGCATTGATTCTAAGTCATCTGCATCTAGGGTTTGTGATCTAAGCCATCCCTGAGCCATTTGAGCCACCCCAAAGGTCTTCAATCTTCTCAAATAGGTCCATGTATGTTCAAGCATCATATTATATCCTCACAAAGTCAAGAAAGTCAAAGAATCACAAGAACTGAGAAGGGGATGGAAGCAGAGCCAGGCTTAACTGCACAAATGACATAAAATTAGGGTTTTGGTTTCAAAGGGCATAACTCCAAATTTTTTGGTCATTCTTGTTTCTATTGGTCTCTATATGGTATAAGGATCATGCATATCAATTTTCATGAAGAAATTCCATGGGGAAGGCATCTGATCAAGAGTTGACTTCTTGAGCAAGTCAGTGTAAAATCAGGGCATCTGAGGCCCCCAATGACCCAACCAAAGGGTGTTCTCCATCATTTTGAATGTATATGATCTTTATTTGATCATAGAAGATGTTAGAAGTTCACAAAATTGAATAATTTCAAGCCATTTGCAAAGTTGCCTTTTTGGGAAAGTGACTTGTAATGTAAACTTGCTATTTTGGGAAAGTTTTTCAACCTCCTCAAATTAATTCAAAAATGCTTCAAATGAGAAAACTTTGGTCATGAAAGTTGTAGATTGGATCATTCCCTTTTCAAAAAGTACAAGAACTCTTTCTAATTCATTTTGGATCAAAAGTTATGGCTTTGCAAAGTTGGGAAAAATCATGAAATTTTCACTTTTGCACCAAAGAGGGAAAGTTGCAAAACCTCATGCCAAGGCAAAATGTGACTTCAAATGGACTTCTATGCATTACACAAACATAAACCATGACCTGAAAATCAGAATGCACCAAAGAATTGTTCATTTTCATGCCTTGATCTTTAAGAAACTTCAAAAGGGCCAAACTTTGTGAAATTTGCAAAACCTCACATAAACTCCAATCCACTTGCAAATTGGCCTCAAATTCATTTCCATGGTCAGCCTTGAATCAAGCTGCAGCAGACATGCCCTTGTACCATGACTAAACCAGCCCATACCTTCTCTTACACAAAAGTTGACTTTATGCAAATTGAGTCATACCAATCAAGCTGTGCCACCAACAACTCTCTGCCCTATCACAGCTTGATATGTGGACTAAAAGAGACTCATTTCACACAATCTTGGGGCCTGAAACCACAGCATTTCCATAGTTCCCAAAAACTCTCCCCCTTGCATTTTGATTCGAAACTCAGCACTCAAGTCTCAAACATCAAAACAAACTTCACAAAACCATTCACCATGATCCACTGATCATTTCCCAACCATCACCTTGCCCTAAAAAGCCCAGAATCAAAAACACGATTTCCACATTTCACAAACTGAACATCTGCTAACTTCTTCTTGAGGTCATTTAAACTCCAAACAAGCACCACAAGCTCATGGGGGGAATCATTGGAGTGGATTTGAAGCAAAGAACTGGCCAGAAAGTCCCTGTTTCGAAAGCTCAAGCTCAGGTAGCCATGGCATTTATTTTTCCAGAACTCTTATTTTATGTTATAGAATGATTCTACATGTCTCACTGATCACCATGATGTTTTTATTTTTGAGAATAGTTGAGAAATAAGCATTTCATGAGCTTCTGAATTTTCTGCCATGTTTTCCGTTTTGCTCTGATTCACGAATTTGATGATGAATAAATGATTTTTGGTGAGTGATTCTTGTTGGGGTTGATATGGGGATCATTTCTGGAAAGTTAGAGAGCTTGGGGATGCGTAGGGAGTGAGATAGCATAAGTGATTGGCCGGAGAAGATGACCGGAACACTGTTCCGGTCACCTGAATGTAATTAGGGTTCAGATTAGGGTTAATGACATAATTAGTGAAGTTTGAATTTGAATCTCAGCCACTGGATCTGATTACTTCCATTAATTCATATTTTTAATTCATTTTAATTGCATTTTCTTTATCATTTTATTTAAAATAGCAAATCATTTCTAAAAAATTTCATTTTTTGCATGCTGACTTAAAATATTTTTCTCTTTCTGAATATGATTTTATTTTTATTTTTTTCATCAAAAATTATTTTTAAATCATTTAAATGTTTATTTTTAATTAGTTAATGGAAATTAATTAATTAAAAAAGCATTTAGGTATTTAAAAATCACAAGAAAATTCACATTGCATTTAAAAACATTTAGAAACATTATCCAACTCTCAAAACAAATTTCGTTTTGGTTCTTGAACTATTTTGACAATTTTCATTGGAATTAAATTTGTTTAAAGGCAATATTTTTGTTCAAACTTTGAAAAATCCATTCTGCCTAACCATTGAGAGTTTGATGATGGTTCTTCTTGCATTGCATCCTTCATAGCATGTAGTTTATAGGATAAAATTGGTTTGAATTCATCTTCCATTTTCAATTTGTTTTGCATTTTTCATGGTGAGGTACCTTGAAACCCTAATTGACTTGAGAAATTCATAACTTGCACTAGGTTAAGAGTTAGGTCCCCTCCTTTGGGCAGTGAACCTGTGTAGGGTTAGGGTTCCTTTGATCCCATTTTCAATTTTTTGTCATGTCATTTGCTTCTGGTTTTGAATTTTTGCATTGCATGTTGTATGTAAACCCTAATTTGTGTCTTCCTTTGCATCCATCTCCCATATGCTTGCATTCAATGACTTGCCATGACATTTTGTGCATCCACGTGACACATAAGACATATTAGGACATATTAGAATCATGTTTGACCATTGCATTTTTCATTTGCCATATTATATGTCCATTCCATTTCATAAACTTTCATGAACTTCCATGGTTCAAAGCATGTTTCATTTGCATCCTCATCCTTGTATGATCATCCACAACTCTTGGCATGTGTTTTCATCATCTCTTAGCATCATTAAAATCATGTTTATGACTCTGATTTTGATTTGCATCATGACATTTCATCTCATTTGCATTGCATTTCATTCCTTTTGCTAACTTTTCAGGTGGTAAGTTGTTTTGAGAAGTGGATTTGCCTTCACTTCTCACAATCTCTTCTCATATCTTTTATGCATCATTGCTGCATTTTATCTTGTGTATTAGAGTGAGCTTTCTCATTCACGTTCTTTCCTACTCTCTTTCTTCAAGCAACGTGTCTTCTTAAGTGAAGCAAGTTGTCTTGCTTCTCTCTGTTTCTTTCTCCTTTCATCTGCTTCTCTCCTTGGTGGCTCTTTGAAGATCTTTCTCTCTTAAGCCTCATAAACCCTAGGATGCCCAAGCATGATCACAATTAGGGTTTGATTAGTCCCCCATTTAGTTTTACCTTTGTGTCATTGTAACACGGTGGGAGAACTGACTTTAGTTATGTTGCGGATAACAAGAGTCGCCACCGACTTTTATTTTATCCAAAGGAAAGGCATAAAAGAACAGGAAAGACCTTTTAAAAGATTTTTGGGTCCGGGGGGTAGGTTATGTAAAGGGAAGGTGTTAGCACCCTTTACATCCATGGTTATCCATGGTCTCTTAGTTACTTAGCTCACTTTAAAATATTTTTGAAATGTGAAGTGTGTGAATAAAAAATTTCTTAAGAGTTTGATAATGATCCATGTACGGATGCGTAAAAAACCTTTGTTTTGAAAATTTGTTTGAAAGTGTGAAGTGTTTGAAATGTTTTGAAGAGTGAGCAAGTAACTATGAGGAACCTACCCTAAGTTTAAGTCTTTTCTGTTCTTGAATCCTTTAAATAGTAAGACTATCCCTATTATTAAGGAATAGGTAGTCATTACCTTGGATGTAAGGGACAAGTAAGGGTCATCTGTTAATGTAGGCAACTGTGGGGTGTATTAAGCAATTTTGGAGGGACTGTCATCTTTATTTGAAAGGGACAAGATCATTACGAAGGCAACATTCGAAAGGGACTTGATCTTTTATCTGTTAAGGGACTAGATGACTTTATTTTGAGGGACTTTTGCTTTATACACCCTACTTGACCTTTTGATTAGGCAACAATGAGAGGTATCCCTAAGGAAGTGAGATGGCGATCAAAGATCGACTTACGTGTGTGAGTGTTCAATTTAATATTTATCTTTAAATTAAATGAGCTAAATTAATTTTAAATTACAAGTATATTTGCACTCCCTATTTACTAACCATAGCATAAAATATAAATAATAAACATTATAAATAAATAAATATTACACCAAGGAGCAATTACATAATAATAATAAAAGCAATTTAAATAAATAAGCAAAATATTAAATAATAATAATAATAAAAATTGGGTTAGTGAAAATAATAATAATAATAATAATAATAATAACAAATTAATGGGGTTAGTAATAATCATACAAACATAATTAATAATAATAATGAAATAAGCAAAAATATTATAATAAACAAAATTTTTAAAGGTTAATAAGAAAATATGAACAATTATATTAATTATTATAAAATTTGAAGTTATATGTAAATTATAAAATTAAATCAATTATGAACATATTATGAAAATAAATTATAATTACAAAAATTAAATTAGCAATTTTTAAAAATTATTTTCATGCAAAAATTAAATTCTAAACAAATTAGGTCATATTATTATATTAAGAATTTTAACTTTTAATTATATTTACATACAAGAATTTAAGTTATAAATAATTTATACATTAATGAAGTTATGAATATAAATAATAGAAGAAGAAAATTAGGGTTTAAAAATATGTTTTTAGGGTTTTTAAAAAATAAATTAGGTTTTATATAGAAAGAAAATATTAAATATTAAATATTAATCAAATTATACAAATTAATTATAATATATACATATTAATAAAAAAACAATTTATTTTAGAAAATATTATTAGGATTTATATTTATGAAACATATTAAGATTTTACTAAATTAAGATTATAATTTTAATTAATTAATATTAATAATAAGTAAAACAAATAAACACAAAAAGAAAAAAAAGAAACTTACCTGGCTGGGAATTGAACACAGCACCTCTTGCTTGCAAACACTCAGGACATCAACACCTACCACCAGGCCAACGCGCGCAGGTGATGAAGGAGGGAGTTCAATTAGTTTTGTGTCTTATGCCTGAAAAATCAAAGAAAAAGCAAGAAAAACAAAAGGCCTGGGGGGATCGAACCCAGGACCTTCACAATACACACAAACACCTTAACCAATCCAGCTGGGAGAGCGCACCTGTTGATAATCTCACCATAATTCATAATATATTAAGGTTGCTAATTATATGGAAAAAATAAGAAAAAAGGTGGTGAAGCCAGGATTCGAACTCCAGCCATCCAACAATACACGCGCACTTCATACCACTGGGACAAGCATAAGCTTGTGAAATAAAAACAGAAACAATGCATAATATTTTAAAACAAATTTTCAAACTGGATTTTGGCGCCAGACCAACTTCATCTTCTTCCTTGAATTCGCAGGTTTTCCTGCGAAATTATTTGGGAAAACACTTGTGAATTTTCATGCATTCTAAACCTGCGAATTTCAAAACACCCACAAACAGTACAGTTTTATCAAATTAAGGACATCTTTGAACTCCTTGTGACCTGTACAATCCAATTATACCAACAAAATTCATTTATGTTGTGTAAATCGAAGAACCCTAATTTGGAGCTTTAAACCCTAAGTATGGTATTTTCACGATTCGGTCATAACTCTTCACCAAACTATCCAGAAATCATCTATAGTCAACAACAAACATCAATATGTCATTAAAATTCATTATAATCAAGTAAATATGATGAATCGAAAAAAAATGTATGAAGAACATGTATGGTTCGGTTCATGCATTATGGAGTGTCTTGGATGTAAATGATCATTGGTACACAATCAGTGAAGCCTAGGGATCATTGCTATGTCTTTAGAATACCTTCAAATGCCCTCAAATGAAGAACCCGAAAATTGATTTTTGGATGATTTTTGATTTTTGAAACTTACTCTTGGGAGGCTGCAATTCGTGTCTCATGAGTAGGGTTAAGTCATATACTTATAGAGTGATGAATTAGGTCAGAAAAAATTGATGTTTGTGTGGAAAATTTGATCCAAAAAGATTCAAAAAGATAAGCTTTGAAATTCAAATATTTTTGCATCAACACTTTCTATTTCAAGTCAATCAATATTATCTTTGTATCAATTTGATCCATGCTGAATTCATGACCTTCTAGAATCAAAAATAAATTTAAATCTTCATGTTTAATATTTTATTTAAATTTAAAATGATTTTTAGTATAAAAAATCATAATAAATTAATTAAATAAAATAAAAATTATGAAAATATCAAAGAATTTTCGTGCATGATGTCATGGATTGCTTTGGGTCATTAAAAGTTCAGCCCACTTAGCAAAATTTGGTTTTAAACCTCCATTTGCTTCATAAAGTTCCCTAAAATTTCCCAACTTTGCAAGGGCACACATCCTTCAATTTTAATGCTATGAGGGTGTTCTTGGACATTTTGGAAAGCTTGAAGAGTCCTCTAACCAACCCCACTGGTTTCGTGTCCATATCATTTACCATTCTCAAGTTATGCCCTTTTGAAGTTGTTGACTTTTTGTTGACTTTCAAAAGGACCTATAATGTCTTAGCTCATACCTTCCAAATGAAGCATTTTTGGGCTTGGCTTGTGAGACACAAAGTTGTAGAGAATTAAATTTCCTTCAAAATGAGCTTTGGATGGGAAAAATGTGATGAAGCATATGAAAGTTATGGCTGGTCAAAGTTCAGATGACTTTTCCTGAGGAAACCCTAATTTAGAAACCTCTGATTTTTGATGATCTGAAATATCCTTGATGAATCATGATCAACCCTTGATCAAATTATGAATTTTACTTCATATACTTGATGTTGGCAAAAAATCATGAAGTTTGACTTTGGTTTGACCTCAGTTTGACTTTTTAACTACTTTGACTGACTTTGACTTATCTGATCATTTGACTGAGCAAACCTTTGAGAAAAGTTCTGAAATTTGTCATGGGGATTCTTAGACACATATAAGATGTTATGAAGCTCACTTGAAGTCTTGGAAGTTCATTTAGCCTGATTAAAGTCAAAACCCTAGTTTTGGATGCACTGCTTAGGAGGATGCATTGTCTGAGGGAAATGTCAAATCTTCTAACTAATTGTGAACTTTGTGAACCTTGTGAACCTCATAAGATGTCTTGTGAACCTTGTGAACTCATAAAGTGTATTGTAGACTTCATGAACCTCATGAAAGGCCTTGTAAGTATTGTGAATCTTGTGAACCTTGTGAACCTTGTGAACCTTCTTAGCACACAAAGTCTTGTATTGTGAGGGCAAATTTTGGGGTGCAACAGTCATCTTTGAGTCTTCTCTTCTCACCTCACAATCAAGGATTTAACCCTAAAGGCTTTAAGGCTTTGTGATTAAGCTTATGCCTGTATCCTTCTATTAGGGTAGAGTGTATAACTTTAATCCTAAGTGTTAAACCCTTAATGTGTTTAAATCTTTTAATCAATCCATCTAATAATCACTAAGACACCAAGCTTGTAACTTGGGCCTTGCATTAGGGTTCTAATTCTTCCTTAATTGGTTAAGAAGGACTAACCCTAGTGTTAATGGACAAGTCCTCCTCAAGTTGTCTTACAAACCATAAAAAATCACTTCTTCATCTTATCATTAACTAAAATTCATTTAATAAAGGCTTTGTTTTGTCATGAGGTTAATCCCTAATCATGGATTAAGTTGAGGTATCTTCCTCAGCTTAAATGTTCTCATCTATTATCCTTCTATTAGGATAGTGTAATGGGTCCATTAAATCTCTGATTATGGCTTAATCTCATTACTTAACACTAAACAAAAACTCCAAAAACATCTAAATAATCACAAGTGGGTTAATGATCTTAATCCTACATCATGGTGATTAAGTGTGAAGTGCTTACTTCATGCTTAAGGTATTCTCATTACCCCTAATCAGAGGGAGGATGTGATGAGTTTACTAACCCTTGGTTTAGGCTTAAGCTCATTAACTTATGACAAATCAAAAAGGCAATAAAAGATTGAAAACACCAAAAACAAGCAATAATCGTCTCCTTCGGGATTCTTTCCTCATCACCTTCACTCACAAAACGAGAACTTGCTTCTTCCGTCCGATGCAAGACAGTTAGCACCTGAGCCAGACAGGTCACACACTTAAGCATAGGCAAGCAAGCAGTTCACAAGGCAATTTACCTTTCAGTTTCTTTGGGCCGAACTACGGTGTTCTGAATTCCTCATTGCACGAGAGGATACGTAGGCATAACTTAACAGTTATCGAACAAAAGTCTCTGTATATTCCCCCCTCCTTCCAGCATTATTCTTTAAGCCTCATAGTCTTGAGCATTACACTCTTGTTCTTACATTGACACTTCTCTTATACACTACACTTTTCTTTTACACTGACACTTGCATTCTTTCCAGCTTTGATACACAAATTGCACTGACACTACCCCTTTAAAACACAAATATTTTAAGCGTGGATCCCGTCGAGTACGACGGACAATCTGGGTGCTAATACCTTCCCAGGTTGTAACCAACCCCCTTTCTCAGTCTCTCTGGTTCGCAACCGTCTTATCCATCTTTTCTTAGGTCTATGCAGCATTACCTTTCCTCCGGGATAAAAATGCCTAGCTGGCGACTCTTGTCTTCTGAGTTCACCCTTGTGTGTTCTCTCTCCTCTCGCCGACCGTTCGCGTTTGTACCCCATTTGACCTAGCCTCATTTGGTGGGAGCGACAACTTCAACAGTCAAATTTTCTTCAAGGCCAAAATCTCAGACGGGACAGCTCATCCTTGTTGTTGATGGATCACTAGGCCATTGTTTCTTTATGTTTTCATTTTTCTTCAATTGTATTAAGTTTTTTGCTCTTTAGCTTGTTTGTACTTTCATGTTGATTTTAATGAAATGAGCATTGCTTTATTTTGATTCAATTTCATTTATTTTTTTCATCTTTATGCTTTACATTTCAAGTTCATTTATCTTTTCTCAAGTTTTTACAATGATTGGAGGGAGAATGATGAAAACGAGATACCCATGATTTTTGTTGGTATGCTTTCAATTAAGACTTGGCTAATGATATACAGGCATTGTTTCAAATCCCAAACACTCGAGAAATAAGGAAGTTAATCCCTTGTCAACCCCTTTGAGCCTTAGAAGTTGGAGTTTCTTTCTTTTCGAAAAAACCCGCAATTTTAACCTGGGGATGGGTAGTTCTCAATTAATTCAAATGTGCATTCAAGTACAAGAGAATCATTCAAGATACCTTTCAATAAAGGTTGCAATCTCAAGCTTTCCTTCGTACACATCAAGAAGTGTTAAAGATGTCTCAATTCAAAAGCCAATGATGGTTCATCGTAATCATTAAGCCATGCAGTCATTATCTTTCAAAAAAAATGATATTGAAAAAAAAATTATTGAAAAAAATCAAAGCCCGCTAAGTCAAAGCCTATGAAGGAGATTTAGGCAAAAACTGGGGCATCCCGCTGGCTGTAAGTTCAGATGACACAGTTCAGGCAAAAGTTAGGGATAACAAAAGAAAGATCAATCAAGAGGTTATCAAAATCCTCAACAAAACCAAGATGAGTGGACCAAAGTCCTCACCAGAAGTAACAAAAAGGGAGAGGTGACTGCTATCTCAAAATCCTTGGCTTATGAACCATCTTCATCTGTGCAAATCCAAATGTCTTGGAACTTGAATGCATAGGCTAAATTAATTGAATGTAGGACTGGAGATCATCACGAAGTTGGGTTGGGTTCAAATAAACTTTGAGCCTATATCCTTTGTTTCATAAGCCGTGAACCAGACCACGTTACAACCTTCAAAAGTCCTAATCAAATCCAAGTTTCTTTTGAAAAGCATACTACAGCGAGGTTGCGTAAACTGACTCCCAAGTCTGATACCAATCATTTGTTTCTTATCTTTGCTTTATCTTTCATTTTGTCTCAACCGTCGTGTATTGGCAATGTTTTCATTTACTTTACATCAATAAATTTAATTCCAAAAATGATTCTTGATTTCAAACTTTGCATGAACTTTGCATTAAAATTACCAGGTTTGTGCAAACACTTTTTTATTTGCAAATAAAGTTTCCTCATCAAGGAATTTTCAAAAAGTTGAGAAACTTGGTCAGTGATCTTATCAGGGGGCAAGTTTTTCTCAGGTCCTATGGTTCAAGAGTTGTTGCCCAATGCAAGTTATTCTCAGATTTGGTTAGTTAGAAGATTCTATGCAAGTTTCATGCTGGGTTTATTTTCTCAATATTCACTTCAAGAGCTGAAGCCATGATCAGTGTATTCTCCCAACAGTCATCTCAAATAATTGATCAGTTTTCTCCGACAGTAGTCAAGAACTGAATCCATTATCAGTTTAACCTCATCAGTCATTGAACTTGGGGAAATTTTCTTCAAGGATCCCTAAGCAGCTTTTCATGACTTCTCTCAAAATATTTTCAACTTGGTACAGTTTACCAGTGTGACAGAGATTTGTTCAATAGTGGCATCTCTAATCTCCGAACAGAATGGCAGTGATCTCCATGTTGAGGAATTTGTCTTCCATCTTTTGTAACTCCTCTAGGAGTCTAAACTGGTTGTCAGCATTTTCTCTCATATTATCTTCTTGGGTGTGTTATTCCCCATTCTTGTTAACGTTTGCATATTTGAGTGTGTTATTCCTCATTATGCATTTTCCTGGGTGTGTTATTCCCCATTTTTGGTATACCTTCGCATATTTGAGTGTGTTATTCCTCATTATGCATTTTCTTGGGTGTGTTATTCCCCAGTTTGGTTTATGTTTGCATATTTGAGTGTGTTAGTTCTCATTATGCATGTTCTTGGGTGGGTTAGTCCCCATTTTCGTAAATGTCTGCATACTGAGTGTTTTAGTCCTCATATGCATTTCTCGAGGTCCTGTTGCTTTCAACATCTTACCTTGTGATCAAAGTCCAACTTACTTGACATTTATCTTTGTCTCTCCATAACTTTTTCTTCACATACCTGTTGTTTCTCTCAGATATTACACCTTTCCTTCCGATTGCCATTCTCGGATGTCTATAGTGAAGTCATCATTGATTTGATGTACTGTCCCAGACTTTTTCCCATTTCATTCAGTTTTGTTCCTGAATGTTGTGATTCGCATTTTATCTGATTTCCATTCTCGGATGTTGTGATCATTTTCCTTCTGATTGCCATTCTCGGATTTCCATGTTGGAGTTATCATTGATTTGGTGTACTTTCCCTGAATTTTTCCCATTTCATTTAGTTCTGTTCATGGATGTTGTGATTCACATTTTTATCTGATTTCTATTCTCAGATGTTGTAATTACCTTTTTCCGATTGCCATTCTCGGATATCCCTAGTAAAGTCAGTAAGTTCATTCTTGGATACTTCTGATATATTTTTTCGAGACTTTTCTCACCTTATTCAGTGACATTCTTGGATGTTGTGATCCTTTTGTCCAATTGCCATTCTTGGACATTTTTTGCCTCAGCTGAGCCATGTTGTGGTCTCTACATGTTGTTTTCCCGGTCAAAGTTTCATTCTCCTTATCCCCCGCGTTTATTATTTTTCATGTGTCATTTTGTTCCTCGCAAATTTCTCTGCATTTCATATACATCTCATATTCTTTCATAAAATCTTCATAAAATTTTCATAGCGTTTAATATCCTTTTCATATCATCTTCATAGTATGTAATATCGCTCGTGTCATTTCATTTCATTCCATTCCATATTTTGGTCTCTTAGGGCAAAAAATTGGGTTTTTGATATTTAAGTATCTTCCATCTTGACGAAATGAAGATTTCAATATTTATTATCTCTGGATTGAAGAAACTTAAATAAGGGCATCTGTCATACCCTAATTTTTTACCCTAAGATTTTTCGCATCTCATCTACATCTTGCATACAAACAAGATCTCGCACTGGTTCATTTATCCTTCTCGGGTGCAGGTTTATGCCTCGCGGGGGATCACCGTTTTTTATTATTTGCTTTCATTTATTTATGTTCACTAACCATTAATCAAAATCCAAAAATATTTTTGTTTCCTTTTACAAACCTTTTTTCAGGAAGAGGAACCATTGAAAATGCCAAAAATAGCAGTCCTGCTGCTCGAGCGAAATTTCACAGACAAAAAGTCAAAGACGATCTGCAAATAATTCAAATTTATCTGATCGAAGATTTCCCAAGTTAATTGATTCATTCAAAGGATTCCCAAGGTTCATGTGTTTATTTTTTCGACGTACAAAAAATCGGGCCAGAATAACCAAGCAACCATGTTTGAATAAAAATTCAAATTTCAGCTTGGTTAACCGGTTAACCAAATGGTTAACCGGTTAACCAGTGCGAAATTTAAATTTTTTATTCAAATTCAGCACCCTTAGATCATTGATTTAATTGGAATATTCTAGATCCATTGGTTTCTAATTTCTCTACATCACTTTGATCATTTCCTACCATAAACCCTCACTAATCACCACTCTTTTCCATTTCCCACCAAATTCAAATTACCAAACCTAAATTCAAATTACCAAAGCAAGCTCCATTCCACCAAATTCCCATACCTAAAGTCTTTAAATAGGACCATAATTTCATTCATTCACCAAGCTTTAGAGAGCCAAATTCACCTTGCAAAAATTTCTACAAGCTTTTGATAGCCACAAAACCTCTTGCAAAATACTCCCCCCAACACCAAAATTCTCAAAAGCTCATTTTCTTTCTTTTGAAGTTATCAAGAATTCACATTGAATTCTTGATTAACTTGAGCTAAACCTTCATCCTTTCATTCTTTTGGTCATCAATTTCAGTAGATCTAAGCTTGTGTTGGTCCAATGTGAAGAAGAGCTTTTGGTAATTCATCTTCCTCCATAAACGCATATTCACCATCAACATTCAAGATGTAGATCTTTGGTTCTTTTGTTTCTATATCCTTTGGGTCTTTATTTGTTGTTTGATTAGAGGGACTCCACTGTATTTTGGTTTTAAAATTCGTGCAAATTCAGATCATGATCATCCAATGTTTGAGAAAAGGTTTCAAAATGGATCATGCTGAATTTTCTGCATTTTTCAGCCTCTGGTACAACGTTAACCGGTTAACCATTTAGTTAACCGGTTAACCAGTTTCAAAACAGCATAAATATTCAAAATCTGCTTGCGTTAACCGGTTAACCAATTTGTTAACCGGTTAACACAAGTCAGAAAGGTGTTTTTGGCTTGTTTCAAGCCCCTTTTTGGTTCCTCTTTCTTCTTCTTCTTCTTCCTCCTTTTTATTTTTACCTTGGGAAGCACTTTTGGGAGTGATTTCTCCTTAATTTCAATGAACTTTGGATGTAGATTAGAGTAGTTAATGTTCATCAATTCAAAACTACCTTTAAGTGGATTATTCAATTCATTTAAGGTACTTTGCCTTAGTGATACATTTTCATGCTTGAATCCACCAAGATGAGTGATTGAACTTAAGGATGGAAGAATACCATAAGTGCGGCTCAATTTGGTATTCACCTTTAGTTTTGTGAGGTATCGCGTCCGTATAACGATTTACATATCGTTTATCTCGCATGCATTAGCACTAACATTACGCACCTTAATTGGTGGTGGCCGGCCTCATTTGTAGGGTAATTACTTCGTAAATTACTCGGCGATTGCTTAACATATACCTAAATGTGTCCCGACTTCGGAATAAAAATCTAATTGGGTACTTGCACTTTCGTGGACCGGATCTCTTGTTGATCGCGTAATCCCAAAGTGGTTAATCATATTGCATTAAGAATCGAGACTTATGAATGTTTGATGCGTAGGTGCTTTGGGTCTCCCAATCGCCTTTCAAATTTCATTGAATTCGGTTCGATTTGCCTTGATTAATCACTATAGTGTAAGATGCTAAGCGGATCCGGTTGCCTTTCGGTTTTGGTTACTCTTTTTTTGGTTGTGGTTGATTAAGTTCACCATACCATTATTATGTAAATATTATTATACTATTACTACTACTAATATTTTAGATTCTTGCCCTTTAATTTCTTTTGCTACTAACATTTAAATTCTTGCACTTTTATTTGCTTTTATTTTATTTTTCTTTACTATGCTTTATTCATCCATTGTCATGTTTATTGTTTGCTCTTTTTTTTTTGTTATGTTGATTTTCCTTTTGTCCATTTGGACACAAAAACATTAATAAAGGATTAAACTTCTAAAAGACTTGTAACTTTAATTTTGGACTATGGCCATCATCCTTAGCATTGGACTTGGATTTTTGGACTTAGATTTTAGGATCTTACCCTTTGCTTGAGTTATTATGGATTGAAGTCCTTAGCGGATTTGGTTCACTTGTTTTTGAAGATGGAAGTCCTATTGTGTCAAAGAATGTTCACCATATGGTTTGATTGTTCTTTCATTAACTTTTACTTTAAAGTCTTAGGATAGTCACATCATCTCCTCCCCTTCTTAAATTTTCAAATCTTCTTCCTATTTTCAAAACCTTCTTTGTTTTCAAACTTCAAACGTTTTCACAATCAAACCTTGACTTAGGTCAAGCGGTTTTACCTTTTCGATTTCATTTCTTAATAAATGCTAAGCCACACAAACATATCAAAACTTTCTTTTCAAAACACTTTAAAAAAATTCAAACTCATTCAATTGTTTTTGTGCCCTCGTGCACTTTCCATTTTTATGTTTAGATATGATTCATTATTTCTAGCGGAATTATTCGCTAAAGAATGACGACTTATCTTTACATTTTAAAATCAATTCAACACATTGTTTCTTTTCACATTTTGTACCACGAACTACGAGGTTTTGATCTCGCATTGCACTTTGTGGGTACGTAGGCATGAGACGATCGTCTCTTCAAACACAAAAATCTAAAAAAAGCATTTCTCTTCCCATCTCTTCAATCTCTTTTAAAGCAGACCATTTTTAAACCAAAAAAGCAATAAATATTTCAAAGGGCTCCCGTGGAGTACCACAAACATTTTGGGTGCGTAAAACCTTCCCAATTTGTAACCTATCCCCTTACTCGTTCTCTGTTCGATTCTTTTAGCCTTTTGCTTTTAGATTCATTAGGTTTTATTCGCTCTTTTTCCCTTTTCCATTTGGAATAAAATAAAAGCGCGGCGGCGACTCTATTTACCTTGAGTTAAGTTAGCAAATAACTTACACTCATGATTTTACCGCTACAGGGGCATCCTGGTCTTTTCTTACTATTTGTTTTCCTATAAAAAGGACCTTAGATTTTAGTTTTCAATCATCCAAACTTAGAATCTCTTAAGCATATATCAGTTTTAAAGTAGTAATCACTTCACATCAGGGTGTTACTATAATCGAGTGATCGAGTCTGTATACGTCTGTGTGATCGAGTTTTGGAGCACTCTGGGAGGAAGTTAATCATGCCGCCATTTTAATTCCAGTTCGTATTTTATTTTTTCGCACTTGCTTTACTTTTATTTATTTCCCGCACTGCTTTACTTTATTTATTATCCGCACTCACACTTTACTTTATTTTATTTCTCGCACTCGCTTTAAATACCTTTATTTCCCGCACTCGCACTACTTTTATTTACTTTCCGCACTCGCACTAATTTTATTTACTTTCCGCACTCGCACTAAATACTTTTATGAAAAATAATAAAAAGAACTTTTACTTTACCATGTCTAACTAAATCCATAAAGGTTAGAATGTAAGGATCGTAATTGAACCAGTAATCCGTACAACTGTTCGTAGAAACACTTAAGGGTTATTTTAACTTTCAATTTAAGTTTAATTATTTTTAACTATATCAAAAATAGCCAAAAGCGCTTTGTCTAGTTCATTAGAATTTTTAGATTAAAAAGAAAAGAGATTTTAAAACCATTTTCGGACGCGTTAAGAAGTTTAGAGTCTGGTTCGTGAGAACCTCATTTGGCTAAGAAATCCAGGTTAAAATACTTTTCAACTTAGTTAAGATACTATATTTCTTAAAAATAGGTTTACTACTCTAACGCAGTATGCACCTTTTTATCTGTGACAATAGGAGGGGTTGATTAGAGAGTATAACTCGGTTCTGAATACGCGAAAGCGTCAGTTCCTGTTAAATTGGTTCTTTTCAAAGTGGAAAACATTGCTCATAAGTAGTTCTATTAACAAGTACCGGATTATCAATTGATTACGTGAATTACATTCAAGCCTGTCTTTATTAATTGTTTAAAATTACTATTTTATTTACCATTGCGCACTCTTTAAAACCATTATATTCAATTGCCTTAGATACACACCATAACAACAGGTACGATAGATTGACACTTGGTCTCTGTGGATTCAACAATCTTTTATATTACTCTGACGTGTTCGTACACTTGCAAAAAACACACATCAAGCTTGGAGTTTCAAAACCCTAATTGGTGTTCTTGAGGTCCTTTGACCTAGTTTGCTTGTGATTCTGACTTTGCTCTTTTGACGTGATGTTATCACTTGATTAATGAACATTTGTGCTTATTTGCATAGTTTTTGCATGAGTTTGTGATTTGATTTGAATTTTCATGAGAGATTGTCCTAATTTTGCTTCTTCTTGCTAGCATGCTTAGTTCTTAGGTTATGAGGGCACTTGTGCCAACTCCTATAGAATGTTTAGAGGTATTTTTATATGAGGTTTTATCCCTGGTCCTTGTTTAGTGTGTGTGCTTTGAGAATTTTCTTTGTTACTTGTCTTTAAAGTTTCTCACAAGTGTATGCATGTTCACTTCACCTCCTTTGTTCATCCCTTCTCTTTGATGCTTATGATTGAGTTTATGTGCTTCTTCCCCATGTTTGCTCATGCTTCTTAGGCACCTCTTAACATGATTAGGTCCCTGGTTTTTTACCTGATGCTTATGCCTTGATTTGGTTTGTGTTTGCTTGTCCTTACACTTGTTCACATGTCCACTTCACTTCCCATTCTTATATTGTTTATGTTTGAACTTGTATGAACCTTTCTTTGGTCTCTTGAGCTGTTTGTGCACATTCTTGTGTTGATATGATTCTGGTCTTGATGATTGTGAAGCATGTGTAGCTTGTGTGATCTTTTCTATTCCATGTTTGCTTTTGTTTCTTGCATGATAACTCATGTTGTTTTGTTGTGATTTGATTAATCCATTTCTCATCTTTTGTTGTATGCTTG
Source organism: Lathyrus aphaca (assembly GCA_963966055.1). Lineage (NCBI taxonomy): Eukaryota > Viridiplantae > Streptophyta > Magnoliopsida > Fabales > Fabaceae > Lathyrus > Lathyrus aphaca. Next base: position 4,006,179 of record OZ014519.1, read on the forward strand.
ATCTTGGCACTTGAGAATGACATTTCACTTCTGGTTGTGATGTATTTGCATGACATTTTGTTCATTTGTATCTCATTTGATTTTATTTGTTTTTGTCTTACCATTTGTTTATGCTACTAACCATTTCAGGGGCTCATGGTAAGTGAAGTGTGGATGTCATCCACATTTCAATTCTTCATCTCTTCTTTTTCTTTGTTTTTTATTCTGTAATCATTGATGTGCCTTATGCCATCTTGTGTTTCAATCCTCCTTCATCCCCCTTTAGAAGCAACTTATCTCCTTTAGAGGAGTAAGTTGTTCTCTAGCTTTCCTCCTCTCTTCTTCTTCTTTCTTTTCTTCTTTCCTTCTTCTTCATTAGGATAGTTCAAACCTCACTAAACTAGGATTATCCAAGCATGCTAATATTAGGATTAGACTTTCCCCATTAGATTTTTACCTTTCAGCTCCTCTTCTGTTACTTTCCTTTCTCATCTCAAAACAAAAACCTAAAAAAACATTAATAAAGAAAGAAGTGGTCTCTTGTGTATAAACTTATTCCATGGGGCACTCATATTCATTCCATCTTGGAATAGTGTGGACTTGTCTAGCATGATGTACAAGTCTGATCATGAGATCATCCTCATCAAGAAAAGCATAAAAAACAATTATTCATTTTAATCACTAAGATACCTAATAATTTCAACAAGTTAGTGAGCTTAGGCCCTAGCCCTTGGAAACGAGTCTTGGATAAATTCTCCTTACTCGGTGTGCCTGTTCTATTATTCCATCTTGGAATGTAGTAGCAAGTACACATTCCATGGAAAAGAGTTTGAGTTCACTTCCTTGTGCCACACTCCTAAAAGACTTCTAAAAAACATAAACAAACAATAAGCGTCTTTCCTTCGGGACTTCTATTCTCATCCCCTTCACTCTGAACGCGAACTTGCTACTACTTGTCGCTTTGCAAGATGGTAACACACTCGTCGTCCGAGCCTGTAACACCTGAGCATTGACATAGGCAGTTCAAGCCTTAAGACACAAGCAATATTTTCCACCCCTAGTTAGGGGAACTACGGCGACTATAATCCTCATTGTCCATATGAGGTACGTAGGCAGCGGGGTAGGGCCCGTTCGAACACTCTTTTATTTTCCCTACATTTTCCCCCTTTATTTTCTTTTCTCCAGTTCCAGTCTTTCTTTTTGCAGCAGCTTTCATTTCTTCACCCTTTGAAACATTTTCTTTGCAAGTGTGGATCTCGTCGGGTACGGCGGACGATCTGAGGTGCTAATACCTTCCCAAGTCGTAACCGACTCCCGAACCCAGTCTCTTTGGTTCGCAGGACTCGTGTCCTTCCTTTTCTTTTCTTCTGGTTTGTGCAACATTACCATTCCCGTTCCTTCGGGATAAAAATGCCTGGTTGGCGACTCTACCTTTTCCGTGCCACTTTTGCGTTTGTACCAGGATGGAAATCCAGGGAGCGACACATTGAAGTGGTATGAGTATTCACTCGGGAACTACAAAGATGTACAGAGATTTGAAAAAGATATTTTGGTGGCCTAGCATGAAGCATGATGTGGCTCAGTTTGTTTATGCTTGATTTACTTGCCAGAAGTTGAAAGTAGAACATCAGAATCCTGTTGGTTTGATGCAACCGTTGGATATTCTAGAGTTTAAGGGATATTATCTCAATGAATTTTTTTATAGGGTTACCCAATACTCCGAGAGGACATGATGTTATTTGGGTAATTGTTGATAGATTGACGAAGATAGCACATTTTATTTCAATTGGTATTAGTTTTTCCTTGCAGAAATTGGCAGAGAGATATGTCACTATGATTGCGAAGTTGCATGGGATTCCTTTGAGTATTGTGTCAGACAGAGATTCAAGATTCACTTCTAGATTTTGGGAGAGTTTGCAAGAGGCATTAGGTTCGAAGTTGAAGTTGAGTTTAACTTATCATCCACAGACTGATGGGCAGACGAAGAGGACTATACAATCTTTGGAAGATTTGTTGAGGGCTTGTGTGCTTGAACAAAGAGGTGCTTGGGATAGTCACTTGTCGTTGATCGAGTTTACTTATAACAACAATTATCACTCCAGTATCAGAATGGTGCCTTTTGAAGAACTATATGGTCAAAGATGTCAGACACCTTTATGTTGGCATGAGTCTGGTGAGAGTGTTGTACTTGGACCTGATATTGCGCAACAGACTACTGAGATGGTGAAGTTGATTCTAGATAAAATGAAAACTTCATAGAGCATATAGAAGAGTTATCAGGACAAAACAAGGACAGATCTTGAGTTTTAGGAAGGAGGCCTTGTGTTTTTTAGACTCACTCTGGTGACCGGTGTTGGGCGAGATTTGAAGTCGAGAAAGCTCACTCCTCGATTTATTGGTATGTACCAGATTTCTGCCAGAGTTGGACCAGTTTCTTATAGAGTGGCGTTGCCACCGCTATTATCAAATTTGCATGATGTATTCAATGTTTCGTAGCTTCTGAAGTATGTTATGGATCTGTCTCATGTGATACCGATGGATGAAGTTGAGGTAAGAGATAATCTTACGGTTGAAGCATTACCAGAACATATCAATGATCGCGAAGTGAATTAGTTGAAAGGCAAAGAAATTTTTCTCGTGAAGGTAGTATGGGGAGGTGTTGCTAGTGGAAACATGACTTAGGAATCAGATAGTAAGATGTGGGAGTTGTATCCGAGTTTATTCGCATCAGGTAAATTTTCGAGGACAAAAATATTCTAAATAGGGGAGAGTTGTAACCCCCCAATTTAATTGTTAATTATTTATTCGATTAATTAGAAAATTGTTATGTGTTGTATGATTTGTAAAGATTGATGGTGTGTTTTTGTGCCTTATTGATGGTTGTGTGTCCTTAGTGAAGGGTAGTGGCATTGTAATGTAGGTTGGTGTGTTGAGTATAAAGAATGATACTATTTTAATTAATATAAGTTTAATAATTTATATTATATGTTGAAATAATCTAAATTAATGGAATATTAGTGAAAAGGATAGGTTGGTAAATAGGTGAGGGGTTAGTGAGGGAAATATGAGAATTCCAATATTAGGGGTTCAAGGGTTATGTTGGGGATTTTGAGAAAGGGAGTAATCCAGTTCGTAAAACTGATCGTGGAATTGAGAAGAGCGTGAACAGAAGAAAGGAAGAAGGGAGCTAGGGCAAGAGTTAGAGGAAGAGAATCTGTAATACCTCAAAATTTGCCCTCATATTTATCCCTTTTACTGGCTTACCGCTCTGCATTCATCTGCATTTCTCAATAGTTCATTAACATCGTGATAGCGCATTTCATGGGTTCACAGGGCATGTGATCAAGGCCCTGGGAGATTAGAGTTGCGTACCTTATCCGTATCCGTCAAGGGTTGAACTAATGGAAAATATTCACTAGACCATGATTCCACTTCAAATACGGTTGTTCAGTTATGTTTCGACTCAGATGGGAGTTTGACCTAGTTATGGTCAGACTATCAAAAGATTGCTGCAACTGCAAGATCATTTGGGCCACTGGGATATTTCTTAGACAAGGCATATTCAAAGTTCAGGTCGTCGTGTGTTGAGAATCATCAGTTTATCAAACAGTGTTTCGTGTGAAGTTTGGTTTGAATCTTCAGTTTATCAGTGATTCATCTGGATTCGAATGGTCATGGCATGTTTCAGACGATTCAAAGGGGTGTGACTAATTTGGAAAATTATTCAGTGGCTCAGAAGTGGTCGTGTTCATAGACTTGTGGAAAGAATTCAAAATAGGCTTTGGATTAAAATCGAGATTTCATTCATTGTTTTGTTCTCATTTTTATAAACCATTCCGGATTATTCTATTCCACTGTCATATTTTTACTTCAATTTCCATTATTCTATATGTGTCCATCAGTCCATTTTCAGTTTCTTTTTTATTCACCTTTCCATTTATTTTTGTTCATAATCCATTTCGAACCACCTTTTAAAAGTCTAGTTGTCCAAAACCATATTCAATTTTCAAAGCCCACGTCAAACTCATATTTTTCCTTTTGTCTGCTTCATACCATTCAAATTCAATACCAACCTTGTTTTAGAATCATCACAAATTTCACAAAATTACCAAAAAAAATAGTAATAAAAACTTCACATTCATGGCTAAACCACTTTTATCCATATTCAAAATTTTACCGGTTAGTTTGAAGTCAAACTTTTGTTTTTTGTTGCAATTAAATTCCATCTTCATTATGCACAAGTCTGTTAAAATTAAATGTCCATTTTAAGTCATCTTCTGAAGAGCCAATGCATGATACCAAAAGTCCATATCATAGTTTTGTCCGAGAAACTATTGCTAAAAGTTGTGTTTGCTTTTATGTGGTTTTCTCTTTACGCTAAAATTGGTGGGAGGTATTTACAAAACCAATTAATAACTAAATATGCATTGGAAATGAATGCAACAAAAGTCAAAAAAAAAGGGGAGATAACAAAAGATATTCATACTTAAATTATGAGGGTTCAAGGCCATGAGGCTAATTCAATACAAAGTTCAGTTTGCGAATCCTGACATCACGAGTTAATGAATTGCAAGTTTATTCCAAATTACATAGGGAACTGCAAGTCGCAAAGTGCAGAAGAAGTGGAATTATAGTCCATTACAAGAAATCTCACAGAATTTGAAAATGATTGTCTTCACATCCAAGGCCTACAACATCCTTTCTCTCATATCTATAGCTAAAATGACATTGACAGATAAAATTGTTGATCCTTTCCTTCAATTGTTTAATGACAGCAAGTTACAAGCTACGATTGATACATCTGGCCAACCAAAGCCTTGAAGAACTTTCAAATGAAGCATCCGAGTTAAAAGAACGGCTGCTTACTAACTTTTCACCAGATGATGCTTGTTACAACAGTAAACATTTTTCATTCTGAATTAAAGGATCATAAACATTCTGATACGGTTGATATTACATTATGTACTATTTATGATGACATTCCAGCTGGTGGTTTGGAAAGCTAAGCTAATGTTGATGCACAACAACAACATTCATAAAAACTAAGCTTGATTAGTGTTGATGACATTTTGGGTTTAGTTTTTGGAGACAAGCACATCATGTAGGAAAGATTTTCGTTTCAACACCTTGAAGGAAAGAACAAAAGCTGGTCAACTCAGCACCTTCATCACCATTCAACCTCATCCAATGATCACCTGCGTACACCAACATCTTTTCTAATCAACAACAGAACAAATGGAAAAGTTAACAGGATTCCATTTAGTCTATAACTAACCCTAACAAAATTTCATTTTAACAGAATAACCAACTCTCCACAATTCAATAATAGAAACCACAAAACTCATAACAGAATTGAAAAAAAAAAACGAAAAATGAATAACAGAAAAATAACTAACTTTATAACAGAACCATAACTGAATTATTACCTGAAGCTTCCAGAATCTTCTGTGAGTATCGTCTATAAATCAATAGCTTCTCATTCAATCAGCTTCTTCCACAACTTTTTCAGAACCCTTCCCCAATCATTGTTCCATCTTCTTCCTATACTACACACACACTTCACCATTTTTCCTCTTTGACTCATCATCATTCTCCAGCTCCATTCTTCAATCACTTCTCTAAAAACCTTCTTCTTCACAAAGCTTCACAAGCTCAATGATTGTTCTTTGCAATTTCCACCAAGGACAATCCTTTGCAACCTTCTCTCATTCATCTTCAAGAACTTTTTAATTCAGAATTCAGAAACATCAATCTTCTTCTGTTTTCAATCGTCACATTGCAATCCGCAATCGCCGTGTCCTTTAATCTTCAACTCAGCTTCCTTCGGTTTTCGTCTACGTCGAATCAGCTCTTCATCTTCGATGCGAAAGTCCTCTGTGACGATATCATCATCTCCAATATTTCCTGCGAGATTCGATAATGTGTTCAACAAAAAGAAAAAACTAAGAAGACTCGGGAGTGATTAAAACAGAATTGTTTCGCGGCGGGCTTGAAAGTACGATAACAGCAAAATCAGACTCGGGTTAGCTTACAGGAATTCAGAAGAATCAGGAAGAGAGTGGAGTGCCGAAGCTTACTTGAAAGGAATTTTGAATCGTGACGGCACCAAAGTCACGAAGGCTTTCTCTCCACGAGCGTCATCTTTACAGCTCCGATTCAAGGTACGAAATCGCCTCCCTCTTGTGCGAAGTGGTTTCCGTGTGGTTAGGTTGTTATTGATGTTACTTGAATGTATGAAATTTATGATTCAGGGTTAGGAGAAAGTTTAGGTTAGAGAAAGAATCCATGTTAGGTTGGATTGAGATGGAAGAACAAGGTGTAGGGCTCAGTTTTGGGTTTGCCGGTAGGAAATGGTGACGGGTTGCACGAGGAAGAAGATGGAGAATTAAAGCTAGCGGCGGAGGAAGGTTTAAAGAGGATTTAGGTTTTTGTTGGTTCAATATATGGGACTGTGTGCTTATTTTGCAACATAATTCTTAATGCAAGCTAATGGGGTGTTAAGAGGCTTAAATTATTAGTGATTGATTCGGTTTAGCGGCGGAAGAAGATGGATCCGCGGCGGCGCCGTTTGAGAGGGGGACAAGACTAGGGTTTTTCGTTTGGGAAGGAAGAGGATGAAGGTGACAGTGGAGAGGGTGAAACGGCGTCGAAGGGATTAAGTTTTAGGTTTTGTTTGATTTGAGTTTAGTTTTCTGATTGTTTTGTTTCGTTAATGTGAATAATAAAACAAATAATGTTCATCAATGTTAATTAATCCATAATTAATTTCTTTTAATTATTCTGATTTGATTTATTTTTAAGTTACAAGAGATAACTAGGGAAATATACTAAGGACACCCCTCCTTAGGCCCATAACAAAAACAAACAAGTGAAAATCATGCCATATGCACCTCCCCTTTATCCTGCGAAAATGGGCCCAATAAGGTTTGCTAATCACACCCCGTCTCATAAACCCATAAAAAATATAATATAAAAATATGATTTCGGTACCCCCTCCTTATTACAGCGCATCTGGGCCTTGGCATTTTCCTGTTAGCACCCCCATATTAAGCCCAGTTACAAGAGATAGTTAGAAAAATATATTAAGGACACCCCTCTTTCGTATTTCTGTTTTGTTAGTTTTTATATAGTTATAAGATAATTCACTAAAAAAATAGAAATACAATTAGAAAATTCCTAAAAAAATTTGAATAGATTTTTAATTCATATTATAATTGTTTAGAACTTTATTTTTCTATTTTTGCTTTATTTCTGATTTTATGTTGAATTTTACATGTAAATGGTTCATAGTGAATTTTCTTCAAATATACATAAACTTGTAGATTTTATATTTTTCTTCCAGTAACTTTTTTTAGCCCATTCTTTTTACTGTAGTTAGAAGACCCATAATAGTACTTAGAATAATTTTTGTGGATTTTTTAGACCATTTTATCTTAGGTTTAGAGGCTTAATCCCTTAGAAATTAGTGGTCAATGCATAGCTGAAAATAAGCAATTTCTAGGCATAGTTAACTTCTGATTTTTTAGGATATTTTTTAGTACAATATTATAGGTAGTTTTAGGACCCTATAGAATTAATTCCATAATTTTTCCAGGACTTTTAATATTTTTAGTGTATTAATTTTTAGGCTAGTTATTCATGTACAATTCACTTGGTTTAGTTTAGAATGTTAGGACCCCTTAAGAACTAGTTTAATTAGGTTTAGGCTTAGGAATTTAAAATGACTTAGAAGAATTTGATTACCGATTTTAGAATGATAATATTAGATAGTACCCTTAGTTTTAGTACTTAGGCTTAGCCTTTATAACAAATAGACTTAGATAAAGTTTAGGCTTGTTTTTGGTTTTATATCTTAAAAATGTATCTTTAGAATTTTATTTCTTATTTCCATTTTTTTTAAATGCTTTGCCTTATTAGTTGATTTTTCCACTTGCATAGGCTTCCCCATTGTTTTAGAATCAACTTAACTTCCTTAGAAAGTAAGTTGAATTCTAGTAGTTTCTAGTTCCTTTTTTCCATTAGGCTTAGAAAACCTCATTAACCATAGGACCACCATTTTAACAAATGAAATTAGGGTTGTGTCTTAGTTCCCATTAGATTTTTCCTTTTCAAACTTGAGTCACTCTTTCTCACCTCATGAAGAAAACAATAAGACACTTAATAAAAACCGAACAATCTTGTACGACACGAGACTTTGTTGCGGAGTGTTTATACGCGTCCTGTTTCGGGGCGAGGTGTAAATGCTTCCCGCGACGGATAGGTCTTAGTATGAGAATGTTCACAAACAAATTCAAAATACTTCTCTTAAAAGACCAAAAACAAATAACAAGCGACTATCCTGTGAGAACTTCTTTTCTCATCTCATTCACTCACAACGCGAACTTGCGACGACTTGTCACACATGCAAGACGGTAAACGCACTCGTACCAGACGAGCCTGCAACACCTGAGCATAGACATACACAGTTCCAACATAAAAAACACAAACAAATAGTTCCCGCCTTAGTTAGGCGAACTACGTCGACTCTGATCCTCATTATCCCGATGAGGTACGTAGGCAGCGGGGTAGGGCCCGTTCGAGCATATTCTTTATTTTCCCTACATTTCCCTCTTTCATTCTATTCTCTTTTCCTTATTCCATTCCTCATTTCATTCCAGTTCTAGTTAGCAGTTTTATTCAGCAACATTTTATTTCTCACCCTTTGAAACAAAACAAACAAGCGTGGATCCCGTCGGGTACGGCGGACGATCTGGGGTGCTAATACCTTCCCAGGTCGTAACCGACTCCCGAACTCAGATATTTGGTTCGCAAGGCCTTGTCCTTTCCTTATTCCTTAGGTTTGTGCAACATTACCTTTCCCGCTCTTTCGGGATAAAAATGTCTGGCTGGCGACTCTACCTTTTCCGCGCCACTTTCGCGTTTGTACTAGGATGAAAATCCCGGGAGCGACAGAATCCCATCAAGAGAGAAATTGTCCGTCGAATCAAGGTAAGGGTGATATTTCTTTCATATCTTAAGGGTAAATCAATATGAGTATTGAGTAGAGATTCACTAGGTTGGAATCCATGGAGATTTAGGAAACGTTTGATGGAAAAGTATGATAGAATGATTAGGAATTGATGAATTGTTGTAGTTGTTTGATTGAGAATTGTATATAGGATGAATGTATTGTATGTATGAAATTATGTGTTTTTATGAGGTTAACAAGGGTTTTTGAGAGGGAAATCGCAACAGGAGATAGGTTGAACTCACAGAGAAATTTTGCAGAAATCGTTGTTCCCACTTAGTGCGGTGTTGGGAAATTTCGCCTCTTCCAGGCAGAGACGAGCGCCCTTAGCGCAGAAGGGAGGCCGCTCAGCACGGTCTTGAACCAAAAATAAATTATTTTTAAAATGAAAAATTCCATAAATTATTTATTTTATAACCTGGTGGTTAGGTGTTGGTGTGGTGGTGATAGGAGCACGTATTGGTAGGTTATGTGTTTGTTTTGTAGTATGTTAGAGGTAACGATATAAAAACATGAGTTAATATGTATATATATATATATATATATATATATATATATATATATATATATATATATATATATATGTGTGTGTGTGTGTGTGTGTGTGTGTTGTTGATGTTGTTATTGATGTTGTTTCATGTTGTTGTTGAGGTTGTTATATGTTGTTATTGATGTTGTTACATGTTGTTGTTGATGTTGTCGCATGTTATAATTGATGTTGTTGCATGAGGTCGTTATTGTTGTTGACATTGCATATTGTCATTTATGGTGCATGGCATGTGCATAGTTGTGGGATAGTGTACCAAGGTAGGGTAACAACTTCCATATAGATTCTTTGAGGGAATCGTTACTGGTGCGGTCATGAAATAGGGACCGTACGTGACCATGAAACAGGGGTCATGGGTGTGATCATGAAATAAGGATCACACTGGACCATGAAATATGGGTCAAAATTTTCGACGGAAACTGGATCATGAAACAGGGATCGTTAAATGGTACCACATGCATTGATTCTGATGGAGTCTCATTTGCATGAATTAGTCGATGGTTGTATAATAGTGATATGTGTGTTGGTGTGAATGTTAATTATGTTGATTGATTAGAAGTGGTGAATACCTGATGATGTTTATCTCTTATTTGGATTATGTTTCTCTTTTTTGGTGTAAGTATCTTACCCCTTCTGTTTGAATGTTACCTTTACATAGGTAACGTACAGGTGATCAGGAGTAGTAGAGTCTGTGGTTGGTGAAGTTGGTGCACTTCACATTAGAAGAGTCAACTTTGATACGTAACTTTGGGGAGTTGGGAACGATGTTCGAATTTTTATGTTTTGAGACAAAAGACTAAGTTATTGTTGAAATATTATGTTTATTTTCTTTGAAAATTCCGCTGCATGAATAATTTTTATATTACGTATCGTTTGAGCCATATAATTGGAAGAAATATTAACACTTGAATTTTGTTTTATATTTTGGATACTTTTATTTTAAATTGAAATTTTACAGGGAAATATTTGGGTGTTACAGTCAACCCTATAGAAACCAACCTTGTCGTAAATTGCTTCAACATCACTCCTTCAATTCATTCCTTAACCTTGAAAATCCACTTACAATTAACTAAATTGGATCCAACAGGTTTCTAGATCAGATCCCAAGTCTTATTATCATGAATAGATTTCATCTCATCATACACGACTCTCAACCATTTATTCTTGTTTCGAATCCTCATAATTCCCTTTATCTCTAGGTTCTTCATCAAGAACCTCACTTGCAGATATTAAGGCAAATGCTATAAGATCTACATACCTAAGTCTCTTGGGTGGCTTGATGACTCTTCTTGACTTGTCTCTTGCCAAAATGTAGTAATTATCAGTCTCCTCATCTTCATTAGTAACTTGTGTTTGCTCTTCAACTTCATCTGGGTTATGCAATTTAGTATTAGTATGCTCCACCTCAACAAGGATCTCTTCCTTTTCCGACTCCTCTGTAGAGATCTTGGTACTTCAACCAACGCCATCAGTTTTCTTAAAATCCATTTCAACTTCATTGAAAACTACTCTTAACTTGTGATACACCTATTCTGACATGGCTCTAGGCACCATAACCTATAAGGTTTGACTCCTTCAGGGTATCCAAGGAACATATATCTTAGAGCTCTAGGTTCGAATTTGTCTTGCCTAAGGTGAGCATATGTTACACATCCAAATACTCTAAGTTTGTCAAGGTATGGTGGATGACCTAGCCAAACTTCTTAAAGTGTCTTCATTCCTAAGGCAGTTGAATGACACCTATTTATCAAGTATAATGTAGTCATAACAGTGTATTCCTAAAACGCCTTATTCAATCCTGCACTAACTAACATGCATCTAACCCTTTCCAAAATGGTTCAATTAAACCTTTCAACCAAACCATTATGTTTGGGAGTCCCTACAAAGGTTATGTGCCTTGCAATACTAGACACATCACAATTGTTGTCGAAAGCCTCATTGCAAAACTCAAAACCATTTTCGGTCCTCAACCTTTTTACCTTCTCACTAGTTTGGTTTTCAACCAAAGTCTTCCATCTTTTGAAATTTTCAAAAGTTTCATAATTAGTTTTCTGAATTAATACCAATAACTTTTTGGAATAATCATCAACTATGGATAGAAAATATTTTGAACCTGAGTGTGACAAATTCCTTGGAGGCCCCTAAATATCAGCATGGATATAATCAATGGATCCATATGTTTTTTGTTTTCCTTTGTTAAGCTTCATTCTATAGAATTTACCAAATACACAAGGTTCATAAAACTCCAGCTTTCATACTTGTCACCATATAGCAAAAAAAAATTCGATAATTCGACTAGACCACTTTCACTGACATGTCCAAGTATCTTGTGTCATTGTTCAGTCTTCGACACAATTTTTATGGATATTACATTTGCTAAACCCCTTATAACCTCATCCTCAAGGATATATAGTCCTTGCCTATTCACGTATCTCAAGACTTCCTTCGACTCCTTCATTACCCTTAGCATACTTTGCTCTCCTTTGAACACATTTCATTTCTTGTCAAATTCACCAAGAGAAATCAAATTCCTCTTAAGATCAAGTACATGCTTGACATCAGTCAATAGTAAAATTCTGGTATCATATACGTGATGTTGAGGGTGATGTCACAACATTACAATTTGAGTATTAACAAGATAAAAACAATATAAATAATAGCAATAAAAACACACACAAGATTGTTAACCCAATTCGGTGCAAACACACCTACTCTGGGGGCTACCAAGCCAGAAAAGAAATCCACTATTAGTAGAACAATTCAAAGCCTAAACAGTCCCAATTTACAACTTCTTACTTGAACCTACCCAATGCAACTTCTACATATAAATCAACATCTAGATATGAGAAATCACCATCTCACTCCCCCTCAATCACACACTGTGATAAACAATCAAATATAAGGAAAAATAGAAGATTACTCTTCCAAAACACAACACCTTGAGCTTGCTTAAAATCTTTGATCAAGAACAAACACGCATGCTTAAAAGCTTAGAATGGACGGAATTACAACTCAAAAATTAGTCCAATTCAAACATCAAGATGATGTATGAATGGCTCACAAATTACAAGACAAAGTAAAAACCCTAATTCTTAATGTGTAACACTTCAATCTCTCCAAAATAGGGTTTCACACCTTTAAGAAGAGAACAATCTTCAAGGACTAGGGCAAGGAAAACGAACATATGTGATCTTCATAAAAGCAAATTGATCTTCAAATCTTCTTAATATAGAAAGCATAAGAGTGGAACCATCTGAACCTTCCAAAAGCGAAATATTTAGCTCAATAATAAACTTGATAAAAGCGCAACCAATCACTAAAAAGCACGCACAAAAGATATGCTCAACAGACAATTATAACATTCTAAAAAAAGAACGTTCTTATATAAAATGTTAGAACATATGTCTTGACATCATGACCAGATTCATGCAACAGCACAAACAACCTGCATCACTCTTAGAACATAAGGTCAAGAAATCCTTCATGACATCTTGAAGACAACAACATGTTTTAACAAAAAAAAAATTCCAATCACAGAACTAACAATCTCCCCCTTTGGCAAATTTTGGCTAAAACCATATTAGAGAACAGTCCTGCAAGAAACCAACCAGAGAGCCATCATGGCAAACAAAACAACTGCTAAGAACTAAGCCATCAAAGTAAACAAGCATCACTAAATACTTCTCCCCCTTTTCATACATAATTAGCCAACCATAAAAAAAAAAAAAGCCATTAAAGAAAGATCCAGGAAAGGTAGAAAGAAAACCATAAATCTTAAGAGTCACAAGAGAAGTCTTAAGAGTCAATAAAAAGTTATTACAGCCCATGCACATAAAGTGCCAAAAGACATAAACCAATAAAACATTCCAATAGAAGCAACACCTGCAACATCCATCAGACCTTGAGGTGTCAGTTTCCTTACTATCAGCATAATCAGTATGCTTAGTACATTCACCAGCTTCCTCTTCCTGACCTTTAGCATCTTCAATGCTACCACCTCCAGTTTATTCCATATCCTTTATCAATTATTCCAACTTCATTTTTCTCTCAGCATGAACACGAATAACCTCTCCTAGTTCCCTGCAAGTTTCCTTCAAATCCAATATAACCCCTGTCTTGGTGGTGGGTGTCTTCTTAGTAGATGTTGAGACAAGATCTAGGACATGTCTTCCTGAAAAGAGTTTGTAATGCACAGACAAGGTAGATTCTCTTTTGCAGACATTATCAGTACTATAGAGAATATCAGAGTGCTGACTGAGAATAATTCCACATATAAGGGAGGGAAACACAATGGGCATTTTGGCAGAATTTGTTGTAGCATGCTTCATAGTCTGGTCAAATATGTACTTTCCATAATCAAACCTAGTCTTAGTACCTATAGCAAAGACAAAATTTACCTAAACCAACAGCAATAGTGGAAGTGTGATTGGTGGGAACCCAATTAGCTGCTCCAATTCTGTGAAGAATAACATATTTCACACTAAGTTCTCTAGCAGAAAGTTTCCCTTTCATGGGCCAAACCTTCACTTGAATTGTAGTTATCACTTTGCAAATCTGATTGTCAGTAACTTCAAGCTCACTTTCTTCTTGATCGCTTCTTTCCAGGTACTTGTTGATGATAGTAGGAGAAAAATCAATACACCTACCTCTAACATGGACCTTTCTAAAATTCTCACTCCTTCTATTGTCAATATCCACAGGAATATTCACAATGAATTCTTTGACTAGAATTTCATAACAATTTGAAAAACCAGACACAGTCTTCATTAATCCAGCACTGGATATAAAATCTATAACCTCCTTGATTTCAGTAGCATTAGTTTCCAGCTCTCTTTCCAAATCAATCCTTCTTTGATACACAAACTTCCATTTGGTTACACTGTCCACAAAATGAAATGAAATGTTATCCAATGGAACATCTGGTATGCTGACAGAAGATTTCTTAACCACAGATTTTCTTGCATGGGTGATGTTAGGGACAACATTATCAACATCATTATCAATTGTTGTGTCTGATCTGGTCTTCCTCTTTTTGGAAGCTGGTTCAACTTTGCTACAAGATCTAGCAGGTCTAACCATAGTCATTTTCTTGAAGCTCCTTGAGGGAGGGTTATCAGCAACAGATTTTCCTTTTCTGGATTTCATTCTACTGACTATACCAGGGTTAACATTTGCAATCAACTAATTGTTAGATGGAACATCATCTATATTGACAATATTTTCAGGGTCTTTATTTGGACTAGCACTATTCTCTTTGAGTGAAACATTTATTCCAATGTTTGTACTCTTTCTCAATAACAAATTCAGCAAGAGTGTGAAGGTTTAAATCATCATGAATCTTCTCAGAATGAGAGGACTCCGCCTTTTTATCCCTAGATTGATTGACATCAATAAGAGGACATGCAGCCATTTGAGAGAGAGGTGCGAAAATACCAGCAACGCTATGTCCTTCAGACAAGATCCTACCAACAAGACGCCTAATAGCCCTATCTACATAGATATTACCTTCCTTGTAATTATAATCAGAAGGAAATTCATGAGAGGCATCATCATTCTTACCTTTATAAGATCCTTCAGAAGTGTGAGAGGTCCTAGATTTTTTCGTATTACCACCTTCATAGGGAACCATAAATAGAGGGGTAGCGTTCAGGGTTTCATCAAAAGAGAGATCCATTTGTGACCTAGCAATGGAATCAGACATAGTAGATTTTGAGGAGGAAAAGGTCTAATGTTGAGACATTACGAAGTGGTTTAGATGAGGTTTCGCAAGATTATACACGAGATTTTTAGAGGTATGGTGAATTAGGGAGAAGTTTGTGTGAGAACAAATGAAAGTAGGGTAGCATGTGAGAGCCATGCAAAAATTATATTTAAACCATTGCTCTTGATAGTGGAAAGATTTGTTTTGGGAAAATAAAGAAGAATTAAAGAGGTTTCTATATATCATTCAATGTCTCTTCAATTTATTTAAATGGAAAATTCCCTTTATACTCTTCTCACAAACCTTTAATTGCCATAATCTTTCATAGACATAAATTCCCAATTTACCCTTCATATTTCCCAAATGAATATTATTTATGGCTCTATAGTAACACAATCATACAATTTTCCTTCAATAATCTTATAGTCTAGGATAATCACCTTGTCTTCAACAGACTTCCTCATAACCTGATGACAGACATCACTAAATTTGGACTTATTGTGTTGGTTGAAGATGTTTATATCAATCAGGTTGTCACTAATAGATGTTATGACATCCTGTTTGACATTACAATTAGCCAGAATATGTTTTATCAGTTGTGAACAACTATCTCTATTTGTTGTGTGCTCAACTTTAGTTGTAGACAGAGAAACACAATTATGTTTTTTGTTAAACCAAGTTATATCGTTGTTCCTTACACATAAGCAAACTTTTGTCTTGCTCTTCCTATCCTTAGTACTGGTACTAATACCAGCAAAACTTATCATTTGTATAGGTTCCATCAAGTCTTTATGACCAAGTTTCACCACTTTAAAAGTAGTGTGATGTTCAATCTTTTGATGTGACATCTTGATTTGCTCTCCAATCTTGCATTCACTACATAATCTTCCTACTTCTTTAGCTAGAATGTGTGTGGTGGACTGGCTGAATTTTTAGGAATCCACACATATAAATTGTCCTTAGATCTGACTCCTTTCATACTGAATTCATTCGTCTCGTTAGTAACTAAATATTCATATTTGGTGAAGTTGACATTTAACCCTTGATCACACAGTTGACTGATACTAATTAGGTTTGCAGTTAAACCTTTAACTAGTATTACTTTATTAAGACTTGGGACTTCTGAACATTTCATATTTCTAACCCCTTTGATCTCTCTCTCTTTGATCCATCACCAAATATCACATGGTTAGGGGAAGAGACTTCAAGTCTACCAATATATTTTCTATCCCAGTTATGTGTCTTGAGCAACCACTATCAAAATACCATGTCTCCTTACCTATATTTTTGAGAGAAGTATGAGCTATTAAACTAGTAGCTTCAACCTTGGGAATCCATTGCTTTTTGTTCATAGGAATTTTTTTGATTTGACTTGGTTTGGAAAACAGTCTTATGGAATCCATATAATTTGTAACATAAGGGATTTATATGACCAAAGCGTCCGCAGTAATGACATCTCCATCTATAAAATTTTTCTTCTATAGTTTCCTTATCTTTTGTCATGATGTTGTGGCATTTGATTAAACATCTTGGGTTTGATCTCATAGTGAACAATATTTGAGATAAGTTCTTCTCCTCTAATAAACCTTATACCAGTCACATCTCCAACAAACTTTCCAACTTGTAGAATCTCATCTAAAGTATCGGAACTGTTGTTCAGCATTCTCACAGACTTGGTCATTTGATCAAGTTTAGAGTTTAGTAATGTTACCTCATCCTTTAGTTTGGAGATGATTTCAACATGTTTTTCCTTTTTAGTTTCCAGTTAGGTTATGAGTTTCTTTTGTTTCTCTCCTTGTTGATAGACTTCTTCACTTCTAAGACATAACTTTTTATAAGAGGCTACCAAATCTTCAAAGGTCAATTCATCATCACTGGAGTCTGAGTAATATCTCCCAGTTAGAGAAGTAGCACCCTTTGTTGATTCTTCTTCAATTTCACTCCCAACCTCCTCATCAGATCAAGCTACTGTAAGACTTTTCTTCTGTTTCTTATGGTAAGTGGGACATTCAGTTTTAATGTGCCTAAAACCATCATATCCATAACATTGCATTTCTTTGGATTGAACATGTTTTTCTCCAGATGAGATGTTCTTGATATCTGGTCTTGTTTTCTTCTCCATCCTCTTATCACTTTGTTAAACTGTTTTCCAAGAACCACCAAGGCGTTTTCTAGACCTTCATCAATATCCAGATCACATTCTTCTATTCCATCTTCAGTGTTGGAGACAAAAGCAATTTTTTTTGTTCTTCTTATCAGATTTGTCATTCATGCCTATCTCAAAACATTGAAGAGATCCAATGAGCTCATCCACTCTCATTTTGCTAATGTCATGAGCTTCCTCTATGGTAGTGACTTTCATGTCAAATCTCTTAGGAAGAAATCTGAGAGTTTTCCTTACCAATTTTTCATCAGACATTGTTTCTCCTAGAGCACTAGAGGCATTAACTATTTCAAGAATGTTCATATGAAAATCATGAATGCTCTCATCATCTTTTATTCTCAAGTTTTCAAATTTATTAGTGAGCAACTGGAGCCTAGACATTTTTACCTTAGAAGTACCTTCATGAGTAGTCTTTAGAATATTTCAAGCATCTTTAGCCACATCCATTCTTGGCTTCCAGTAATCATAATTAGTACCATCTAGAAATGGTGGTCTGTTCACCAATCCCACATCCTTTTCCATAATACCAGAAAGTAACTTCCCTAGATCTCACCCAGATACAGAGCATGATTCCTGCTCTGATACCAATTGAAATTCTGGTATCAGATACGTGATGTCGAGGGCAATGTCACGACATTACTATCTGAATATTAACAAGATAAAAACAATATAAATAACAGCAGTAAAAAACACACATGATTGTTAACCTAGTTTGGTGCAAACACACCTACTATGGGGGCTACCAAGCCAGGAAGGAAATCCACTATTAGTAGAACAATTCAAAGCCTAAACAGTCTCAGTTTACAACTTCTTACTTGAACCTATCCAGTGCAACTTCTACCTAGAAATCAACATCTAGATATGAGAAATCACTATCTCACTCCCCCTCGATCGCACACTGTCATAAACAACCAAATATAAGGAAAAACAGAAGATTACTCTTTCAAAACATAACACTTTGATCTTGCTTAAAAGCTTTGATCAAGAAAAGACACTCATGCTTAAAAGTTTAGGGTGGACAAAATTACAACTCAAAAATTAGTCCAATTCAAACATCTAGGTGATGTATGAATGGCTCACAACTAACAAGAAAAAGTAAAAACCCTAATTCTTAATGCGCAACACTTCAATCTCTCCAAAATTCACTCTCCAAAATAAGGTTGCACACCTTTAAGAAGTGAACAATCTTCAAGGACTAGGGCAAGGAAAACGGACATATGTGATCTTCATAAAAGCATATTGATCTTCAAATCTTCTTAATATAGAAAGCATAAGAGTGGAACCATTTGAACCTTCCAAAATCGAAATATTTAGCTCAATAATAAACTTGATAAAAGCGCAGCCAATCACTAAAAAACACGCATAAAAGATATGTTCAACAAATAATTATAATATTCTGAAAAAAGAATGTTCTGATATAAAATGCCAGAACATCTGTCTTGGCATCAAGACCGAATTCTTGCAACAACACAAACAACCTGCATCACTCTTAGAACATAAGGTCAAGACATCCTTCATGACATCTTGAAGACAACAACATGTTTTAACAAAATTTATGTCAATCACAAAACTAACAAATAACATTATTGACTCATCATGAAGATTGAATCTGGCAGATCCAATTCATGCAATCTTGCATGCTTTATTGTTTCCCAGCAACACTGATCCACCATATTGGTCACATAATTCCTCAAACACGACTTTGCTTGGAGTCATGTGTCAATTACTACCTAAATCGATAATCCAATCCTTGATATAGTTGTTGCTTGAAACCACCAGGACTTCAGATGATTCATAACCATCTTACGCAATGATTGCATTACCATTATCCTTTCCACCATGATTATTCAGTTGATTAGGACACACCTTTATTGTAAGTTCCTCCTTCTTACAATAATAACACCTAATTACAAGAGTATTACCACCATAAGAATTTTGTAGAACTTTATCCTTCTTTTTCTCAAACCTACCATTTATCTTCAAGAATTTTCCCTTAACAGAAAAACTTTCGCTAACAGGAGATGACTTGTGCTCCTTTTGTTCATTCAAATCCTTATAATACAAGGCAGGTTGAACTTCTTCAAAGTTCAATGAATCTTTCTTCCATACAAGAGAGTTTCTTTAAAATGAGCATGAGATATTTGTAAAGTACACAATAGCAGCAATGCTTGATCTTCATCATAAATCTTGACCTCAATATTTTTAAGATAAAAAAACAACTTGTTGAACATATCCAGCTGCTCACCCAAAACTTTGTCTCCACTCGTCTTGAACGAATACAAATATTTCTCCTTTGAAGGAGAGGGAAGAAGGAAGGAGAAGAATTGGGATTGGTTATAATTGTTTACTATTCCCTTTCTCTATTAGGATTCAAAAATTACAAATGAATAGCAACAATCAATACTTCCTCTCAACTTAACTTAAACAATTGAACTAACAAACTGACCCAATTCGACATACTTGAACAAGCTTTGACTACAAACATGCACAACTCTGTCGTGCTATAAAATTTTCCGTATCGAGATTAGAATCGATCCAAATACCACATTGAGGGACACAACTTAACCATTTTTAAAGGTAATTTAAATTTATACAAACAACTTAACTTCAAAGATACATTGCATGTCTATGTAGAATAGGATTATTGAACTAAAAAAATGTAGAAACAGAAAAATTAAAAGATAAAAATATATAATATAATTTAGGGTTAAATATGTTTTTGGTCCCTATAAATATCTCAATTTTGATTTTTAGTCCCTATAAAAAACGTCGAGTTTTAATCCCTATAAAATTATTTTTGCACACAGATTTAGTCCTTATAGAGGGATTTAAACTGCGTGCAAAAGTAATTTTATAAGGACTAAAACTCGACATTTTTTTATAGAGACTAAAAATTAAAATTGAGATATTTATAGTGACCAAAAACATTCTTAACCCTGTAATTTATTTTATTGATGATGTGTGTTGAAAAGATTTACAAGTTCAGAATTTATAGATAAACATTATTTATAGCAGCCAAACTATATGACCTACATAAATTATTTTCTTAAGCATTTTTCATTTTTTTTCTTTCTCTATTGACATTGGCAGTGCTCCCTCTAAGTATGGTTCATTGGTCCAAAATAATTTAGGGCATGGGGTTATTTGACATGAGTCACAATGCACTAAATATGTTTCTCAATGATTAGATCATGTTGTGATGTATGATATCATAAAGACATAAAGTAATCCATTCATTATTTCATATCAAGAAACTTTACTATGATCAAGACATGGCCACAACAACAATTTTGTACACACACTACTTTAATATCTTATCCTTCTCATGCAACCCAACTTCATTTGTTCCTTTTCCAAGGACAATAACTCATGGCAATATTGCATCTTAAATTTCAGTTTCAATGTCACATTTTTTTAGTACAAGTAAACTGCAGCATATGCATATGGTATGGTACAATAGTACTTTGGTCCTATTCAGTTTATTCCTTAAAACTAATCCAACTTTGAATAATAATTATTGGTTTTAAGAAGAGATTCTTTGTGATGTTTTCATTCCAAGAAGCTTCTGCATGCACTGACTCTAAGAAAGTTATAGAATCTAATTCCTTCCTTTTGGGAAATGCATCATCTCATGTTGATGTGTGATGGAAACCATGTTCTTCCTATCTTTATGATTGTTTTTTTCTTCTTCTGAATTTTGTAATATAGTTTTTACAGATTGGTTTGATGATGAAGAAGAATAAAGTTTATAAAGAACTAAGCAAATTAAAATTTCTAGCATAATACTCTAGATGCTGTGTAATTGAACAATTCCAACATTGTACAAAGTAAAGTAAAATTTGTTATCATCCCAATGCTATCTTGACCCTAAAAATGGAGAAGCTCCAATAATAATGTCATGTTTGAATAAGCAGCTTATTTGCAGTTATAGCACAAATAAATATTTATGGATAAGGTCGAATATTTATTTTTATAATAAAAAAAATGTAAGAAAATATGATAAGTCTTAGATTAAATCTTTCAAAACATTTATGATAAAGTATCCAAATAGTTGTATGAGTTGTCGCATATTAATATATTTATTATAAAAAATGACATTTAAAGTCTGTTTTTTGAATCCTGACTAAATTGTGTTTCCAAGAAGAAACAAAAAAAAAAAATAATGAAGTGTTAATGTCAAGTGTCAAGTGGGAAAAGAAGAGGAGACATAGAATGTTTGTACATAAGTTGGATTTTATAGGCAAAGACTAAGCTAAGTAGGCAGATTTATAAGAGCAACAATAAGTTGCTCCTAGACAATGACTCCTCAAAGAGCATAGAAAGAGAAAACATATATTTAGTGGTGCATGTTGAATTGAAACAATAGCACTCTTTTCAATGACATTTTCCTTTCAACCCTTGTGAATGAATGAATCACTTCATATTTGATGGGTTGATGAGTGAAAATATGAACAAACAGTGAAGAAACAGTAGGGAAATGGAAGAAAACTGCTGTGGAATTAATGGAAAATCAATTACAAGAGTAGGACAATGGATAATGACACAAAATAACAAACTGATAGTGACAGCCACTATCAGCCCACAGTACCTCAGTAGTACTCCCAAATCACTGTGAAAGTGACCCCACACAATAACAGAATTCTCAGCTACCTATTCTCTCTGACTCCACTCACTAATATAGGAAAACCTCTCCTGCCAATCAGACAGCCACGTCATTATTCCTTATTCCTTTCTTTCTCCTGTAAACCCTCCAAACCTTTGGCTTGGGCCCACTGTCAAGGCCCACCACTTGATCCACCTTTCTATCAACTCCCGCCTCCATAGAAACAGCCTTGTCCTCAAGGCAAAAATCTGGAAATTGACCCTGCAACACTGCATTATCCTCCCATGTCACATCCTCCCATGTCTTATGCTTCCATTTAATGAGACTTTGCTGCACAGTCACGCCTCCCTTCACAGTCACCCTAGAGCCCATGACCTTCTCTGGATACACATCACTCTCATCTGTGAGTTCCAAATCTTTGGGAAGTTCTCCTAGAACCTGATAGTCTCCAACTGCTTTCTTCAATAATGATACATGAAAAACGGGGTGGATCTTGGACTGATCAGGCAGTTGCAGTCTATATGCCACTTCTCCAACCTTAGCTACAACTTTGAAAGGCCCATAAAAACGTGCCGCTAATTTTTGATTGATCCGTTTAACCACTGAATGCTGTCTGTGAGGTCGTAATTTCAAAAAAACCCATTCACCCACCTGAAAACGCACATCTCTTCTCTTCTTGTTAGCATAGCTCGCCATCTGTTCTTGCGCTCTTTGTAGATGTGATTTAAGTTGTTTTAGAGCCTCATCTCTCTCACTTAATTCTAATGCCACCGCAGCCACCTTAGTCTCATTTGATAAAAACCGCAGAATGCTAGGAGGATGCCTTCCATAAACCACTTCAAAAGGAGTTTTCCCAATCGACACATGATAGGTGGTGTTGTACCAAAACTCAGCCCAAGAGAGCCAATTTGACCAAGTTTTGGGCTGATCTGAAGCAAAGCATCTCAAATAGCTTTCCAGACATCTATTTATCACTTCTGTTTGCCCATCCGTTTCTGGATGATAGGCAGAACTCATCTGCAATTTAGTGCCCTGCAATTTAAATAATTCCAACCAGAAATGGCTCACAAATAAGGGATCCCTGTCACTGATAAGGGAATTTGGAATGCCATGAAGCCTCACTATTTCTTTTACAAACAGTTCAGCAATGGACTTAGCTGTGTAAGGATGCTTGAGCAATATGAAGTGACTGTACTTAGATAATCTGTCCACAACCACAAGTACAGCTTCATAACCCTTAGACTTAGGCAAACCTGTAATAAAATCTAGAGAAAGATCCTCCCAAATACCATTAGGAATGGGAAGAGGTTGCAGCAAGCCTCCGGGAGTCGTGGCCGCGTATTTTTGTCTTTGACAAACATCACAAGCACGCACAAATTCTCTCACCGACTTCTGCATTCCCAACCAATATAAATTATCTGCCAACTTCCGATAAGTTCTCAAGAAACCTGAATGTCCCCCAGTAGGAGTGCAATGAAATTCCTCCAACAAAAGAGGGATAGATGGGGACTTAGGAGAAAGAACCAGCCTGCCATGATAAAACAACACACCTTGCTTAACAGAATAACCTGGCTTAGAATCAGGAGCGGACAACACGGTTTGTATCATGTTCTGAATTTCTGGATCATCTTTCACCTCATCTAAAAGTTTCTTGCTATCGGTCCATTGAGGGTACGAAATCAAAGTACCCAGATCAGCATCATCATAACATCTGGATAGAGCATCAGCAGCCTTGTTCTCCATCCCTGGTTTGTACTTCACCTCAAACTGATAGCCAAGCAACTTAGCCAACCAACACTGCTGGTCTGGGGAAGTTATTCTCTGCTGCAGGAAGTGTTTTAGACTCTTGTGATCAGTGTATACTGTGAACTGCTTTCCCAACAAATAGTGTCGCCAATGTTGAATGCACAATACCAAAGCCATAAGCTCTTTTTCATACACAGACTTCGTTAAATTTCCCGGAGATAATGCTTTGCTGAAAAACGCTACAGGTTTCTTCTGCTGCATTAACACTGCTCCGATACCTCTACCAGCTGCGTCACATTCCACTTCAAAGGGTAGAGAGAAATTAGGTAATACCAAAACAGGGGGTGAAGTCATGATAATCTTCATCAATTGAAAAGCTGCATTTGCCTCTGTTCCCCATGCAAAGTTGTCCTTTTTTGTCAGCTCAGTCAAAGGTTTGGCCACTTTGCCATAGTCCTTAATAAATTTTCTATAGTACCCAGTAAGTCCCAAAAACCCACGAACTCCTTTTACATTCTTTGGTTCTGGCCAATCCAAAATGCACCTTACTTTTGCAGGATCTACCGCTACTCCTTCACCTGAGATGATGTGCCCCAAGTAATCAATCTGCTTACACCCAAACTTACACTTAGCTTGATTTGCAATAAAACAGTTCTCAAGTAAAACAGAAAGAACCTGACTTAAGTGCTTCTGATGCACTTGGATATTCTTACTGTATATGAGAATATCATCAAAAAAAACTAAGACAAATTTCCTCAAAAAAGGTCTAAAAATATCGTTCATAGTTGCTTGGAACGTGGCTGGGGCATTCATTAACCCAAATGGCATCACTAGATACTCATAGTGGCCATTGTGAGTTCTAAAAGCTGTTTTGGGAATATCATTTTCATGCACCCTGATTTGATGATAACCGGACTTAAGGTCAATCTTCGAAAAAACAGTCGAGCCATATAATTCATCCAATAATTCGTCTACGATGGGAATAGGGTACTTATCCGGGACTGTAGCTTTGTTAAGAGCTCTATAATCCACACACATTCTCCAACTTTTATCTTTCTTTTTTACCAAAATCACCGGACTAGAGAAAGCACTCATACTGGGTCTGATCACTCCTGCCTTTAGCAGTTCATTCACTTGTTTCTCAATCTCTTCCTTCTGATGGTGAGGATACCGGTAGGGTCTAACATTGATTGTTCCGTGATTTGAAAATAATTTGATATGGTGCACTTGAGGCCTCTCTGGAGGCAGCTGAATTTGATCGTTAAAAACTGCCGGAAATTGTTCCAGAATCGCAATTAATTCTGTTGGCACAGAGACCTCACCGGCTTCCGATTGGTGATGCTGAGACCACCACCATTCAATTCCCATCCTATTCTGCTTGTCTTCCAAAAATGAGTTCAGAAAACTATGCTCCTCTTGCCTGCTACCTTGACCCAACACCTTTACCATTTGTCCCTCATACATGAACTGCATAGACAACACCTTCCAATCCATTACTACCTTTCCCAGTGTGCTCAACCACGAGACTCCCAACACCATATCCAATCCTCCCAGATCCAGTACCAACGCATCAATGACTACCGTCACAGAACCCATCTTCATTACAATACCTTTGCACACCCCTTGAGAATTCACCCTATGTCCATCTCCAAGTTTGATGCTCCTGGCAGGTTCAGGAGTGATTTCTAACCCCAACGCATTTGTTACTTGAGGGGAGATGAAATTGTGGCTCGCGCCACTATCAATCAACACTAACACATCCACATTTTCAATTTTCCCCTCAATTTTCAGGGTACGATTTCCACTCATACTTCCCAACGCACCCATGGACTTACATTCTACCTCCTCCTCCTCCTCTTCCTCATCAGTTTGCACTTCCTCCATAGATACGATTTCACCTTCATCGTTAAGAGTTTCTCCTTCACCCAAGATCAACACTCGTAAGGATCTCTCAGGACACTTATGGAGTGTAGGGTGATACTTGCCTCCACACTTGAAGCACAGCCCCTTCGCCCTTCTCTCAGCCATCTCGTCGCTGTGAATGCTGCGAATCCCTTTCCATTTTTCAGATCGTGAATCATTTTCACCCTTTTTCCCAGTTGAAGCTAACGACGTCGTAGAGAGCGTGTTAGATCCACTGGATCCTGTTTTCTGAGTCGGGTTGGCCCAACTGGAACGATTTGTCTCTTTCGGGTTTGACCCGCTCCTGCTCCTAAAAACTGACCCAGTCCAATCATTACGGCCCCATCGATCCTGCCCTCCTTTTTTGCTACCGTATCTGCCTACGTCATCATCATCTTCTCTCAACTCTTCCTCTACGTCCTTTGCGATACGCATCATCTGCATCCGATTCAGGGGATTGAGAGTCCGAACCCTACGACGAATTTGTGGCTTCAAACCACTCATAAAATAACCCAGATACTGTTCCTCTGGAAGTCGTCCCACTTGTGACGACAAAAGCTCAAAAGCTTCCACAAATTCTTCTACACTACCACTCTGTTTCAACGTGGATAATTCCTCAAAAGGATTCTCCAGACGTCTTCCTCCATAGCGCGCAATCAGTCCCTTTTTCAGCTTTTCCCAGGACAGGTCGTCCTCTGTTTCCATCAAAAGGTTAAACCAGTGTATGGTAGAACCTTCCATACTCAGACGTGCCAGCTTCACTCGCATCTCATCAGTCGTATTCTGTACATCAAAATAGATTTCAGCTCGTGTTATCCATGCAACAGGATCCTCTCCTTCGAATAGTGGCAGTTTCACCTTCTTCCCTGACAAACGTGATTCCTCAAGTGACGACTCACCCATGGAACCCCCACTCTCATGATTCGTATGCTTCTGACCGATCTGATTGCATAAATCAGAGAGAACCAAGCTTTGTTGTTGCAGCTGTTGAGCCAAAGTCTGCAGTGTTGCTTTGACGTCAACCATCTGTGTTTCCAACGCGTCCATACGATCTCCCATTTTAGGCTTTCGTGGCATCTACAATTCCGGTACGGTGGTGATTTTTGATCCGGTAGGTCGGACCAATTGATGGGTTGATGAGTGAAAATATGAACAAACAGTGAAGAAACAGTAGGGAAATGGAAGAAAACTGCTGTGGAATTAATGGAAAATCAATTACAAGAGTAGGACAATGGATAATGACACAAAATAACAAACTGATAGTGACAGCCACTATCAGCCCACAGTACCTCAGTAGTACTCCCAAATCACTGTGAAAGTGACCCCACACAATAACAGAATTCTCAGCTACCTATTCTCTCTGACTCCACTCACTAATATAGGAAAACCTCTCCTGCCAATCAGACAGCCACGTCATTATTCCTTATTCCTTTCTTTCTCCTGTAAACCCTCCAAACCTTTGGCTTGGGCCCACTGTCAAGGCCCACCACTTGATCCACCTTTCTATCAATATTACTACAACAATAGCACTCTTTTCCATGTTTCTTTTTCTTTTTCATCCTCACTTTTCCTTTTCAACCCTCTCTTTAAGACTATTCCATTTCATTTATATAATTAATCAAACTTAACCATTTTATTGATAGTTGGTGTCTGCTCTATAGGACATAGAAAGAATAAAGTTGAGAACTTGTTCCATGCAATGGAATATAATTATATATTGATGATTCAAACTCATCATTTATTAATAATCAACCCATCATTACTTTACTTCTTACAATCTCTGCATATTTCAGGCACATGTTTTGTAATTCCAAGGTCTTATTACTAAAAGAGAGGTTCAATATTGTCACACTGTCAACCTGTTGATAGTACATTACACTTTGCTTGGGAACACAAACTCATACCATCACATTCTATATTAGTAGTAGATACTAGTACTACTCACATTTGCATTTCATTTTTCATTTTTTCTTCAACCAATCAAAATTCGACACATATCACGCGGACACCATGATTTGACAATACATACACTATCATTAATTAATCAAACTGATCTTGAGTTTTTGAACATGATGTTTAACCGCGATAAATATTTTATTCTTGTTTATTAGACTCATTTTAAGATCATATTTATAAATACTTCAAATCAATAAAAAGAAGTATGCATTTGATTTATATATATTGATTATTTAATAAATTAAAAAAAATGAATATTATTTATAGTAGTGAAAGAAGGAAGGTATACAAATTTGAGTCCCACTAGGCACTATATACTATTTGGTTTGAGACAGTCTTGGTGGCAACCACTGATTGCATTACTGACTTTCCAAAATAAAAATATTCATAGCAATACTCCTATGGTGGAAAGATATGCATTTTGATTCATTGAAAGTGCAATTCCATCACCTCTCTCATTCAAAGCAATAAAGAGCTACTATACTTTGATTTGATTAAAGCTAAAGGGTATTTTTGTCATAAAAAAAAGCATCATCAACTTTTACTTTTGTTCATTTCTTAACATAATCTAAACTTTAAATTTCTATTATCCAACGGCTTTATTAAAAACCAAAAAAAAAAGTTGATGATTAATTTGTTTCAGCTATTTAAGAATTTTCAGAAAACCATTTGTTTCCTTTTTCTTTTTCCATAAAGCAAATATATTGATAACAAAGTGATATATATAGCTATATTCATCTTCTCCTTTGTTCTTTGCTCTCAAAGAAAAAAGATAGTAAAAGAAAGTTAAAGAGAAAAGTTTAGCTTATTCTCTTCCTTGTATTTCAAGACTCTTTCCTTTCAACATGTTTGATTCCATTTCCATAACCTCTTGTTCTACACACACTCTTCAAGTTTCTCCTATTCTTATAACACTCTTTCCCCTTTCTTAAAACAATTACACATTCCAAAATGATCCCATTTACCTTTCTTTTCTTCACTCTGTTTTCCTCTGTTTTTTCATCCTCCTTGCTTACTGATTTTCATGCTTTGGTTAATCTTAAACAAGGTTTCAAATTCTCAGACCAAGTTCTAAACTCATGGGAAGGTCCAAATTTCACTTCAGTTTGTTCTTGGGGTGGAATTCAATGCCGCGAGAATCGAGTCGTCTCGGTCGAGTTAACAGATTTGAATCTGTTTGGCTCTGTTTCACCTTCCATTTCAGCACTTGATAAACTCTCACACCTTTCTCTAGCGGGAAACAACTTCACCGGAACTATTGACCTCTCCAACTTAAACAATCTCGAGTTTCTAAACATTTCCAACAATAACTTGAGCGGTAACATGGATTGGAACTTCTCCACCATGCAAAAGCTAGAGGTTGTTGATGTCTATAACAACAATTTCACTTCATTGCTTCCTTTAGGACTTGTTACCTTGAAACAAACCCTCAAACACTTGGATCTTGGTGGTAACTTTTTCTTCGGCGAAATCCCAAAAAGGTTTGGAGAATTGGCTTCTCTCGAGTATCTTTCACTGGCCGGAAATGACATCACGGGAAAAATCCCTGGTGAGTTGGGAAATCTAAGTAACTTGAGGGAAATTTACTTGGGATATTATAATTCTTTCCAAGGCGGAATTCCGAAAGAGTTTGGAACTTTAACAAATCTTGTTCATATGGATCTTTCAAGCTGTGATTTAGATGGTTCAATCCCAAAAGAGATAGGTCAATTGAAGAAACTCAACACACTTTACTTGCATATAAACCAGCTTTCAGGGTCATTACCAAAACATCTTGGTAACTTGACAGACCTTCTCTACCTCGATCTTTCCAGCAATGCGCTCACCGGTGAAATTCCGGTCGAGTTTATCAATCTCACAAATCTTAAGCTGTTCAATCTTTTCTTGAACAGGTTACATGGTTCTATACCTGATTACATTGCGGATTTTCCTCATTTGGACACACTTGGTTTATGGATGAACAATTTCACTGGTGAAATTCCATATAAGCTTGGTCTCAATGGGAACATTCAACTCCTTGATTTGTCTTCCAATAAACTCACCGGTGTTATTCCGCCTCATCTTTGTTCTTCAAACCAGCTCAAGATTTTGATTCTTCTTAACAATTTTCTCTTTGGTCCTATACCACAAGGTTTAGGAACATGTTATAGTCTCACTAGAGTCAGATTAGGAGACAATTACCTTAATGGTACTATTCCCAGTGGTTTTCTTTATCTTCCTAAGCTTAATTTAGCTGAGTTGAAGAACAATTATTTGTCAGGAACATTGTTAGAAAATGGTAACCGTTCGTCTTTCTCTTCTCAATCGAAACCTGTTTGTTTACAACAGCTTGATTTGTCCAACAATGCTTTGTCTGGTCCTTTACCGCATTCGCTCTCGAATTTCACTTCTCTACAAATACTTTTGCTTAGTGGAAACCAATTTTCGGGTCCGATTCCAAGTTCTGTTGGAGGACTTAACCAAGTGTTGAAACTTGACCTTAGTAGAAACTTGTTATCCGGTGAAATTCCGCCCGAAATCGGAAACTGTGTTCATCTTACCTACCTTGACATGAGCCAGAACAATCTTTCTGGCTCAATTCCACTATCGTTTTCCGACATTCGTATTTTGAATTACTTGAACTTGTCTAGAAACCATCTGAACCAAAGCATACCAAAGTCAATAGGAACAATGAAAAGCCTCACAGTTGCAGATTTCTCCTTCAACGAATTCTCCGGTAGATTGCCCGAATCAGGCCAATTTTCGTTCTTTAACGCGTCCGCGTTCGCGGGGAATCCTAAACTATGTGGTTCTCTATTGAACAATCCATGTAAATTGACGGGAATGAAATCCACACCAGGAAAAAAAACCAATGCAGATTTCAAGCTGATATTCGCGCTCGGTCTGTTGATGTGTTCGTTAGTGTTTGTTATCGCAGCCATTATAAAAGCCAAGTCATTCAAAAAGAAAGGTCCTGGTTCTTGGAAGATGACGGCTTTCAAAAAGCTCGAGTTCAACGTTTCAGACATCCTCGAATGCGTGAAAGACGGTAACGTGATCGGAAGAGGAGGTGCAGGGATAGTTTACCACGGAAAAATGCCAAATGGTGTGGAAATAGCAGTAAAAAAACTACTGGGGTTCGGTGCGAATAGCCATGATCATGGTTTTAGAGCTGAAATTCAAACACTTGGAAACATAAGACACAGAAACATAGTGAGGCTACTTGCATTTTGTTCGAACAAAGAAACAAATCTTCTTGTGTATGAATACATGAGAAATGGAAGCTTAGGTGAAGCATTGCATGGAAAAAAAGGCGCGTTCTTGAGTTGGAACTTTCGGTACAAGATATCTATTGATTCTGCTAAAGGTCTATGCTACCTTCACCATGATTGTTCTCCATTGATCCTGCACAGAGATGTGAAATCGAACAACATTTTGTTGAGTTCGAATTTCGAAGCACATGTGGCTGATTTCGGGCTAGCAAAATTCTTGGTGGATGGTGCTGCATCAGAATGCATGTCTTCCATTGCAGGATCATATGGTTACATTGCACCAGGTAACTTCTCTTTTCTCACCTGCCTTTTTTATTTTTCTATTTATTCGAATTCATGCACCATATTCAATCCAATATAGTAAGTTAAAAGTCATGCGTTATTGAATATATTTGATAGGAATAATGTAGAAGAATAAATAAAAACTTTAACATTGTGCATGTGATCTATGATTTTATTAATTTGCACGACTTGGGCAATGATAAAAAACGGTGTGATTATGATTTTAATCATGACAATCGATGAGAGTATAGTATGCATAATGATAATGATTAAAAATGTTTAATCATGTTGCTTAGACAATGAAAAAGTGAGAGGAATGGGTTGAGAGAATGATGAATCCAAGTGTTAAGAAAAGTGTCTGTGAGACTGAGACACTGCCCTTGATTCATTGGGATGGGATGGGACCCTCCTTAAGAATCCAACATACAGAGGTCAATCTGACACTCCACCCATCCTTCTTTTGTTTTTTTATTTCCTAACTTGTCATTATTTTGTCTTCAACTCATTTCTATCTTTACACTCAAACATTCTTAAACTAATCTTTCTTTTCATTTTTATATTACCTTATCTAATGTTTTTAAAACTTTATCAATTACAGAATATGCTTATACATTAAGAGTGGATGAAAAAAGCGATGTGTATAGTTTCGGAGTAGTTCTACTAGAACTTCTAACAGGTAAAAAACCAGTTGGTGATTTCGGAGAAGGTGTAGATCTTGTACAATGGTGCAAGAAAGCAACAAATGGAACAAGAGAACAAGTTATCAACATAATAGATTCAAGACTCATGCTAGTGCCAAAAGAAGAAGCCATGCACATGTTCTTCATTGCAATGTTATGTTTAGAAGAAAACAGTGTTCAAAGACCAACCATGAGAGAAGTTGTTCAGATGCTTTCTGAATTTCCAACACAAGATCAACAATCTTCTTCCTCTTCTACTATTAATCCACCAACCAAAAACTGTATTCTCAATCATAAATTACCTTCTTCTCCTACTTTTAAACATGATCTTTTGGTTTAATTTTATTCAAATCAACTAAATTTTAATGTTCATTATATATATTTTGGCTTTCACTTTTGTTTAGAATAGAGAGATTTGGTAACTATAGGGGTGTAGGAATGAATAATTACTAAGGAGTGTTCTAGCTAAGTTAATTAGGTTGATCAAACTCAAAATCATAGTGGGTTTATGAATCCTAGTTCTTCACTTGTATTTATTTTATTTTGTATAATATAATATATACATGTCAAACTTGATTATCCTAATACGGTTTCACTTCGGTTCCTTAAAAATATAATTGTTAGATCCCCTTGTGTTTTTTTAGTATAAATCAAATATATTTCGAGCACAATTCCATAAATTAATCTCTCGAATCAAAAAGACTACGATAAATAATATTTGAAAAGTAAGTAATATCTAGTTACCTCCAACCTAAGGTTAATTGTGGACATTCAATTCACTATGAAAATACCATATTTAAAGTTTTTCATTATGTTTGTTTGAGCCTGACCTAACACCATAACAACCCTAAAATCCTCTTACAACCCTATACCATAAGAGGTTGTCACCTGTTGCACTTTTAAAATGTACAATTGGTGCCTACCGTAAGCCCCGATAAAAATAACTCGGGCTACACTCATCATCATTCATCACACATTTTCGTCACCTTCCCACGGAGGATGAAAAAGTAAAATCTCAAGATTAATGTCAACACCATTGCTGGAGGTTTCATCAGAGAGAAGAATTCACTTCTTCCCACCGAAAATGTCAGACAAGTTTTTATGGTGAGCGTCATACCAGCGACCCAGAAAAAAACTTGGAAAATGATATTGAGACAAGAATCACCTTCTCCGACAAAGAAGTCGTTGACATTCTTCCTCACAACAATGATCACCCGGTTATCACATGCATATGATGATTGGGATATAAAGCGAGTATTGATTGAACATGGAAGCTCAGTAGGTATCTTATTTTATAACGCCTTTCAATGGATTCAGATTTACCTAGATAACATCTCAACATTCCAAGGTTCTCTAGTTTGGCCTTTCAAGCGAACATGTGTAGGTGAAAGATCGCATGATGCCCGGAACAACGTTTGGTTTAGAGGCAGGTGCGTAAATAGTCAAAAGAAATTATCTTATAGTATACACCTTATCTATATACAACGCCATCCTAAGCAACTTTCCTTCAACTTGTTAGGGTAGTATTGTCCACCCTTCATTTGAGCATGAAATACCTGCTACCTAGTGAGCGAGTTGAAGTGGTTCAAGAAGACCATGAGGTCGCCCATTAATGTTATCAAAACAGTCGATAAATGAGAAAGGAGTAGGGCACCATTACCTCGCCTCTCATCCAGACACACCAGAAGTATATGCTTTAAACTGGATCTTATATTGGGGGCAAAGAGAGAAAGGTTCACTCTGACAGAAGACCTAAAGGAGGTCCATAATGGACCCTTGGACCATCAAGTCACCAAACTAGACACCTCTCTATCTGATTGCAAGAAGGTGAAGTTGGTCGCCCTATTTAGTGTTTCATGCTGAAAATGACTAGGCAGAATTTCACTAAGTGTCAAAGTTAAATTCTTACTTTTTTTTAGGATTAAATATGTTTTTAGTCCCTATAAATATCTCAATTATTATTTTTAGTCCCTATTAAAAAAATAATATATTTTAATCCCTACAAAATTATTATGCACGTAAGTTTAGTCCCTCCTGTTAAATCAATATGTATTTTTAAATAATTATTTTACAGACATCTTTAGAATGTT
Organism: Lathyrus aphaca; assembly: GCA_963966055.1. Classification (NCBI taxonomy): domain Eukaryota; kingdom Viridiplantae; phylum Streptophyta; class Magnoliopsida; order Fabales; family Fabaceae; genus Lathyrus; species Lathyrus aphaca. The sequence goes on from OZ014519.1 coordinate 4,040,087, forward strand.
GTAAAAAGTTTTTTGAAGAAAAAAAAAGAACTTAAAAAATCCAAGAGACCCTTGAAGGTTGCAATGCCATGGTATATTCTTTCGTCTGATGTGTCAGTGAAACATGCGAGGATACAAGAGGAGGAGTACGAGTGTGAGGATGCGTGTAACGGAGTCACAAGCTCTTTTGTTTGTGAATACCGGAATCAGAATCTGGAAGCCCAACAGTGTTCCAGTTGGAAGCAGTTTTGCCAACTTCGATGTCCCCGTCAGTCACGTCTCGATAAGGAACTTGACTGGATTTCATGTGATGTTGTCGATGATGGTCCACCTACACCAGCATCACCACCGTTAATATTGTTGTCTCAATGACATGTTGACGAAATTTGGGTTATTTATGTCTCAAACTATTCATGAATATAAAAATTATAATCATAAAATTCAAATAAATTTTGTATTCTCTCTCTCTCAAACTATTTCTTAAATTCAAATAAATTCTTGTATTCTTTCTCTCTCACACACACATATATGCAAAAAAAAATCCTTTAAAGATGAACAAGAAATTTCTTACTTTTTTTCCTTTACACTTACTCACACTCTCTGAGGTTCACTATCACCTTCCAAAAAAGAAACAAAGAAGTTAAAAACTTTAAACAATCAGACTATATGAGGTCCACCATCAACTTCCTCTTCCTGAATCACAATTCACAACTACCACACTAGAAAAGGTCCTTTTCAAATGACTCTTTCAAACCTTAGAAGAACACTTACTCAATGTTTCAACATTGGACCGTCCACAATGTGTAAAATAGTTTAACAAACATATAAATTCAAAATTAAAATTTTGGTGTAGCAGATCTCAAATGTCCTATGAGATGTCGAGACATTGATATATAATTTTCGCGCACAATGACAAGATGAACACACAAACACACAAATACAATTGCATAAAGTAAATAACACATAGTCAATTGTTAAATCAGTTCGGCGTACAACAACACCTACGACTGGGGGCTACCATGCGAAAAATGAAATCCACTAGATATTATTGATTTGAACTTAAACAACCTCTGGTTTACAACTTGTCACTTAATCATTACACTTGCTTAATTTCTATCTAAGACTCTCCTAGGTATGATACCCTTCTCAATACTCTTACAATCACCACGTGATCACACTCACTATGTGCTTAAAAGCTTAAGAGTGATGAACACTTTACAACTCAATTAAACTGTCCAGCTCTTAGCATTAACACGATACAAGAGAGGGTCACAAAACATAAACCTTAATACCCACTTATATCAATCTATGTTCTTATCTCAAACTAGGGTTAATCCATCATATTTATAACTAGTAACATATTCGTGCTTCCTGTCGCTCCCAAAGATTTGCATCCCGGTACAAGCGCGAACGGTAGGCGAAAGGAACAGTGAGCACACACAGCCGTGAACTCACTGGAGATGAATAGAGTCGCCAGCTAGGCATTTTTATCCCGGAGGAAAGGCAATGCTGCATGGGCCTAGGAAGAGATGGATAAGACGGTTGCGAACCAGAGAGACTGAGAAAGGGGGTTGGTTACAACCTGGGAAGGTATTAGCACCCAGATTGTCCGCCGTACTCGACGGGATCCACGCTTAGAAGATTTGTGTTTTAAAGGGGTAGTGTCAGTGCAATTTGTGTGTAAAAGGGCTGGAAAACAATATGTACAGGTGTCAGTGTAAAAGAAGTGCAAAGTGTAATATATACAGTGTCAGTGTAAGGATGAGAGTATGCTCAAGATCATGAGGCTAAGAGAATAAAGCTGGAAAGAGGGGGAATATACAGAGACTTTTGTTCGATAACTGTTAAGTTATGCCTACGTATCCTCTCGTGCAATGAGGAAGTCAGAACACCGTAGTTCGACCCAAAGAGACTGAAAGATGAATTGACTGATGAACTGCTTACATGCCTATGCTCAAGTGTATGACCTGTCTGGCTCAAGTGTAAACTGTCTTGCATTAGACGGAAGAAGCGAGTTCTCGTTTGTGAGTGAATGAGATGAGAAAAGAATCCCGGAGGAGACGATTATTGTTTGTTTTTGTGTTTTCAGTCTTTTATTGCTTTTAGATTTGTCATAAGTTAATGAGCTTAAGTCTAAACCAATGGGTTAGTAAACTCATCACATCTTCCCTCTGATTAGGGGTAATGAGAATACCTTAAGTGTGAAGTCAGATTCTCACACTTAATCACCTTTGGTGTAGGATTAAGATCATTAACCTACTTGTGATTAATTAGATGTTTTTGTGGTTTTTGTTTAGTGTTGAGTAATGAGGTTAAGCCATAATCAGGGATTTAACAGACTCATTACACCATCCTAATAGAAGGATAATAGATGAGAATGTTTAAGCTGAGGAAGGCTCCTCAACTTAATCCATGATTAGGGATTAAACTCATGACAAAACAAGCCTTTGATTAAGTGGATTTTATTTGGTGATATGATGATGAAGTGATTTTTAGGGTTTGTAAGACAACTTGAGGGGGACTTGTCCATTAACACTAGGGTTAGTCCTTCTTAACCATTTAAGGAAGAATTAGAACCCTAATGCAAGGCCCAAGTTACAAGTATGATGTCTTGATACTTATTAAGTGAATTGATTAAGAGATTTAAACACATTAAGGGTTTAACACTTAGGATTAAAGTTATACACTCCATCCTAAGAGAAGGATGCAGGCATAAGCTTAATCACAAAGCCTTAAAGCCTTTAGGGTTTAGTCCCTGATTATGAGATGAGAAGAGAAGACTCAAAGAAACACAAAGGTAAAAACTAAGTGGGGGACTAATCAAAGCCCTAATCATTGTCATGCTTGGTTGTTCCTAAGGTTTGTGAGGTTTAACAAGAAGAAGCCTTCAATGGAACCACCAGGAAGCAGATGAAAGGATCAGGAAGCAAAGCAACTTGCTTCATTTAAGAAGGCAAGTCACTTGGAGAAATAAAGTGGGAAGAAGAATAATGAGCAAGCTCAAACTCAAACACAAACAAAGATGCAGCAATGGATGCAAGAGAGATGAAAAGAAAAGTTATGAGAAGTGAAGGCAAATTCACTTCTCAAAGTCACTTACCACCTGAAAGGTTAGAAAAGAAATGCAATGTAATGCAAAATGGGATGAGATGACATGATGAGAAACAAAACCAGAAGCATATACATGATGCTAATGATGCTATGAGATGCTACAAACATGAGGCAGCACATGGAAATGATCATACAAGTTCATGAATGCAAATGAAGCAAGTTAGGAACCATGAACATACATGAACAGTTATGAAGTGCACATGACATACACCATGGCAAATACATGATGCAATGATCAAACATGCTTTCAATATGTCTTATGATGTCAAATGAATCAAATGGATGCTTGAAATGTCATGGCAAGTCATGTTATGCAAGAGAATGCAAGATGGATGCATATGGAAGCCCACATTAGGGTTTATGATCAATGCAACAAACAAAAACCAAAACCAGAAGCAAACAACATTATAAAAAATTGAAAATGCACTCAAAGGACCCCTAATCCTATACTAACTCCCTGCCCAAAGGAGAAGTTCAACTCCTAACCAAACTCAAGATATGATTTTCTTAAGATTTCTAGGGTTTTAGGGTTCCTAAACAAGAAAATTACCAAACAAATGGAAAATGAAAGATCAAATCATGGCCATTTAATCTCACAAACTACATGCTAAACACAATGCAATGCAAAAAGAATCAATGTCCAACTCTTCATGGATAGGCAGAAATGATTTTTGGAACTTTGGATCAAATTAATGCATAAAAATGATTTTAATTCAATGAGAAATTCTTAAAATGCATCAAGATCAAAAAATAAATTTGGTTTGAGGGTTGGACAATGTTTCTAAATGTCTTAGAACATTTCATGAATTTTTTGGTGATTTTTAAATACTTAAAAGTATTTTTAACAAATTAATTTCCATTAATCAATTAAAAATAAACTTTTAAATATTTAAAAAATACTTTTTAAATGCTAAAAATGAAAATAAAAATATTTTTGGGTTTTAAAAATTAATGAAACTCTTGACAAAAAGTTTCATAATTTTTAAACAATTTTTACTATTTTTAATAAACTACACAAGTTAAATGTGAAAAAATGAAATAAAAACAAAATAAAATGGAAAGTATTTCAATCTGATGGTGGAGATTTGAACTGGGGTGGAAACCATTGACCGCGCGCGTTTATGAAGGGTCCAGATTGCTTCTGACTTTAATTAAGTTTTATGAAATAATTAAATGAGTTAATGGTGATTAGGGCACAGAGGACCCATCTGAACCACTCATCCACGCGCGAAGTCAAGGAAAGTCAAAGGATCCTACGCTCAAGATTCAAATGGACTTAATGACCTGAGATTAGGGCAAATGACATTCAGGTGACCGGAGGGAAGCTCCGGTCATCTTCTCCGGCAACAACAAAATCCTAGAATACGATTCAGGCCACCATTCTTCAAATCAAAGCCAGGGGAATGTTCCTCTACTCAAACCTCACTCAAAACACCTCTCAAACTAAATTTCTTATGCCTAAACTAAGAGAATCGAAGCCATGAAGATTCACGGGCAAAGTTTCAGAGCCCTGGTAAATCCTCATTTCTCACTCATTTCTAATTCTAAAACCAACCCCATGATCAGCAAGACATACACAATCAATTTATAACTTAAAAATCAAACTCTGAGAGAAAAGTTTCATGGCCATACCTGAGATGGAGACTCCTGTTTCTGGGCTTTCAGAGCTATTCTTTGGTGCAAGCTTGCTCCACTGATTCCCCTGGTGCTAATGGTAGGCTTGGAATGAGCTTAAGCAAGCTATTTTGAGAGATTCCAATCTGATATAGCAGAAAATGAGTTCTGTGTGTGAGTGGTTTCAAGCTCTATTAATGGTTGGTTCTTGCTCTCTTGAGTGTGCTTGACTTGTTAGTGAAGAAAGTTTTGATGTTTTGTGGCTGTGGAAGGTGATTCGAAGGAAAGAAGCTTTGTGACAGTTTTTTGGTATGCTCTCTTCTGGCCAGCTTCAAGGCTCAATGCTTTGCTATATCATCTCCAACTTGTGTGGATAGCCTGTGGGGCAGGTCAATAGGGTGGCTGTTTACTGTGCCAAGAGTATGGGAACCTTTTGCCAAAAAGTCAAGTGGGCTTGTACTAGAAGCATGGGCCATGGCAGCAGCAGTTTCAAGTCATGTCTTGCTCCAGCTTGAGTTGAGGAGGGCCCTTGGATTGTTTGTAGCTGACTGCAACATATGGATGACAAGCTATGCTAGCTTTTGCAACTTGCCCACTTGATGTTTCCTCATGATTTTGTGCCATACACATGAAACATTGCTTGCTGAATTTTTTAGCTTTAGCACTTCTTTTAGTCATGGCAATGTTTAAAAGTCAGCTAGAGATCACATAATTCCTTGAAGAATGGTTTTGCCAAGAATCCCCTTTTGCATACTTATGAAAAATGCCTTATGGAACTTTGAAAATCAAGGCAAGCAATGTAAAAATCCTTGGGCCAATTCTGTTTTTGGGGTCATATATGATCATGTGATGAAGCTTTGAAGTCAATTTGAAATCACTAGAATGCTTGGTACATGAAATTGCAAGTTTTCCTTTTAGTGCATAACTTGAAAATTAGTGATTTTTGCCAACTTTAACACACCATAACTTTTGATCCAAGATGAATTAGGTCATGTTCTTGTACTTTTTGAAAAGGGAAAGATCTAATCTACAACTTTCATGACCAAAGTTTTTCCATTTGAAGCATTTTTGGATCAAAAAGCAAGGCTTGAAAAGTGGCATAAAATGACATATTCTTTAAAAGTCAACCATGCCCTAAAAAGTCAACTTTGCAAAAACTTGTAATTCTTGAATTTTGTGAACTTCAAACTTCTTATATGATCAAATAAAGATCATATACACTCAAAATGATGAAGATCACTCCTTGGTTGGGTCATTGGGGGCCTCAGATGCCCTGATTTTGCACTGACTTGTCTGAAAAGTCAACCCTTGATCAGATGACTTCCCCATGGAATTTCTTCATGAAAATTGATATGCATACTCCCTATAACATATAGAGATCAATAGAAACAAGAATGACCAAAAAATTTGGAGTTATGGACTCTGAAACCAAAACCCTAATTTTAGGTCATCTGTGCAGTCAAACTTGGCTCTGCATCCATACCAATCCCAGTTCTTGTGATTCTTTGGTATTCTTGACTTTGAGAGGATATGATATGATACTTGAGCACACATAGACCCCTTTGAAATGATTGATGACCTTTGGAGTGGCTCAAGAAGCCCTTGGATTGTTCATATCACAAACCCTAGATGCAGATGACTTAGAACCAATGTAGTGAACCAAAAATGTAATATGAGATGTTATGATTGTGTTTATGCATATGAAATGATCACAAGCCATGGTGTGAATGGGTGAGGGCAAATTTGGGGTGTTTACAGCTGCCCCTATTCAAACATGAGTTAGCTGTGCAGGTTGTAAGCAACGGCTTAACAGACAAACAAGATAACTTGTGGTTGAATACCAAAGACAGTCCAAAATTTGCACTCACAGAATGAAGAAGAAAAGGGATATAGATTGTAAAGGAAAATAAAGTATATTGTAAAGTGTGGGCGACGGAGGACGACCGTCGAGCAGAGGACTACTGCTGGATAAAGAGCAATGACGGGGACGGCCGACATGCTGGGAAAAGTGCGGGAAATAAAACATTGACGGGGACGTCCGACATGCTGGGGATAAAAGAATTATGATGGGGACGGCCATCAAGATAAAGCTGTAAAATTCTCTGGGGATTAATGAAACATGACGGGGACGGCCATCAAGCTCATAAAGCAAAGTAACCAACGATGGGGACGGCCATCGGGCTAGAAAAGAAAAGGGACCACGACGGGGACGGCCATCGGGTTAAAGAATAAATGAAATAAAGAGATGATGAGGTATGGTCATCAAAGGTGAAGGACGATCACCTAGCAGGGGACGGCTGCTCTGTTGGGGATAAGATGAGGGACGGTCATCTAAGGTGGAGGACGACCACCTGGCAGGGTATGGCTGCCGAAAATATCGCGACATAGGACGAATGCCGGATAGAAAATCAACGACGGGGACGGCCATCGGATGAGCATGATGGAGGACGACCATCAAGAGGTGGAGGACGACCACCTAGCAGGGGACGGCTGCTCTCAAGGTTTATCATGACACAGGACGAATGTCAGATAACCAAAATCAACAATGGGGACGGCCATTGGATAAAATGATGAAGGACGATCATCAAGAGGTGGAGGACGACCACCTAGCAGGGGACGGCTGCTAAATATCAACGATGGGGACGGCCATCGGATGAGCATGATGGAGGACGACCATCTAGAGGTGGAGGACGACCACCTAGCAGGGTACGGCTGCTCTCAGGGTTTATCATAACACAGGACGAGTTTCAGATAAAGAAGAAAATTTGCTCTGTTGGAAATCTACTGGGGAGTAGTAAACACGGACGAGTGTTTACATCCAAGAAACAAAAGGTATAAGTGTTTAGATGTTTTGTGTATAGACTAAAGATGCGGACGAGCATCCTTAAGACTACGATACGGACGAGTATCGGGTAGAAACAAATACCGACACGTGTTCAAAGATGATGATACGGACGAGTATCATCTGGTTAATAGAGAACACGGACGAGTGTTGAATCTGAGAGGACTCTTCTGGGGAAAAGTAGACACAGGCGAGTGTCTAAATTCAAGAAGACAAAAGTGTTTGACACAGTGTATGGATTAAAGATGCGGACGAGCATCCTTAAGACTATGATACGGACGAGTATCATGTAGAAACAAAACTCTAGACGCATGTTCTGAGATGATGGTACGGACGAGTATCAACTGGTTAACAAAGAACAAGGACTAGTGTTGACTCTGAGGGGATTTGAGTGGTATATACAAGATACGGACGAGTATCTGTATGAGTGTAACATGAGTAGTGAGTATGAGTACTGTATGGATGAGTGTTTAACTGCTGGGGAGAGCGATATGGACGAGTGTCAAAAGGAGAAGCGCGTAATATAAACAAATATCTGATATACAAAGTGTAGGTGATTGTGCTGGGGATATGACACGGACGGGTGTCAAAGGGTTGTATATGTAAGTACATGTGAGTGCAAAGAGGATGTCTTTGGCTTTCTGCCGGGAGTATGACACGGACGGGTGTCAGGAAGTATCTGTAATATGGGTGGTGTTGTTTGCAAGGAGTGTTCAGGCGACTTTACTGGGGAAAGATGGCACGGACAGGTGTCAAAATGAGTATATACTGGTGTTTGTGAATGTGAGGAAACTGCTTTGCTGGGGACCCTGGTGGGGATTTTGGGGAAAACATTCTGCATCCTGACGGATTGTCATTATTCACAAGTGTTTGGTTCATAACATGGCTTATGATTATGTTATATGTTTGATTTTTGCCGTAATGCTCCGTATTAGACGGAATGCTACGCTTTGTGGGTGAATATGATGTGAATGCTATGATTATGCAAAGATACCAAACCCAGGGGTCCAGGTCCCGCTGCTACGAAGATCTTTGGCTGATCTGCCTGAAATGGACATCCCAGCTGGGGTTTGAGATCACTGGTAGATCTGATGAGATATTCATTCCAATAAATGAGAGACCCAGCTGGGGTTTGAAAGAGCTTTCTTCACTCTGTTGTGATTCCTTCGTGCGTTGCTCTTTCTGGATAGAGGCTGAGACTCTGTGGGGAGAGCTCCTTGGCTTTTGTATTTTGGCTGAGGATGAAATGACAACTCGGCTGGGAGCAGTAGCAAGTGGCAGCTCAGCTGGGGGAAGTCATGAGAGGCAACTCAGCTAGGGAGAGAGCACTTCGGGTGCTAAAATTGAGTGTTGATTTGCCAGCTTGTTGGGATGAAGCTTACATGCCCCAAGTTGCGCTCTGGATTCCTGCAATCCTGAAAAGACAGAGAGACGCACAAGATAATCCCGAGGTATCCCTTACTGGATTCCGTCATAGGAGTTAGGCACTTTTGAGTAAGTACATTTCCTGCAAGCATGTTTTTTTATTTGAGGATAAAACATCTGTATTCTGTGCAATCAGTTTTTTAGACATCAGACATTTTTGCAAATAAAATGTACAAGGCGAGACGTGACTGAGAATCTAATTTTATTAATTCATATGCCCTGAATTGGCGAGATACAGTCAAAGAAACAAATCCCCTGAAATGAGGAGATCGTTACAAATTGAGAAACAAAATGCTGGCAATGTTGATGACGCTTTAAGGAGCTTCCTCTCTTGCTATGACTCGTATGACTTTTGACGTTCTTCTCATCTTGCTTTCTGAAGAATGTTGAGTCTGATTGAAGCTTGATCCTTTCGAAGCTTACCAAGTTGTAAACGATACAGACGAATTCAGAATGCAGTTGTTCGCTTATTCCCTTATTTTGCATGGATCGCCCTTTCGGGTTTTCAATCCATCGGGGTACCCATTTTTGCCTGAGCTGTCCAATGTGGCTTTTCAACTCAGTGGGTGTACATTTTTGTTTATTTTCCCTTATTTTTGCCCGAGTCTTTTATTCTGTTTTTGACTCGCCGGGATGCCCTATTTTTGCCTGGACTTACATTCTGTTTTTATGTTCAGCGGGTCATTTTATGCGAAGTATTTTTTAACTGCATCTGAATTCACAGGGGACGGGAAATCTTCACCATCCATAGTGCTGAGCATCAATGCTCCACCAGAGAAAACTTTCTTTACCACAAATGGTCCTTCATAATTCGGAGTCCATTTGCCCCTGTGGTCTGTATGAGGAGGGAGGATTCTTTTCAGCACAAGATCTCCCACTTGGTACTCTCGGTGCCTGACTTTCTGATCGAAGGCTTTCTTCATTCTTTTCTGATACAACTGCCCATGACAGATTGCAGCCAATCTCTTTTCTTCAATCAGACTCAGTTGCTCGTATCGGGCCCTAACCCATTCTGCTTCACTCAGTTTAACATCCATTAGTACCCGTAGAGAGGGTAATTCAACTTCAACCGGTAGGACTGCTTCCATACCATACACAAGTTGATACGGCGTTGCCCCAGTGGATGTTCTGATTTATGTGTGGTACCCATGCAAGGCGAAAGGTAGCATTTCATGCCAGTCTTTGTAGGTGACTACCATCTTCTGCACAATCTTCTTGATATTCTTATTTGCTGCCTCAACAGCGCCATTCATCTTTGGTCTGTAAGGAGAAGAATTGTGATGTTGAATTTTGAATTCCCGGTACAACTCTGCCATCATTTTGTTGTTTAGATTGGAACCATTATCAGTAATGATTCGCTCGGGCACTCCGTATCGACAGATGATATCTCTCTTCAGAAATCTGGCTACCACTTGTCTTGTAACATTTGCATAGGAGGCTGCTTCGACCCACTTGGTGAAATAGTCAATAGCAACCAGGATGAATCTGTGGCCATTCGAAGCAGTTGGCTCGATCTTGCCAATCATATCAATGCCCCACATAGCAAAGGGCCAGGGTGAAGACATTATGTTCAAGGGATTGGGAGGCACATGCACCTTATCTGCATAGATCTGACATTTTTGGCATTTTCTGGCGTAGGCGCAACAGTCGGCATCCATTGTGATCCAGTAATAGCCTGATCTTAGCAACTTCTTAGCCATGGCATGCCCTCCAGCATGGGTACCAAAGGATCCTTCGTGCACTTCATGCATTAACAAATCTGCTTCTGTCCGGTCGACGCATCTGAGGAGTACCATATCAAAGTTTCTCTTGTACAGGGAACCATCAGTGTTCAGAAAGAAGCTACCAGCAAGCCTTCTTAAAGTCTTCTTATCATTGGAAGATGCCCCAGGTGGGTATGTTTGATCCTCCAAGAAGCATTTAATGTCATGGAACCAAGGCTTATCATCTTTGACAACATCGGCTGCAAATACATATGCTGGTCTGTCAAGTCTGGACACTGAAATCTGAGGTACAAAGTTGGCAGCCTGAACTTTGATCATGGACGAAACGGTAGCCAGAGCATCTGCAAACTGATTCTCGTCCCGAGGGATATACTCAAGCTTGACTGTTGTGAAGAAAGTCAATAACCTCCTTGTATAATCCCTGTAAGGTATCAGATGATCCTGGTGGGTGTACCATTTGCCATTGGTTTGATTGATTACCAAAGCTGAATCTCCGAATACGGTCAATGTCTTGATCCTGAGGTCAATGGCTTCCTCAAGACCCATAATGCAAGCTTCGTATTCAGCTTCGTTGTTAGTGCAGTTGAAAGTGAGTTTTGCCGAGAAAGGCATGTGAACTCCTTTGGGTGTAATGAGCACTGCACCAACACCACGACCATTCATGTTAACAGCCCCATCAAACATCATAGTCCATTCTTCTTCCGGGTCAGGCCCTTCAGTGTGAACAGGCTCTTCATGATCTTTTGCTTTTATGAACATGATGTCTTCATCAGGGAAGTCAAATCTCATAGGCTGGTAATCATCAATAGGTTGCTCAGCAAGATATTCAGACAATACACTGCCTTTGATGGCTTTCTGAGAAGTGTATTGGATGTCATATTCTGTGAGGATCATTTGCCATCTTGCAACCCGTCCGGTAAGAGCTGGCTTCTCAAATATGTACTTGACTGGGTCCATTTTTGAGATCAACAAGGTAGTGTGGGTCAACATATACTGTCTTAGTCGGCGAGCAGCCCACGCTAAAGCACAACAAGTTTTCTCGAGCAGTGAATAACGTTGTTCACAGTCGGTAAACTTTTTGCTTAGGTAGTATATTGCATACTCTTTTCGACCAGACTCGTCATGCTGGCCCAACACACACCCCATCGACTCCTCTAATACTGTCAGGTACATTATCAGAGGTCTTCCTTCAACTGGAGGCATAAGGATTGGAGGTTCTTGTAAGTACTCCTTGATCTTGTCAAAAGCCTTCTGGCAGTCTTCGTTCCACCTGACCGTCTGTTCTTTTCTCAATAATTTGAACAAGGGCTCACAGGTTGTCGTAAGGTGGGATATGAACCGTGAGATGTAGTTCAATCGACCTAAGAACCCTCGAACTTCTTTCTCTGTCTTCGGTGCAGGCATTTCTTGAATGGCTTTGACTTTATCAGGGTCAACTTCAATCCCTTTCTCGCTTACAATAAATCCCAGCAGCTTACCAGATCTCACCCCGAATGTGCATTTGTTGGGGTTTAACTTCAGTTGGTATTTCCTCAGACGCTTGAACAACTTCAGCAGATTTTCCAGGTGATCTTCCTCAGTAAGGGACTTGGCAATCATGTCATCCACATAACACTCGATTTCCTTATGGATCATATCGTGGAATAATGTCACCATAGCCCGTTGATATGTTGCACCGGCATTCTTGAGCCCAAATGGCATTACCTTGTAGCAGAACGTGCCCCAGGGTGTGATGAAGGTTGTCTTCTCCATGTCTTCAGGTGACATCTTGATCTGATTGTATCCTGAAAATCTGTCCATGAAGGAGAATACCGAGAACTGAGCCGTATTATCCACCAATACATCAATGTGAGGTAAAGGGAAATCATCTTTCGGGCTGGCTCTGTTCAGATCCCGGTAGTCAACACACATTCTTACTTTGTCGTCTTTCTTAGGCACAGGTACTATGTTAGCAACCCACGGTGGGTAGCTAGTTACAGCAAGGAATCCGGCGTCCCACTGCTTTTGTACCTCTTCTTTGATTTTCATTGCCATGTCTGGGCGAGTACGGCGTAGTTTCTGTTTAACCGGCGGGCATTCCTCTCTCAAAGGCAGCTTGTGCACAACAATGTCGGTGTCCAACCCTGGCATATCTTGATAAGACCAAGCAAACACGTCCACATACTCTCGAAGCAGGTCAATCAGTTGTCTCTTCACTGAGTCTTGCAGGCAGGCCCCGATTTTAACTTCTTTCACGTCTTCATCCGTACCAAGATTGATCACTTCAACCTCCTCCTGGTGAGGAGTAATAACCTTTTCCTCTTGTCTTAACAACCTGGCTAGCTCTTCAGGAAGCTCATATTCTTCTTCAACCCCTTCGTCAGCTTGATTGATTGGATTGTCAAAGTCATACGAAGTCATAGCCGTGCTATTGTCGGTGCTGTCTGGAAGGCACACTCTGCAAGGGTTCAGTTTGTTCATTTTAGTGATTTGATTTTAATCTTGTTTTTAAAAGTGAAATAAAGTTGTCATTTTGAAAACACTGCCATTTATTTTTTGTACAAAAAGAAAAATGAAAAAACAGTGAGCGGAAAAGAAAAAGACTCATTTGCAAAAAGATGTCTGATATTTCATTGATTAATCTTGTTGCACAAAAAGTACAGATGGCCCGATTACAAAATGAGCCTTGTCATCTTGGGCAAGATGCAAGACTTTGATGCATGCTATAAAAATACAGGAAATAATAATTACTCTGCATGAGTAACTCTTATAATTTCCTAGGAAGACCAGTTTGAGATACTGCTCCCCGGGATCTTTGGACGAATCCAGCTTTCCAGGTTGCGTTCTTCTTCCAGCTCGTCTTCCACATTGTTGACAGCATCAGGGGTGAGCATCCCCCCACTCACAAAGCTGGGCTCTTTCGCAGCCTCTGCTTGATCTTGTTGAGTTGGTTTGTAACCCAACCCAAATCTATCCTCTTTCTTCTCCACCGATAACAGTTTGCCCCATCCTTGGGCGGTTCCTTCCTCAACAACCTTCCGGGCTTGTTGGTATGATGTCATTGAAGTTCCATGTACAGCAGACGTCTCATTGATGTTCAAGGCTTCGAAACCTTGGCTCATTGTTTCATGGATCTCCCCATCCATCTCAATGTATTTATAAGTAGCCAGGTGGCTGACAAAAATATCCTCCTCTCCACAGATAGTAACGACTTGACCCTCCCACTCGAATTTTAACTTCTGGTGAAGGGTTGAGGTCACGGCGCCAGCGGCGTGAATCCATGGCCTACCCAATAAACAGCTGTAGGCAGGCTGTATATCCATCATGTAGAAGGTCGTTTTGAAGGTCTGCGGGCCAATCGTTATGGGCAACTCGATCTCTCCCAGAACCGATCTCTTTGAGCCATCAAAGGCTCTCACCACCAGGTTGCTGGGTCTTAACGCCAATCCATCATATTCTAGCTTCACCAGGGCCTTTTTAGGTAAGACATTGAGGGATGACCCCGTGTCTACCAGCACATGAGAAAGGACTGCACCTTTACATTCCATGGTGATGTGCAAGGCCTTGTTATGGTTGCGGCCTTCCGTAGTCAAGTCAGTGTTGGTGAACCCTAGTCCATGACTAGCATTAACATTTCCAACTACAGCTTCCAGCTGATTGACAGTGATCTCTTTAGGCACATAAGCTGCGTGCAAGACTTTGAGTAGTGCATTCCGGTGGGCTTCGGAGCACATGAGCAATGATAGGATTGAGATCTTGGAAGGCGTCTGATGAAGCTGATCCACTACTTTATAATCACTCTTCTTGATGATTCGCATGAACTCATCAACCTTTTGATCGAATGGTGTTTTCAAAGCTTCTTTAACAGTATGCTCTTCCTGCACCAGGCTTTTTCCTTTTGCCTTGGCAGCAGCTTCTGCTTCGGCAGTGGGTCTCTGAATTTGTGGAGCAAAAAGACGTCCGCTTCGAGTGAAGCCTCCGCCTCCTCCCACATTGTCTATTTGTGGTGCAGGGGTTGATGATTCAAAAGTGATTTTTTGTCCTTCGCAGTACAGGTCAGATCCGTAATGCCACGGGATGGCATTGCTGCTTTCATAAGGTACTGGCCCAGGCACCGTGATAGTGACTGGACTGATTGCAGCTGCGGAAGGAGTTGTGATAGTTTGCGGATCATAATAAATTGTGACTGGTGCTCTGATGGGAGCAGCACCTTCTGAGTTGTAGGCAGAGTTGTTCTCAGGATCATAAAATATTGTGACAGTTGAGACATCTTCATGATTTGTTGCTGATGTTGTAGGAGATATTGTCGGAAGGATGGACGTTGTTGTTGTAGGAGATTCAAACTGGAGTGGTGCTGAAGTTGTAGAAGGAAAATTTGTTGATGGCTGATCAGTTGAGATGATAGATGAAGTACTTGTTGATGAAACCGAAGAACTGTCAGGTACGATGGTTGCTGCAGTTGTAGGAGATATCGGGATTGTTGCTGTTGAGGTTGCTGGATTTGTTGGAAATGATGTGGTGATTTGAAGTTGGCCACTCTGAATGAGACCGTCTATGCCATTCCTCAGGTTATCGCACCCATTTAATGAAATATTGCAGTAAGCACACCCTAACTCACACCCCGGGAACATTTGACATTCGAGGAGCTGAGCCTTAATTTCTACCAACGGTGTCCGGATCTGACCCACACTGGTTATTAAATAAGACGGCTTGTCTTCTTCAATAGCGTTAATTCTGGGACCCCCGTGGTTTGGCATAGGATTTTTGTTGACATTAGGTGGTGGTGCGAAATTCAGAGCTTTTGAGTCTACCAGGTCTTGTACCTTCATGTGCAAGGCTCTGCACTTTTTTGTACTGTGGCCAGGTGCATTTGAATGAAAAGCACATCTGGCGTTGGAGTCATAATTCCTGGGTAGACTGTTGGGATCTGGAGGTGCCAACGTCCTTAGCTCAACCAGGTTGAGTTTCAGGAGTTGTGGCAGCAACGTAGCATATGGCATAGGGATCGGATCGATCACCCTATTGGCTTGAGATGGCCTCTGCTGAAATAACCTTTGCTGGTTGTTGTTGGTGGTGTTGTTGTTGTTGTAATTTCTCGGATGATACTGATTCTGTTGATGGTACTGAGGTTGTTGCTGATAGTTTTGCTGCGGAGGTTGATAAGCTGGTTGAGGATGAGCTGGAGCGGGAATGGTGACTGCTGCCACAGATCTATGGACATATTGGGGCCTGCCCCTGCTGGTGTGGATGACATTGGTCTCGCCAGTTCTTCTTGGGCCTGCAAAAGGCTTCCTTGTATTGCCGGACGAGCTGGCACCATTGTCAGAGATCTTGCCCATCTTCAACAGGCTTTCAATTCTCTCCCCGGCTATGACAACATCTGCAAAGCTAGTGGAGGAGAAAGCAGCTAGCCTGTCGATATATGTTCCTTGGAGGGTGTTCATAAACATATCTGCCATTTCCCTCTCAGACACAGGTGGCTGAACAGCAGCAGCCAATTGCCTCCATCTCTGGGCGTATTCTCGGAAACTTTCCCTTGACAACTGTGACATTCCCATTAGGAGGGTCCTGTTGGGTGCCATATCTAAATTGTACTGATACTGTCTGATGAAGGCCTCTGCCAGGTCCTTCCAACACCTGATAGTTGCCCTTGTCAGGTGAGAGTACCATTCTCTTGACGCTCCAGTTAAGCTATCCTCGAAATAGAACATCCAGAGCTTCTCATCCATAGTATAGGCCTTCAGCCTTCCCAGAAATGACTGTAAGTGAGTCCGGGGGCATGAAGTCCCGTTGTATTTTTCAAAACAGGGAGGCTTGAACTTATGGGGAATCCTGACCCCGTCTACCAAGCCCATGTCCATGACATCGAAACCCAAAGAGTTTTGAGACTCTAAGGATCTTAATTTCTCAGCTATCTCATCCAGCCTTCTATCATAAGCTTCCTCCCCAGCACCCATTACTGTGAATTGATCCTCCTGGGGGTCTTCTTGCAGTACCCTGCCTGCAGTGGCAGTCCCTTGAACATTTGCAGGAATATTGACCTCTGGATGAAGATGGGGGCCAAATACAGGGGGGTTAACATGAGGTTGAACCCTTTCATTGTTGCTGGTGCCGGCAGTCCCTATATGTGGATCCTCTTGATTTCTCCCTTCCACCAGTGCTCTGAGCCTCTCCTGGCTTTGAGCCATGTTGTTCATTACCTCCATAAACTGTGTCATTTGGTTCCTCATTTCCAACCTCTCGTTGGTCATTTGGTTCCTGACCTCTGTAAGGTCCTGCTGCATCTGATCCATTTGTATGCCCGGAAGGTTGTTACGGGTTGGATAACGGTGCGGACGGTTGAGGGGAAATACCCGGCGTCGAGCAATAGTTCCTGAACATCACAACAGAGTTAGCAATAACAAAACAAAAACCTACAAAACAAACAAAGGGTTAGCATGCAATGCAGTATGCTTATTTGTTTTCAAGGTATCCGGCTCGGTATTCAGTTTTGACCCTTCCAGACCCTTGGAGATGCTGTTGATGTTGCTTTCGAAGTAAACTCGGATGGAACAAACTAAAACATATATTACAAAAGGCCAGTAGTACATAGTTTGTTTACAGATACAAGCCCTCTGAGGGGTCAAAATATATTACAGGAAAACAAAAGTACATGGAATGAAAGCAACAACAAACAAATGGTCAAACACCAAGACCAAACTCATCCTCCCGAACTTCCTTGAGAAGTGCTTCGGTCACAGGATCAGCTGGACGCTCCGTGAGATTTCTGATAAGGAGATTCCGGGTAGTAATAGCTGCAGTTAGCTTCTTGTGTTGACTTTGGTCCTTTGACCTCTTCACTCCAGCTCTGATCTTCAGCTCTGATATCTCCCTCTGGGTTGCTGCCAGGGCTTCTTGCTGCTCTTTTGCACTAGCTTCCAGTTGTTGTATCTTGTCTTGGACCCTCTTATCTTCCAAAGTACGAGCCTCGGTGATCCTGACCCACCGAGCTTGACTCTCCTTCAGATACAAGTCTGTCCTTGCTCTCTGGAACTGGGCTTCCTTGCAAGCATTCTTCAGAATTTGTTCTCCAGCTTTAGACTTCTTGATATAATCCCCAGACTTCTCAATCTTAGCCAGATGCTCCACTTTCAACTTCTCTAACCTCTCAATATCCAACCTGCCATCACTCCTCTCCCAGAGGGTTTTCTGTAGAGCTTGGGTCAGCTTCTCATTTCTTTCTTTCAAGCTCTCAAAATCCTCTAAGCTAACAGTGGCAGGAGGTGGTGCTGAGGATCATCCAGGCATATCTTCCATAGTAAAGGGCATTCCAGAGAATTGAGCCCTGGCATGGGACCACTCATAATATTGTGCTGATGCCACATTGTTGCACTTCCCCAGAATGGTTACTCCCTTGGTTTGAACATTGTCCCAGGCCCAAGCAGCCTGCCTAACAATAGCCAGATTAGGCTTGTTCTCACAATAAAGAGTCTCGACCAAGTCTTGTGCCTTAGGAGTGTGGAGCAGTGCATAGCCCAGTTGCCTTTTGAACAGCAGAGGATTGTAATTAATACTACCCTTAACTCCTATTAGGGGCACATTGGGAAAATGCCCACAGCTGGTGATGATATCCCTGCCTTTTGTGCTTTGGGTGCACCACCTGATGTCAGCTGAAGTTAGAGCAGTGAGTCTCTTAGCCCAGTTTCTCTGCTGATGAGGATTCAAAAATGCATCTGTCCTGGGTAGATGCTTGAGAAGCCAAGTGTGGAACAATGGAGCACAACACCTCACTAATCTTCCCCTCTGCTTTTCATTCCTCTGATGCACTGAGTAATAGAGATCCCCCAATAAAGTGGGCACTGGGTTCCTCTGAATGAATAGATGGATTGCATTCTTGCTAATGAATTGAGGCTCGTCTGCAAATAATATGATCCCATATATGCTCAAGGCCAATAAAGCACAGACAGCTTTCCACTCTCCTAAAGAGGCTTTCAAGGTAGCTTGAGAGATCAAGAAATCCAGATGGAAGCCAGGGATTCCAGCTTTAGAAGTCATATGCTGCTCAATCAGAACAGGTTCCAGATGCAAAGCCTTTGCTACTTCTTCATTACCAGGAAAGACCATCTCAGGGTTGAAAGGGATTCCACCCCTGATAGGTATACCAACTAGTGATGAGTATTCTTCCAATAAAGGGCCCAACTGAAAGTCCTGAAAAGTGAAACACCTCAGTGGGGGATCATAAAACTGAATGCAAGTGTGGATCAGGCTTCTCTGTGAAGGGTCCAGATCCATAACCATATCAAGTATATCTCCATAGTGTTCCCTGAACAGGGGTATATGGTCTGGAGTGATTAGGGTCTGAATCCTCCTGATGTCAGATAGCTCTGGCTGGAAGAAGTGGTAGGTGATGTTGCTCTTTTTAGGAGCCATGTTGTTGAAGATGAGTGGAGACAGGTGTTGATGATAGCACTGAAGAAATGGGCCACTGATTGGCTGGTGCAGGTGACTGAAGTAGATAGCTGATAGCAGAAGCAGATGCAGATGAAGACAGGTCAATACTGAAGATGGGGTCAAAACCTAAGCCAAAAATGAAGATGGATACCCTGAAACACAAATAAGCAAATGTCAATATGATGCAATGATTATGTATGCAAATGATATGCAAGGGTTTGTGACTGAGCTGGATCTGATCAAATGCTCTGACATAGGTCCAAGTGTGTTCAAGAATGCCAGATGGAGGTCTATAAATCCAGTAACCAAGGTGGGGGGCTCAAATAAAGAGCCACATGTCCAGGGTTTAGAATCACAAGAACTGTCCCAAAATGAAGTACTCTTAAACAAACAAAGTAATAGGGTATTCTGAGGCCAAGGTACCTGCAAACCTGTAAACAGCCCAACCCCCTCACAGGTGGTGTTCTAGAACAAAGATCCTCAGACTTGGATCAGTTATGAGAAGTGTAAACACTTCTAACCCGGAGGTACAGTGTTTACAATAACCATAAATGTTCCTCCTCTAATTCACCTCAGTTTCTGAAGGTCAATACTAAAAGGTCATCCAGACTTAGCAGGCTTCCCAGATAGCCCTAGTATTGCAGGAAATCTGCAACACAGAGTTCTCAAGAAGAAACCCATATCTGAACCGTGTTTCATATTCCCGCACCAGACCGAGATTGAATGGGAAAGAATATGAACCACTCTAGCCTAGGTGTCACTCAGGTCCCAGGTATAGGACCTCAACTCTCAATAGAACCCCACCCACCAAAGTAAAACCAGATCCAGCCAGACAGCATGACAGTATGATATATGTAAAGCAGTAAAGAAAGCAAATAAACAACTGTACATAAAGCAGTAAACAAACAAATATACAAACACAGATAGCACATAACACCCCAGTAAACACAAATCAATCAAGCGCTAGGAGGAACCCACAGAAAGAACCAGAAGCCCTGGTTGCAGTATAAGGTTCCCCAGCAGAGTCGCCAAGCTGTCGCTCCCAAAGATTTGCATCCCGGTACAAGCGCGAACGGTCGGCGAAAGGAACAGTGAGCACACACAGCCTTGAACTCACTGGAGATGAATAGAGTCGCCAGCTAGGCATTTTTATCCCGGAGGAAAGGCAATGCTGCATGGGCCTAGGAAGAGATGGATAAGACGGTTGCGAACCAGAGAGACTGAGAAAGGGGGTTGGTTACAACCTGGGAAGGTATTAGCACCCAGATTGTCCGCCGTACTCGACGGGATCCACGCTTAGAAGATTTGTGTTTTAAAGGGGTAGTGTCAGTGCAATTTGTGTGTAAAAGGGCTGGAAAATAATATGTACAGGTGTCAGTGTAAAAGAAGTGCAAAGTGTAATATATACAGTGTCAGTGTAAGGATGAGAGTATGCTCAAGATCATGAGGCTAAGAGAATAAAGCTGGAAAGAGGGGGAATATACAGAGACTTTTGTTCGATAACTGTTAAGTTATGCCTACGTATCCTCTCGTGCAATGAGGAAGTCAGAACACCGTAGTTCGACCCAAAGAGACTGAAAGATGAATTGACTGATGAACTGCTTACATGCCTATGCTCAAGTGTATGACCTGTCTGGCTCAGGTGCAAACTGTCTTGCATTAGACGGAAGAAGCGAGTTCTCGTTTGTGAGTGAATGAGATGAGAAAAGAATCCCGGAGGAGACGATTATTGTTTGTTTTTGTGTTTTCAGTCTTTTATTGCTTTTAGATTTGTCATAAGTTAATGAGCTTAAGTCTAAACCAATGGGTTAGTAAACTCATCACATCTTCCCTCTGATTAGGGGTAATGAGAATACCTTAAGTGTGAAGTCAGATTCTCACACTTAATCACCTTTGGTGTAGGATTAAGATCATTAACCTACTTGTGATTAATTAGATGTTTTTGTGGTTTTTGTTTAGTGTTGAGTAATGAGGTTAAGCCATAATCAGGGATTTAACAGACTCATTACACCATACTAATAGAAGGATAATAGATGAGAATGTTTAAGCTGAGGAAGGCTCCTCAACTTAATCCATGATTAGGGATTAAACTCATGACAAAACAAGCCTTTGATTAAGTGGATTTTATTTGGTGATATGATGATGAAGTGATTTTTAGGGTTTGTAAGACAACTTGAGGGGGACTTGTCCATTAACACTAGGGTTAGTCCTTCTTAACCATTTAAGGAAGAATTAGAACCCTAATGCAAGGCCCAAGTTACAAGTATGATGTCTTGATACTTATTAAGTGAATTGATTAAGAGATTTAAACACATTAAGGGTTTAACACTTAGGATTAAAGTTATACACTCCATCCTAAGAGAAGGATGCAGGCATAAGCTTAATCACAAAGCCTTAAAGCCTTTAGGGTTTAGTCCCTGATTATGAGATGAGAAGAGAAGACTCAAAGAAACACAAAGGTAAAAACTAAGTGGGGGACTAATCAAAGCCCTAATCATTGTCATGCTTGGTTGTTCCTAAGGTTTGTGAGGTTTAACAAGAAGAAGCCTTCAATGGAACCACCAGGAAGCAGATGAAAGGATCAGGAAGCAAAGCAACTTGCTTCATTTAAGAAGGCAAGTCACTTGGAGAAAGAAAGTGGGAAGAAGAAGAATGAGCAAGCTCAAACTCAAACACAAACAAAGATGCAGCAATGGATGCAAGAGAGATGAAAAGAAAAGTTATGAGAAGTGAAGGCAAATTCACTTCTCAAAGTCACTTACCACCTGAAAGGTTAGAAAAGAAATGCAATGTAATGCAAAATGGGATGAGATGACATGATGAGAAACAAAACCAGAAGCATATACATGATGCTAATGATGCTATGAGATGCTACAAACATGAGGCAGCACATGGAAATGATCATACAAGTTCATGAATGCAAATGAAGCAAGTTAGGAACCATGAACATACATGAACAGTTATGAAGTGCACATGACATACACCATGGCAAATACATGATGCAATGATCAAACATGCTTTCAATATGTCTTATGATGTCAAATGAATCAAATGGATGCTTGAAATGTCATGGCAAGTCATGTTATGCAAGAGAATGCAAGATGGATGCATATGGAAGCCCACATTAGGGTTTATGATCAATGCAACAAACAAAAACCAAAACCAGAAGCAAACAACATTATAAAAAATTGAAAATGCACTCAAAGGACCCCTAATCCTATACTAACTCCCTGCCCAAAGGAGAAGTTCAACTCCTAACCAAACTCAAGATATGATTTTCTTAAGATTTCTAGGGTTTTAGGGTTCCTAAACAAGAAAATTACCAAACAAATGGAAAATGAAAGATCAAATCATGGCCATTTAATCTCACAAACTACATGCTAAACACAATGCAATGCAAAAAGAATCAATGTCCAACTCTTCATGGATAGGCAGAAATGATTTTTGGAACTTTGGATCAAATTAATGCATAAAAATGATTTTAATTCAATGAGAAATTCTTAAAATGCATCAAGATCAAAAAATAAATTTGGTTTGAGGGTTGGACAATGTTTCTAAATGTCTTAGAACATTTCATGAATTTTTTGGTGATTTTTAAATACTTAAAAGTATTTTTAATA
Source organism: Lathyrus aphaca (assembly GCA_963966055.1). Taxonomy (NCBI): domain Eukaryota; kingdom Viridiplantae; phylum Streptophyta; class Magnoliopsida; order Fabales; family Fabaceae; genus Lathyrus; species Lathyrus aphaca. The sequence goes on from OZ014519.1 coordinate 4,062,811, forward strand.
AATTAATTTCCATTAATCAATTAAAAATAAACTTTTAAATATTTAAAAAATACTTTTTAAATGCTAAAAATGAAAATAAAAATATTTTTGGGTTTTAAAAATTAATGAAACTCTTGACAAAAAGTTTCATAATTTTTAAACAATTTTTACTATTTTTAATAAACTACACAAGTTAAATGTGAAAAAATGAAATAAAAACAAAATAAAATGGAAAGTATTTCAATCTGATGGTGGAGATTTGAACTGGGGTGGAAACCATTGACCGCGCGCGTTTATGAAGGGTCCAGATTGCTTCTGACTTTAATTAAGTTTTATGAAATAATTAAATGAGTTAATGGTGATTAGGGCACAGAGGACCCATCTGAACCACTCATCCACGCGCGAAGTCAAGGAAAGTCAAAGGATCCTACGCTCAAGATTCAAATGGACTTAATGACCTGAGATTAGGGCAAATGACATTCAGGTGACCGGAGGGAAGCTCCGGTCATCTTCTCCGGCAACAACAAAATCCTAGAATACGATTCAGGCCACCATTCTTCAAATCAAAGCCAGGGGAATGTTCCTCTACTCAAACCTCACTCAAAACACCTCTCAAACTAAATTTCTTATGCCTAAACTAAGAGAATCGAAGCCATGAAGATTCACGGGCAAAGTTTCAGAGCCCTGGTAAATCCTCATTTCTCACTCATTTCTAATTCTAAAACCAACCCCATGATCAGCAAGACATACACAATCAATTTATAACTTAAAAATCAAACTCTGAGAGAAAAGTTTCATGGCCATACCTGAGATGGAGACTCCTGTTTCTGGGCTTTCAGAGCTATTCTTTGGTGCAAGCTTGCTCCACTGATTCCCCTGGTGCTAATGGTAGGCTTGGAATGAGCTTAAGCAAGCTATTTTGAGAGATTCCAATCTGATATAGCAGAAAATGAGTTCTGTGTGTGAGTGGTTTCAAGCTCTATTAATGGTTGGTTCTTGCTCTCTTGAGTGTGCTTGACTTGTTAGTGAAGAAAGTTTTGATGTTTTGTGGCTGTGGAAGGTGATTCGAAGGAAAGAAGCTTTGTGACAGTTTTTTGGTATGCTCTCTTCTGGCCAGCTTCAAGGCTCAATGCTTTGCTATATCATCTCCAACTTGTGTGGATAGCCTGTGGGGCAGGTCAATAGGGTGGCTGTTTACTGTGCCAAGAGTATGGGAACCTTTTGCCAAAAAGTCAAGTGGGCTTGTACTAGAAGCATGGGCCATGGCAGCAGCAGTTTCAAGTCATGTCTTGCTCCAGCTTGAGTTGAGGAGGGCCCTTGGATTGTTTGTAGCTGACTGCAACATATGGATGACAAGCTATGCTAGCTTTTGCAACTTGCCCACTTGATGTTTCCTCATGATTTTGTGCCATACACATGAAACATTGCTTGCTGAATTTTTTAGCTTTAGCACTTCTTTTAGTCATGGCAATGTTTAAAAGTCAGCTAGAGATCACATAATTCCTTGAAGAATGGTTTTGCCAAGAATCCCCTTTTGCATACTTATGAAAAATGCCTTATGGAACTTTGAAAATCAAGGCAAGCAATGTAAAAATCCTTGGGCCAATTCTGTTTTTGGGGTCATATATGATCATGTGATGAAGCTTTGAAGTCAATTTGAAATCACTAGAATGCTTGGTACATGAAATTGCAAGTTTTCCTTTTAGTGCATAACTTGAAAATTAGTGATTTTTGCCAACTTTAACACACCATAACTTTTGATCCAAGATGAATTAGGTCATGTTCTTGTACTTTTTGAAAAGGGAAAGATCTAATCTACAACTTTCATGACCAAAGTTTTTCCATTTGAAGCATTTTTGGATCAAAAAGCAAGGCTTGAAAAGTGGCATAAAATGACATATTCTTTAAAAGTCAACCATGCCCTAAAAAGTCAACTTTGCAAAAACTTGTAATTCTTGAATTTTGTGAACTTCAAACTTCTTATATGATCAAATAAAGATCATATACACTCAAAATGATGAAGATCACTCCTTGGTTGGGTCATTGGGGGCCTCAGATGCCCTGATTTTGCACTGACTTGTCTGAAAAGTCAACCCTTGATCAGATGACTTCCCCATGGAATTTCTTCATGAAAATTGATATGCATACTCCCTATAACATATAGAGATCAATAGAAACAAGAATGACCAAAAAATTTGGAGTTATGGCCTCTGAAACCAAAACCCTAATTTTAGGTCATCTGTGCAGTCAAACTTGGCTCTGCATCCATACCAATCCCAGTTCTTGTGATTCTTTGGCATTCTTGACTTTGAGAGGATATGATATGATACTTGAGCACACATAGACCCCTTTGAAATGATTGATGACCTTTGGAGTGGCTCAAGAAGCCCTTGGATTGTTCATATCACAAACCCTAGATGCAGATGACTTAGAACCAATGTAGTGAACCAAAAATGTAATATGAGATGTTATGATTGTGTTTATGCATATGAAATGATCACAAGCCATGGTGTGAATGGGTGAGGGCAAATTTGGGGTGTTTACAGCTGCCCCTATTCAAACATGAGTTAGCTGTGCAGGTTGTAAGCAACGGCTTAACAGACAAACAAGATAACTTGTGGTTGAATACCAAAGACAGTCCAAAATTTGCACTCACAGAATGAAGAAGAAAAGGGATATAGATTGTAAAGGAAAATAAAGTATATTGTAAAGTGTGGGCGACGGAGGACGACCGTCGAGCAGAGGACTACTGCTGGATAAAGAGCAATGACGGGGACGGCCGACATGCTGGGAAAAGTGCGGGAAATAAAACATTGACGGGGACGTCCGACATGCTGGGGATAAAAGAATTATGATGGGGACGGCCATCAAGATAAAGCTGTAAAATTCTCTGGGGATTAATGAAACATGACGGGGACGGCCATCAAGCTCATAAAGCAAAGTAACCAACGATGGGGACGGCCATCGGGCTAGAAAAGAAAAGGGACCACGACGGGGACGGCCATCGGGTTAAAGAATAAATGAAATAAAGAGATGATGAGGTATGGTCATCAAAGGTGAAGGACGATCACCTAGCAGGGGACGGCTGCTCTGTTGGGGATAAGATGAGGGACGGTCATCTAAGGTGGAGGACGACCACCTGGCAGGGTATGGCTGCCGAAAATATCGCGACATAGGACGAATGCCGGATAGAAAATCAACGACGGGGACGGCCATCGGATGAGCATGATGGAGGACGACCATCAAGAGGTGGAGGACGACCACCTAGCAGGGGACGGCTGCTCTCAAGGTTTATCATGACACAGGACGAATGTCAGATAACCAAAATCAACAATGGGGACGGCCATTGGATAAAATGATGAAGGACGATCATCAAGAGGTGGAGGACGACCACCTAGCAGGGGACGGCTGCTAAATATCAACGATGGGGACGGCCATCGGATGAGCATGATGGAGGACGACCATCTAGAGGTGGAGGACGACCACCTAGCAGGGTACGGCTGCTCTCAGGGTTTATCATAACACAGGACGAGTTTCAGATAAAGAAGAAAATTTGCTCTGTTGGAAATCTACTGGGGAGTAGTAAACACGGACGAGTGTTTACATCCAAGAAACAAAAGGTATAAGTGTTTAGATGTTTTGTGTATAGACTAAAGATGCGGACGAGCATCCTTAAGACTACGATACGGACGAGTATCGGGTAGAAACAAATACCGACACGTGTTCAAAGATGATGATACGGACGAGTATCATCTGGTTAATAGAGAACACGGACGAGTGTTGAATCTGAGAGGACTCTTCTGGGGAAAAGTAGACACAGGCGAGTGTCTAAATTCAAGAAGACAAAAGTGTTTGACACAGTGTATGGATTAAAGATGCGGACGAGCATCCTTAAGACTATGATACGGACGAGTATCATGTAGAAACAAAACTCTAGACGCATGTTCTGAGATGATGGTACGAACGAGTATCAACTGGTTAACAAAGAACAAGGACTAGTGTTGACTCTGAGGGGATTTGAGTGGTATATACAAGATACGGACGAGTATCTGTATGAGTGTAACATGAGTAGTGAGTATGAGTATTGTATGGATGAGTGTTTAACTGCTGGGGAGAGCGATATGGACGAGTGTCAAAAGGAGAAGCGCGTAATATAAACAAATATCTGATATACAAAGTGTAGGTGATTGTGCTGGGGATATGACACGGACGGGTGTCAAAGGGTTGTATATGTAAGTACATGTGAGTGCAAAGAGGATGTCTTTGGCTTTCTGCCGGGAGTATGACACGGACGGGTGTCAGGAAGTATCTGTAATATGGGTGGTGTTGTTTGTAAGGAGTGTTCAGGCGACTTTACTGGGGAAAGATGGCACGGACAGGTGTCAAAATGAGTATATACTGGTGTTTGTGAATGTGAGGAAACTGCTTTGCTGGGGACCCTGGTGGGGATTTTGGGGAAAACATTCTGCATCCTGACGGATTGTCATTATTCACAAGTGTTTGGTTCATAACATGGCTTATGATTATGTTATATGTTTGATTTTTGCCGTAATGCTCCGTATTAGACGGAATGCTACGCTTTGTGGGTGAATATGATTTGAATGCTATGATTATGCAAAGATACCAAACCCAGGGGTCCAGGTCCCGCTGCTACGAAGATCTTTGGCTGATCTGCCTGAAATGGACATCCCAGCTGGGGTTTGAGATCACTGGTAGATCTGATGAGATATTCATTCCAATAAATGAGAGACCCAGCTGGGGTTTGAAAGAGCTTTCTTCACTCTGTTGTGATTCCTTCGTGCGTTGCTCTTTCTGGATAGAGGCTGAGACTCTGTGGGGAGAGCTCCTTGGCTTTTGTATTTTGGCTGAGGATGAAATGACAACTCGGCTGGGAGCAGTAGCAAGTGGCAGCTCAGCTGGGGGAAGTCATGAGAGGCAACTCAGCTAGGGAGAGAGCACTTCGGGTGCTAAAATTGAGTGTTGATTTGCCAGCTTGTTGGGATGAAGCTTACATGCCCCAAGTTGCGCTCTGGATTCCTGCAATCCTGAAAAGACAGAGAGACGCACAAGATAATCCCGAGGTATCCCTTACTGGATTCCGTCATAGGAGTTAGGCACTTTTGAGTAAGTACATTTCCTGCAAGCATGTTTTTTTATTTGAGGATAAAACATCTGTATTCTGTGCAATCAGTTTTTTAGACATCAGACATTTTTGCAAATAAAATGTACAAGGCGAGACGTGACTGAGAATCTAATTTTATTAATTCATATGCCCTGAATTGGCGAGATACAGTCAAAGAAACAAATCCCCTGAAATGAGGAGATCGTTACAAATTGAGAAACAAAATGCTGGCAATGTTGATGACGCTTTAAGGAGCTTCCTCTCTTGCTATGACTCGTATGACTTTTGACGTTCTTCTCATCTTGCTTTCTGAAGAATGTTGAGTCTGATTGAAGCTTGATCCTTTCGAAGCTTACCAAGTTGTAAACGATACAGACGAATTCAGAATGCAGTTGTTCGCTTATTCCCTTATTTTGCATGGATCGCCCTTTCGGGTTTTCAATCCATCGGGGTACCCATTTTTGCCTGAGCTGTCCAATGTGGCTTTTCAACTCAGTGGGTGTACATTTTTGTTTATTTTCCCTTATTTTTGCCCGAGTCTTTTATTCTGTTTTTGACTCGCCGGGATGCCCTATTTTTGCCTGGACTTACATTCTGTTTTTATGTTCAGCGGGTCATTTTATGCGAAGTATTTTTTAACTGCATCTGAATTCACAGGGGACGGGAAATCTTCACCATCCATAGTGCTGAGCATCAATGCTCCACCAGAGAAAACTTTCTTTACCACAAATGGTCCTTCATAATTCGGAGTCCATTTGCCCCTGTGGTCTGTATGAGGAGGGAGGATTCTTTTCAGCACAAGATCTCCCACTTGGTACTCTCGGTGCCTGACTTTCTGATCGAAGGCTTTCTTCATTCTTTTCTGATACAACTGCCCATGACAGATTGCAGCCAATCTCTTTTCTTCAATCAGACTCAGTTGCTCGTATCGGGCCCTAACCCATTCTGCTTCACTCAGTTTAACATCCATTAGTACCCGTAGAGAGGGTAATTCAACTTCAACCGGTAGGACTGCTTCCATACCATACACAAGTTGATACGGTGTTGCCCCAGTGGATGTTCTGATTTATGTGCGGTACCCATGCAAGGCGAAAGGTAGCATTTCATGCCAGTCTTTGTAGGTGACTACCATCTTCTGCACAATCTTCTTGATATTCTTATTTGCTGCCTCAACAGCGCCATTCATCTTTGGTCTGTAAGGAGAAGAATTGTGATGTTGAATTTTGAATTCCCGGTACAACTCTGCCATCATTTTGTTGTTTAGATTGGAACCATTATCAGTAATGATTCGCTCGGGCACTCCGTATCGACAGATGATATCTCTCTTCAGAAATCTGGCTACCACTTGTCTTGTAACATTTGCATAGGAGGCTGCTTCAACCCACTTGGTGAAATAGTCAATAGCAACCAGGATGAATCTGTGGCCATTCGAAGCAGTTGGCTCGATCTTGCCAATCATATCAATGCCCCACATAGCAAAGGGCCAGGGTGAAGACATTATGTTCAAGGGATTGGGAGGCACATGCACCTTATCTGCATAGATCTGACATTTTTGGCATTTTCTGGCGTAGGCGCAACAGTCGGCATCCATTGTGATCCAGTAATAGCCTGATCTTAGCAACTTCTTAGCCATGGCATGCCCTCCAGCATGGGTACCAAAGGATCCTTCGTGCACTTCATGCATTAACAAATCTGCTTCTGTCCGGTCGACGCATATGAGGAGTACCATATCAAAGTTTCTCTTGTACAGGGAACCATCAGTGTTCAGAAAGAAGCTACCAGCAAGCCTTCTTAAAGTCTTCTTATCATTGGAAGATGCCCCAGGTGGGTATGTTTGATCCTCCAAGAAGCATTTAATGTCATGGAACCAAGGCTTATCATCTTTGACAACATCGGCTGCAAATACATATGCTGGTCTGTCAAGTCTGGACACTGAAATCTGAGGTACAAAGTTGGCAGCCTGAACTTTGATCATGGACGAAACGGTAGCCAGAGCATCTGCAAACTGATTCTCGTCCCGAGGGATATACTCAAGCTTGATTGTTGTGAAGAAAGTCAATAACCTCCTTGTATAATCCCTGTAAGGTATCAGATGATCCTGGTGGGTGTACCATTTGCCATTGGTTTGATTGATTACCAAAGCTGAATCTCCGAATACGGTCAATGTCTTGATCCTGAGGTCAATGGCTTCCTCAAGACCCATAATGCAAGCTTCGTATTCAGCTTCGTTGTTAGTGCAGTTGAAAGTGAGTTTTGCCGAGAAAGGCATGTGAACTCCTTTGGGTGTAATGAGCACTGCACCAACACCACGACCATTCATGTTAACAGCCCCATCAAACATCATAGTCCATTCTTCTTCCGGGTCAGGCCCTTCAGTGTGAACAGGCTCTTCATGATCTTTTGCTTTTATGAACATGATGTCTTCATCAGGGAAGTCAAATCTCATAGGCTGGTAATCATCAATAGGTTGCTCAGCAAGATATTCAGACAATACACTGCCTTTGATGGCTTTCTGAGAAGTGTATTGGATGTCATATTCTGTGAGGATCATTTGCCATCTTGCAACCCGTCCGGTAAGAGCTGGATTCTCAAATATGTACTTGACTGGGTCCATTTTTGAGATCAACAAGGTAGTGTGGGTCAACATATACTGTCTTAGTCGGCGAGCAGCCCACGCTAAAGCACAGCAAGTTTTCTCGAGCAGTGAATAACGTTGTTCACAGTCGGTAAACTTTTTGCTTAGGTAGTATATTGCATACTCTTTTCGACCAGACTCGTCATGCTGGCCCAACACACACCCCATCGACTCCTCTAATACTGTCAGGTACATTATCAGAGGTCTTCCTTCAACTGGAGGCATAAGGATTGGAGGTTCTTGTAAGTACTCCTTGATCTTGTCAAAAGCCTTCTGGCAGTCTTCGTTCCACCTGACCGTCTGTTCTTTTCTCAATAATTTGAACAAGGGCTCACAGGTTGCCGTAAGGTGGGATATGAACCGTGAGATGTAGTTCAATCGACCTAAGAACCCTCGAACTTCTTTCTCTGTCTTCGGTGCAGGCATTTCTTGAATGGCTTTGACTTTATCAGGGTCAACTTCAATCCCTTTCTCGCTTACAATAAATCCCAGCAGCTTACCAGATCTCACCCCGAATGTGCATTTGTTGGGGTTTAACTTCAGTTGGTATTTCCTCAGACGCTTGAACAACTTCAGCAGATTTTCCAGGTGATCTTCCTCAGTAAGGGACTTGGCAATCATGTCATCCACATAACACTCGATTTCCTTATGGATCATATCGTGGAATAATGTCACCATAGCCCGTTGATATGTTGCACCGGCATTCTTGAGCCCAAATGGCATTACCTTGTAGCAGAACGTGCCCCAGGGTGTGATGAAGGTTGTCTTCTCCATGTCTTCAGGTGACATCTTGATCTGATTGTATCCTGAAAATCTGTCCATGAAGGAGAATACCGAGAACTGAGCCGTATTATCCACCAATACATCAATGTGAGGTAAAGGGAAATCATCTTTCGGGCTGGCTCTGTTCAGATCCCGGTAGTCAACACACATTCTTACTTTGTCGTCTTTCTTAGGCACAGGTACTATGTTAGCAACCCACGGTGGGTAGCTAGTTACAGCAAGGAATCCGGCGTCCCACTGCTTTTGTACCTCTTCTTTGATTTTCATTGCCATGTCTGGGCGAGTACGGCGTAGTTTCTGTTTAACCGGCGGGCATTCCTCTCTCAAAGGCAGCTTGTGCACAACAATGTCGGTGTCCAACCCTGGCATATCTTGATAAGACCAAGCAAACACGTCCACATACTCTCGAAGCAGGTCAATCAGTTGTCTCTTCACTGAGTCTTGCAGGCAGGCCCCGATTTTAACTTCTTTCACGTCTTCATCCGTACCAAGATTGATCACTTCAACCTCCTCCTGGTGAGGAGTAATAACCTTTTCCTCTTGTCTTAACAACCTGGCTAGCTCTTCAGGAAGCTCATATTCTTCTTCAACCCCTTCGTCAGCTTGATTGATTGGATTGTCAAAGTCATACGAAGTCATAGCCGTGCTATTGTCGGTGCTGTCTGGAAGGCACACTCTGCAAGGGTTCAGTTTGTTCATTTTAGTGATTTGATTTTAATCTTGTTTTTAAAAGTGAAATAAAGTTGTCATTTTGAAAACACTGCCATTTATTTTTTGTACAAAAAGAAAAATGAAAAAACAGTGAGCGGAAAAGAAAAAGACTCATTTGCAAAAAGATGTCTGATATTTCATTGATTAATCTTGTTGCACAAAAAGTACAGATGGCCCGATTACAAAATGAGCCTTGTCATCTTGGGCAAGATGCAAGACTTTAATGCATGCTATAAAAATACAGGAAATAATAATTACTCTGCATGAGTAACTCTTATAATTTCCTAGGAAGACCAGTTTGAGATACTGCTCCCCGGGATCTTTGGACGAATCCAGCTTTCCAGGTTGCGTTCTTCTTCCAGCTCGTCTTCCACATTGTTGACAGCATCAGGGGTGAGCATCCCCCCACTCACAAAGCTGGGCTCTTTCGCAGCCTCTGCTTGATCTTGTTGAGTTGGTTTGTAACCCAACCCAAATCTATCCTCTTTCTTCTCCACCGATAACAGTTTGCCCCATCCTTGGGCGGTTCCTTCCTCAACAACCTTCCGGGCTTGTTGGTATGATGTCATTGAAGTTCCAGGTACAGCAGACGTCTCATTGATGTTCAAGGCTTCGAAACCTTGGCTCATTGTTTCATGGATCTCCCCATCCATCTCAATGTATTTATAAGTAGCCAGGTGGCTGACAAAAATATCCTCCTCTCCACAGATAGTAACGACTTGACCCTCCCACTCGAATTTTAACTTCTGGTGAAGGGTTGAGGTCACGGCGCCAGCGGCGTGAATCCATGGCCTACCCAATAAACAGCTGTAGGCAGGCTGTATATCCATCATGTAGAAGGTCGTTTTGAAGGTCTGCGGGCCAATCGTTATGGGCAACTCGATCTCTCCCAGAACCGATCTCTTTGAGCCATCAAAGGCTCTCACCACCAGGTTGCTGGGTCTTAACGCCAATCCATCATATTCTAGCTTCACCAAGGCCTTTTTAGGTAAGACATTGAGGGATGACCCCGTGTCTACCAGCACATGAGAAAGGACTGCACCTTTACATTCCATGGTGATGTGCAAGGCCTTGTTATGGTTGCGGCCTTCCGTAGTCAAGTCAGTGTTGGTGAACCCTAGTCCATGACTAGCATTAACATTTCCAACTACAGCTTCCAGCTGATTGACAGTGATCTCTTTAGGCACATAAGCTGCGTGCAAGACTTTGAGTAGTGCATTCCGGTGGGCTTCGGAGCACATGAGCAATGATAGGATTGAGATCTTGGAAGGCGTCTGATGAAGCTGATCCACTACTTTATAATCACTCTTCTTGATGATTCGCATGAACTCATCAACCTCTTGATCGAATGGTGTTTTCAAAGCTTCTTTAACAGTATGCTCTTCCTGCACCAGGCTTTTTCCTTTTGCCTTGGCAGCAGCTTCTGCTTCGGCAGTGGGTCTCTGAATTTGTGGAGCAAAAAGACGTCCGCTTCGAGTGAAGCCTCCGCCTCCTCCCACATTGTCTATTTGTGGTGCAGGGGTTGATGATTCAAAAGTGATTTTTTGTCCTTCGCAGTACAGGTCAGATCCGTAATGCCACGGGATGGCATTGCTGCTTTCATAAGGTACTGGCCCAGGCACCGTGATAGTGACTGGACTGATTGCAGCTGCGGAAGGAGTTGTGATAGTTTGCGGATCATAATAAATTGTGACTGGTGCTCTGATGGGAGCAGCACCTTCTGAGTTGTAGGCAGAGTTGTTCTCAGGATCATAAAATATTGTGACAGTTGAGACATCTTCATGATTTGTTGCTGATGTTGTAGGAGATATTGTCGGAAGGATGGACGTTGTTGTTGTAGGAGATTCAAACTGGAGTGGTGCTGAAGTTGTAGAAGGAAAATTTGTTGATGGCTGATCAGTTGAGATGATAGATGAAGTACTTGTTGATGAAACCGAAGAACTGTCAGGTACGATGGTTGCTGCAGTTGTAGGAGATATCGGGATTGTTGCTGTTGAGGTTGCTGGATTTGTTGGAAATGATGTGGTGATTTGAAGTTGGCCACTCTGAATGAGACCGTCTATGCCATTCCTCAGGTTATCGCACCCATTTAATGAAATATTGCAGTAAGCACACCCTAACTCACACCCCGGGAACATTTGACATTCGAGGAGCTGAGCCTTAATTTCTACCAACGGTGTCCGGATCTGACCCACACTGGTTATTAAATAAGACGGCTTGTCTTCTTCAATAGCGTTAATTCTGGGACCCCCGTGGTTTGGCATAGGATTTTTGTTGACATTAGGTGGTGGTGCGAAATTCAGAGCTTTTGAGTCTACCAGGTCTTGTACCTTCATGTGCAAGGCTCTGCACTTTTTTGTACTGTGGCCAGGTGCATTTGAATGAAAAGCACATCTGGCGTTGGAGTCATAATTCCTGGGTAGACTGTTGGGATCTGGAGGTGCCAACGTCCTTAGCTCAACCAGGTTGAGTTTCAGGAGTTGTGGCAGCAACGTAGCATATGGCATAGGGATCGGATCGATCACCCTATTGGCTTGAGATGGCCTCTGCTGAAATAACCTTTGCTGGTTGTTGGTGGTGGTGTTGTTGTTGTTGTAATTTCTCGGATGATACTGATTCTGTTGATGGTACTGAGGTTGTTGCTGATAGTTTTGCTGCGGAGGTTGATAAGCTGGTTGAGGATGAGCTGGAGCGGGAATGGTGACTGCTGCCACAGATCTATGGACATATTGGGGCCTGCCCCTGCTGGTGTGGATGACATTGGTCTCGCCAGTTCTTCTTGGGCCTGCAAAAGGCTTCCTTGTATTGCCGGACGAGCTGGCACCATTGTCAGAGATCTTGCCCATCTTCAACAGGCTTTCAATTCTCTCCCCGGCTATGACAACATCTGCAAAGCTAGTGGAGGAGAAAGCAGCTAGCCTGTCGATATATGTTCCTTGGAGGGTGTTCATAAACATATCTGCCATTTCCCTCTCAGACACAGGTGGCTGAACAGCAGCAGCCAATTGCCTCCATCTCTGGGCGTATTCTCGGAAACTTTCCCTTGACAACTGTGACATTCCCATTAGGAGGGTCCTGTTGGGTGCCATATCTAAATTGTACTGATACTGTCTGATGAAGGCCTCTGCCAGGTCCTTCCAACACCTGATAGTTGCCCTTGTCAGGTGAGAGTACCATTCTCTTGACGCTCCAGTTAAGCTATCCTCGAAATAGAACATACAGAGCTTCTCATCCATAGTATAGGCCTTCAGCCTTCCCAGAAATGACTGTAAGTGAGTCCGGGGGCATGAAGTCCCGTTGTATTTTTCAAAACAGGGAGGCTTGAACTTATGGGGAATCCTGACCCCGTCTACCAAGCCCATGTCCATGACATCGAAACCCAAAGAGTTTTGAGACTCTAAGGATCTTAATTTCTCAGCTATCTCATCCAGCCTTCTATCATAAGCTTCCTCCCCAGCACCCATTACTGTGAATTGATCCTCCTGGGGGTCTTCTTGCAGTACCCTGCCTGCAGTGGCAGTCCCTTGAACATTTGCAGGAATATTGACCTCTGGATGAAGATGGGGGCCAAATACAGGGGGGTTAACATGAGGTTGAACCCTTTCATTGTTGCTGGTGCCGGCAGTCCCTATATGTGGATCCTCTTGATTTCTCCCTTCCACCAGTGCTCTGAGCCTCTCCTGGCTTTGAGCCATGTTGTTCATTACCTCCATAAACTGTGTCATTTGGTTCCTCATTTCCAACCTCTCGTTGGTCATTTGGTTCCTGACCTCTGTAAGGTCCTGCTGCATCTGATCCATTTGTATGCCCGGAAGGTTGTTACGGGTTGGATAACGGTGCGGACGGTTGAGGGGAAATACCCGGCGTCGAGCAATAGTTCCTGAACATCACAACAGAGTTAGCAATAACAAAACAAAAACCTACAAAACAAACAAAGGGTTAGCATGCAATGCAGTATGCTTATTTGTTTTCAAGGTATCCGGCTCGGTATTCAGTTTTGACCCTTCCAGACCCTTGGAGATGCTGTTGATGTTGCTTTCGAAGTAAACTCGGATGGAACAAACTAAAACATATATTACAAAAGGCCAGTAGTACATAGTTTGTTTACAGATACAAGCCCTCTGAGGGGTCAAAATATATTACAGGAAAACAAAAGTACATGGAATGAAAGCAACAACAAACAAATGGTCAAACACCAAGACCAAACTCATCCTCCCGAACTTCCTTGAGAAGTGCTTCGGTCACAGGATCAGCTGGACGCTCCGTGAGATTTCTGATAAAGAGATTCCGGGTAGTAACAGCTGCAGTTAGCTTCTTGTGTTGACTTTGGTCCTTTGACCTCTTCACTCCAGCTCTGATCTTCAGCTCTGATATCTCCCTCTGGGTTGCTGCCAGGGCTTCTTGCTGCTCTTTTGCACTAGCTTCCAGTTGTTGTATCTTGTCTTGGACCCTCTTATCTTCCAAAGTACGAGCCTCGGTGATCCTGACCCACCGAGCTTGACTCTCCTTCAGATACAAGTCTGTCCTTGCTCTCTGGAACTGGGCTTCCTTGCAAGCATTCTTCAGAATTTGTTCTCCAGCTTTAGACTTCTTGATATAATCCCCAGACTTCTCAATCTTAGCCAGATGCTCCACTTTCAACTTCTCTAACCTCTCAATATCCAACCTGCCATCACTCCTCTCCCAGAGGGTTTTCTGTAGAGCTTGGGTCAGCTTCTCATTTCTTTCTTTCAAGCTCTCAAAATCCTCTAAGCTGACAGTGGCAGGAGGTGGTGCTGAGGATGATCCAGGCATATCTTCCATAGTAAAGGGCATTCCAGAGAATTGAGCCCTGGCATGGGACCACTCATAATATTGTGCTGATGCCACATTGTTGCACTTCCCCAGAATGGTTACTCCCTTGGTTTGAACATTGTCCCAGGCCCAAGCAGCCTGCCTAACAATATCCAGATTAGGCTTGTTCTCACAATAAAGAGTCTCGACCAAGTCTTGTGCCTTAGGAGTGTGGACCAGTGCATAGCCCAGTTGCCTTTTGAACAGCAGAGGATTGTAATTAATACTACCCTTAACTCCTATTAGGGGCACATTGGGAAAATGCCCACAGCTGGTGATGATATCCCTTCCTTTTGTGCTTTGGGTGCACCACCTGATGTCAGCTGAAGTTAGAGCAGTGAGTCTCTTAGCCCAGTTTCTCTGCTGATGAGGATTCAAAAATGCATCTGTCCTGGGTAGATGCTTGAGAAGCCAAGTGTGGAACAATGGAGCACAACACCTCACTAATCTTCCCCTCTGCTTTTCATTCCTCTGATGCACTGAGTAATAGAGATCCCCCAATAAAGTGGGCACTGGGTTCCTCTGAATGAATAGATGGATTGCATTCTTGCTAATGAATTGAGGCTCGTCTGCAAATAATATGATCCCATATATGCTCAAGGCCAATAAAGCACAGACAGCTTTCCACTCTCCTAAAGAGGCTTTCAAGGTAGCTTGAGAGATCAAGAAATCCAGATGGAAGCCAGGGATTCCAGCTTTAGAAGTCATATGCTGCTCAATCAGAACAGGTTCCAGATGCAAAGCCTTTGCTACTTCTTCATTACCAGGAAAGACCATCTCAGGGTTGAAAGGGATTCCACCCCTGATAGGTATACCAACTAGTGATGAGTATTCTTCCAATAAAGGGCCCAACTGAAAGTCCTGAAAAGTGAAACACCTCAGTGGGGGATCATAAAACTGAATGCAAGTGTGGATCAGGCTTCTCTGTGAAGGGTCCAGATCCATAACCATATCAAGTATATCTCCATAGTGTTCCCTGAACAGGGGTATATGGTCTGGAGTGATTAGGGTCTGAATCCTCCTGATGTCAGATAGCTCTGGCTGGAAGAAGTGGTAGGTGATGTTGCTCTTTTTAGGAGCCATGTTGTTGAAGATGAGTGGAGACAGGTGCTGATGATAGCACTGAAGAAATGGGCCACTGATTGGCTGGTGCAGGTGACTGAAGTAGATAGCTGATAGCAGAAGCAGATGCAGATGAAGACAGGTCAATACTGAAGATGGGGTCAAAACCTAAGCCAAAAATGAAGATGGATACCCTGAAACACAAATAAGCAAATGTCAATATGATGCAATGATTATGTATGCAAATGATATGCAAGGGTTTGTGACTGAGCTGGATCTGATCAAATGCTCTGACATAGGTCCAAGTGTGTTCAAGAATGCCAGATGGAGGTCTATAAATCCAGTAACCAAGGTGGGGGGCTCAAATAAAGAGCCACATGTCCAGGGTTTAGAATCACAAGAACTGTCCCAAAATGAAGTACTCTTAAACAAACAAAGTAATAGGGTATTCTGAGGCCAAGGTACCTGCAAACCTGTAAACAGCCCAACCCCCTCACAGGTGGTGTTCTAGAACAAAGATCCTCAGACTTGGATCAGTTATGAGAAGTGTAAACACTTCTAACCCGGAGGTACAGTGTTTACAATAACCATAAATGTTCCTCCTCTAATTCACCTCAGTTTCTGAAGGTCAATACTAAAAGGTCATCCAGACTTAGCAGGCTTCCCAGATAGCCCTAGTATTGCAGGAAATCTGCAACACAGAGTTCTCAAGAAGAAACCCATATCTGAACCGTGTTTCATATTCCCGCACCAGACCGAGATTGAATGGGAAAGAATATGAACCACTCTAGCCTAGGTGTCACTCAGGTCCCAGGTATAGGACCTCAACTCTCAATAGAACCCCACCCACCAAAGTAAAACCAGATCCAGCCAGACAGCATGACAGTATGATATATGTAAAGCAGTAAAGAAAGCAAATAAACAACTGTACATAAAGCAGTAAACAAACAAATATACAAACACAGATAGCACATAACACCCCAGTAAACACAAATCAATCAAGCGCTAGGAGGAACCCACAGAAAGAACCAGAAGCCCTGGTTGCAGTATAAGGTTCCCCAGCAGAGTCGCCAAGCTGTCGCTCCCAAAGATTTGCATCCCGGTACAAGCGCGAACGGTCGGCGAAAGGAACAGTGAGCACACACAGCCTTGAACTCACTGGAGATGAATAGAGTCGCCAGCTAGGCATTTTTATCCCGGAGGAAAGGCAATGCTGCATGGGCCTAGGAAGAGATGGATAAGACGGTTGCGAACCAGAGAGACTGAGAAAGGGGGTTGGTTACAACCTGGGAAGGTATTAGCACCCAGATTGTCCGCCGTACTCGACGGGATCCACGCTTAGAAGATTTGTGTTTTAAAGGGGTAGTGTCAGTGCAATTTGTGTGTAAAAGGGCTGGAAAATAATATGTACAGGTGTCAGTGTAAAAGAAGTGCAAAGTGTAATATATACAGTGTCAGTGTAAGGATGAGAGTATGCTCAAGATCATGAGGCTAAGAGAATAAAGCTGGAAAGAGGGGGAATATACAGAGACTTTTGTTCGATAACTGTTAAGTTATGCCTACGTATCCTCTCGTGCAATGAGGAAGTCAGAACACCGTAGTTCGACCCAAAGAGACTGAAAGATGAATTGACTGATGAACTGCTTACATGCCTATGCTCAAGTGTATGACCTGTCTGGCTCAGGTGCAAACTGTCTTGCATTAGACGGAAGAAGCGAGTTCTCGTTTGTGAGTGAATGAGATGAGAAAAGAATCCCGGAGGAGACGATTATTGTTTGTTTTTGTGTTTTCAGTCTTTTATTGCTTTTAGATTTGTCATAAGTTAATGAGCTTAAGTCTAAACCAATGGGTTAGTAAACTCATCACATCTTCCCTCTGATTAGGGGTAATGAGAATACCTTAAGTGTGAAGTCAGATTCTCACACTTAATCACCTTTGGTGTAGGATTAAGATCATTAACCTACTTGTGATTAATTAGATGTTTTTGTGGTTTTTGTTTAGTGTTGAGTAATGAGGTTAAGCCATAATCAGGGATTTAACAGACTCATTACACCATACTAATAGAAGGATAATAGATGAGAATGTTTAAGCTGAGGAAGGCTCCTCAACTTAATCCATGATTAGGGATTAAACTCATGACAAAACAAGCCTTTGATTAAGTGGATTTTATTTGGTGATATGATGATGAAGTGATTTTTAGGGTTTGTAAGACAACTTGAGGGGGACTTGTCCATTAACACTAGGGTTAGTCCTTCTTAACCATTTAAGGAAGAATTAGAACCCTAATGCAAGGCCCAAGTTACAAGTATGATGTCTTGATACTTATTAAGTGAATTGATTAAGAGATTTAAACACATTAAGGGTTTAACACTTAGGATTAAAGTTATACACTCCATCCTAAGAGAAGGATGCAGGCATAAGCTTAATCACAAAGCCTTAAAGCCTTTAGGGTTTAGTCCCTGATTATGAGATGAGAAGAGAAGACTCAAAGAAACACAAAGGTAAAAACTAAGTGGGGGACTAATCAAAGCCCTAATCATTGTCATGCTTGGTTGTTCCTAAGGTTTGTGAGGTTTAACAAGAAGAAGCCTTCAATGGAACCACCAGGAAGCAGATGAAAGGATCAGGAAGCAAAGCAACTTGCTTCATTTAAGAAGGCAAGTCACTTGGAGAAAGAAAGTGGGAAGAAGAAGAATGAGCAAGCTCAAACTCAAACACAAACAAAGATGCAGCAATGGATGCAAGAGAGATGAAAAGAAAAGTTATGAGAAGTGAAGGCAAATTCACTTCTCAAAGTCACTTACCACCTGAAAGGTTAGAAAAGAAATGCAATGTAATGCAAAATGGGATGAGATGACATGATGAGAAACAAAACCAGAAGCATATACATGATGCTAATGATGCTATGAGATGCTACAAACATGAGGCAGCACATGGAAATGATCATACAAGTTCATGAATGCAAATGAAGCAAGTTAGGAACCATGAACATACATGAACAGTTATGAAGTGCACATGACATACACCATGGCAAATACATGATGCAATGATCAAACATGCTTTCAATATGTCTTATGATGTCAAATGAATCAAATGGATGCTTGAAATGTCATGGCAAGTCATGTTATGCAAGAGAATGCAAGATGGATGCATATGGAAGCCCACATTAGGGTTTATGATCAATGCAACAAACAAAAACCAAAACCAGAAGCAAACAACATTATAAAAAATTGAAAATGCACTCAAAGGACCCCTAATCCTATACTAACTCCCTGCCCAAAGGAGAAGTTCAACTCCTAACCAAACTCAAGATATGATTTTCTTAAGATTTCTAGGGTTTTAGGGTTCCTAAACAAGAAAATTACCAAACAAATGGAAAATGAAAGATCAAATCATGGCCATTTAATCTCACAAACTACATGCTAAACACAATGCAATGCAAAAAGAATCAATGTCCAACTCTTCATGGATAGGCAGAAATGATTTTTGGAACTTTGGATCAAATTAATGCATAAAAATGATTTTAATTCAATGAGAAATTCTTAAAATGCATCAAGATCAAAAAATAAATTTGGTTTGAGGGTTGGACAATGTTTCTAAATGTCTTAGAACATTTCATGAATTTTTTGGTGATTTTTAAATACTTAAAAGTATTTTTAATAAATTAATTTCCATTAATCAATTAAAAATAAACTTTTAAATATTTAAAAAATACTTTTTAAATGCTAAAAATGAAAATAAAAATATTTTTGGGTTTTAAAAATTAATGAAACTCTTGACAAAAAGTTTCATAATTTTTAAACAATTTTTACTATTTTTAATAAACTACACAAGTTAAATGTGAAAAAATGAAATAAAAACAAAATAAAATGGAAAGTATTTCAATCTGATGGTGGAGATTTGAACTGGGGTGGAAACCATTGACCGCGCGCGTTTATGAAGGGTCCAGATTGCTTCTGACTTTAATTAAGTTTTATGAAATAATTAAATGAGTTAATGGTGATTAGGGCACAGAGGACCCATCTGAACCACTCATCCACGCGCGAAGTCAAGGAAAGTCAAAGGATCCTACGCTCAAGATTCAAATGGACTTAATGACCTGAGATTAGGGCAAATGACATTCAGGTGACCGGAGGGAAGCTCCGGTCATCTTCTCCGGCAACAACAAAATCCTAGAATACGATTCAGGCCACCATTCTTCAAATCAAAGCCAGGGGAATGTTCCTCTACTCAAACCTCACTCAAAACACCTCTCAAACTAAATTTCTTATGCCTAAACTAAGAGAATCGAAGCCATGAAGATTCACGGGCAAAGTTTCAGAGCCCTGGTAAATCCTCATTTCTCACTCATTTCTAATTCTAAAACCAACCCCATGATCAGCAAGACATACACAATCAATTTATAACTTAAAAATCAAACTCTGAGAGAAAAGTTTCATGGCCATACCTGAGATGGAGACTCCTGTTTCTGGGCTTTCAGAGCTATTCTTTGGTGCAAGCTTGCTCCACTGATTCCCCTGGTGCTAATGGTAGGCTTGGAATGAGCTTAAGCAAGCTATTTTGAGAGATTCCAATCTGATATAGCAGAAAATGAGTTCTGTGTGTGAGTGGTTTCAAGCTCTATTAATGGTTGGTTCTTGCTCTCTTGAGTGTGCTTGACTTGTTAGTGAAGAAAGTTTTGATGTTTTGTGGCTGTGGAAGGTGATTCGAAGGAAAGAAGCTTTGTGACAGTTTTTTGGTATGCTCTCTTCTGGCCAGCTTCAAGGCTCAATGCTTTGCTATATCATCTCCAACTTGTGTGGATAGCCTGTGGGGCAGGTCAATAGGGTGGCTGTTTACTGTGCCAAGAGTATGGGAACCTTTTGCCAAAAAGTCAAGTGGGCTTGTACTAGAAGCATGGGCCATGGCAGCAGCAGTTTCAAGTCATGTCTTGCTCCAGCTTGAGTTGAGGAGGGCCCTTGGATTGTTTGTAGCTGACTGCAACATATGGATGACAAGCTATGCTAGCTTTTGCAACTTGCCCACTTGATGTTTCCTCATGATTTTGTGCCATACACATGAAACATTGCTTGCTGAATTTTTTAGCTTTAGCACTTCTTTTAGTCATGGCAATGTTTAAAAGTCAGCTAGAGATCACATAATTCCTTGAAGAATGGTTTTGCCAAGAATCCCCTTTTGCATACTTATGAAAAATGCCTTATGGAACTTTGAAAATCAAGGCAAGCAATGTAAAAATCCTTGGGCCAATTCTGTTTTTGGGGTCATATATGATCATGTGATGAAGCTTTGAAGTCAATTTGAAATCACTAGAATGCTTGGTACATGAAATTGCAAGTTTTCCTTTTAGTGCATAACTTGAAAATTAGTGATTTTTGCCAACTTTAACACACCATAACTTTTGATCCAAGATGAATTAGGTCATGTTCTTGTACTTTTTGAAAAGGGAAAGATCTAATCTACAACTTTCATGACCAAAGTTTTTCCATTTGAAGCATTTTTGGATCAAAAAGCAAGGCTTGAAAAGTGGCATAAAATGACATATTCTTTAAAAGTCAACCATGCCCTAAAAAGTCAACTTTGCAAAAACTTGTAATTCTTGAATTTTGTGAACTTCAAACTTCTTATATGATCAAATAAAGATCATATACACTCAAAATGATGAAGATCACTCCTTGGTTGGGTCATTGGGGGCCTCAGATGCCCTGATTTTGCACTGACTTGTCTGAAAAGTCAACCCTTGATCAGATGACTTCCCCATGGAATTTCTTCATGAAAATTGATATGCATACTCCCTATAACATATAGAGATCAATAGAAACAAGAATGACCAAAAAATTTGGAGTTATGGCCTCTGAAACCAAAACCCTAATTTTAGGTCATCTGTGCAGTCAAACTTGGCTCTGCATCCATACCAATCCCAGTTCTTGTGATTCTTTGGCATTCTTGACTTTGAGAGGATATGATATGATACTTGAGCACACATAGACCCCTTTGAAATGATTGATGACCTTTGGAGTGGCTCAAGAAGCCCTTGGATTGTTCATATCACAAACCCTAGATGCAGATGACTTAGAACCAATGTAGTGAACCAAAAATGTAATATGAGATGTTATGATTGTGTTTATGCATATGAAATGATCACAAGCCATGGTGTGAATGGGTGAGGGCAAATTTGGGGTGTTTACAGCTGCCCCTATTCAAACATGAGTTAGCTGTGCAGGTTGTAAGCAACGGCTTAACAGACAAACAAGATAACTTGTGGTTGAATACCAAAGACAGTCCAAAATTTGCACTCACAGAATGAAGAAGAAAAGGGATATAGATTGTAAAGGAAAATAAAGTATATTGTAAAGTGTGGGCGACGGAGGACGACCGTCGAGCAGAGGACTACTGCTGGATAAAGAGCAATGACGGGGACGGCCGACATGCTGGGAAAAGTGCGGGAAATAAAACATTGACGGGGACGTCCGACATGCTGGGGATAAAAGAATTATGATGGGGACGGCCATCAAGATAAAGCTGTAAAATTCTCTGGGGATTAATGAAACATGACGGGGACGGCCATCAAGCTCATAAAGCAAAGTAACCAACGATGGGGACGGCCATCGGGCTAGAAAAGAAAAGGGACCACGACGGGGACGGCCATCGGGTTAAAGAATAAATGAAATAAAGAGATGATGAGGTATGGTCATCAAAGGTGAAGGACGATCACCTAGCAGGGGACGGCTGCTCTGTTGGGGATAAGATGAGGGACGGTCATCTAAGGTGGAGGACGACCACCTGGCAGGGTATGGCTGCCGAAAATATCGCGACATAGGACGAATGCCGGATAGAAAATCAACGACGGGGACGGCCATCGGATGAGCATGATGGAGGACGACCATCAAGAGGTGGAGGACGACCACCTAGCAGGGGACGGCTGCTCTCAAGGTTTATCATGACACAGGACGAATGTCAGATAACCAAAATCAACAATGGGGACGGCCATTGGATAAAATGATGAAGGACGATCATCAAGAGGTGGAGGACGACCACCTAGCAGGGGACGGCTGCTAAATATCAACGATGGGGACGGCCATCGGATGAGCATGATGGAGGACGACCATCTAGAGGTGGAGGACGACCACCTAGCAGGGTACGGCTGCTCTCAGGGTTTATCATAACACAGGACGAGTTTCAGATAAAGAAGAAAATTTGCTCTGTTGGAAATCTACTGGGGAGTAGTAAACACGGACGAGTGTTTACATCCAAGAAACAAAAGGTATAAGTGTTTAGATGTTTTGTGTATAGACTAAAGATGCGGACGAGCATCCTTAAGACTACGATACGGACGAGTATCGGGTAGAAACAAATACCGACACGTGTTCAAAGATGATGATACGGACGAGTATCATCTGGTTAATAGAGAACACGGACGAGTGTTGAATCTGAGAGGACTCTTCTGGGGAAAAGTAGACACAGGCGAGTGTCTAAATTCAAGAAGACAAAAGTGTTTGACACAGTGTATGGATTAAAGATGCGGACGAGCATCCTTAAGACTATGATACGGACGAGTATCATGTAGAAACAAAACTCTAGACGCATGTTCTGAGATGATGGTACGGACGAGTATCAACTGGTTAACAAAGAACAAGGACTAGTGTTGACTCTGAGGGGATTTGAGTGGTATATACAAGATACGGACGAGTATCTGTATGAGTGTAACATGAGTAGTGAGTATGAGTACTGTATGGATGAGTGTTTAACTGCTGGGGAGAGCGATATGGACGAGTGTCAAAAGGAGAAGCGCGTAATATAAACAAATATCTGATATACAAAGTGTAGGTGATTGTGCTGGGGATATGACACGGACGGGTGTCAAAGGGTTGTATATGTAAGTACATGTGAGTGCAAAGAGGATGTCTTTGGCTTTCTGCCGGGAGTATGACACGGACGGGTGTCAGGAAGTATCTGTAATATGGGTGGTGTTGTTTGCAAGGAGTGTTCAGGCGACTTTACTGGGGAAAGATGGCACGGACAGGTGTCAAAATGAGTATATACTGGTGTTTGTGAATGTGAGGAAACTGCTTTGCTGGGGACCCTGGTGGGGATTTTGGGGAAAACATTCTGCATCCTGACGGATTGTCATTATTCACAAGTGTTTGGTTCATAACATGGCTTATGATTGTGTTATATGTTTGATTTTTGCCGTAATGCTCCGTATTAGACGGAATGCTACGCTTTGTGGGTGAATATGATGTGAATGCTATGATTATGCAAAGATACCAAACCCAGGGGTCCAGGTCCCGCTGCTACGAAGATCTTTGGCTGATCTGCCTGAAATGGACATCCCAGCTGGGGTTTGAGATCACTGGTAGATCTGATGAGATATTCATTCCAATAAATGAGAGACCCAGCTGGGGTTTGAAAGAGCTTTCTTCACTCTGTTGTGATTCCTTCGTGCGTTGCTCTTTCTGGATAGAGGCTGAGACTCTGTGGGGAGAGCTCCTTGGCTTTTGTATTTTGGCTGAGGATGAAATGACAACTCGGCTGGGAGCAGTAGCAAGTGGCAGCTCAGCTGGGGGAAGTCATGAGAGGCAACTCAGCTAGGGAGAGAGCACTTCGGGTGCTAAAATTGAGTGTTGATTTGCCAGCTTGTTGGGATGAAGCTTACATGCCCCAAGTTGCGCTCTGGATTCCTGCAATCCTGAAAAGACAGAGAGACGCACAAGATAATCCCGAGGTATCCCTTACTGGATTCCGTCATAGGAGTTAGGCACTTTTGAGTAAGTACATTTCCTGCAAGCATGTTTTTTTATTTGAGGATAAAACATCTGTATTCTGTGCAATCAGTTTTTTAGACATCAGACATTTTTGCAAATAAAATGTACAAGGCGAGACGTGACTGAGAATCTAATTTTATTAATTCATATGCCCTGAATTGGCGAGATACAGTCAAAGAAACAAATCCCCTGAAATGAGGAGATCGTTACAAATTGAGAAACAAAATGCTGGCAATGTTGATGACGCTTTAAGGAGCTTCCTCTCTTGCTATGACTCGTATGACTTTTGACGTTCTTCTCATCTTGCTTTCTGAAGAATGTTGAGTCTGATTGAAGCTTGATCCTTTCGAAGCTTACCAAGTTGTAAACGATACAGACGAATTCAGAATGCAGTTGTTCGCTTATTCCCTTATTTTGCATGGATCGCCCTTTCGGGTTTTCAATCCATCGGGGTACCCATTTTTGCCTGAGCTGTCCAATGTGGCTTTTCAACTCAGTGGGTGTACATTTTTGTTTATTTTCCCTTATTTTTGCCCGAGTCTTTTATTCTGTTTTTGACTCGCCGGGATGCCCTATTTTTGCCTGGACTTACATTCTGTTTTTATGTTCAGCGGGTCATTTTATGCGAAGTATTTTTTAACTGCATCTGAATTCACAGGGGACGGGAAATCTTCACCATCCATAGTGCTGAGCATCAATGCTCCACCAGAGAAAACTTTCTTTACCACAAATGGTCCTTCATAATTCGGAGTCCATTTGCCCCTGTGGTCTGTATGAGGAGGGAGGATTCTTTTCAGCACAAGATCTCCCACTTGGTACTCTCGGTGCCTGACTTTCTGATCGAAGGCTTTCTTCATTCTTTTCTGATACAACTGCCCATGACAGATTGCAGCCAATCTCTTTTCTTCAATCAGACTCAGTTGCTCGTATCGGGCCCTAACCCATTCTGCTTCACTCAGTTTAACATCCATTAGTACCCGTAGAGAGGGTAATTCAACTTCAACCGGTAGGACTGCTTCCATACCATACACAAGTTGATACGGTGTTGCCCCAGTGGATGTTCTGATTTATGTGCGGTACCCATGCAAGGCGAAAGGTAGCATTTCATGCCAGTCTTTGTAGGTGACTACCATCTTCTGCACAATCTTCTTGATATTCTTATTTGCTGCCTCAACAGCGCCATTCATCTTTGGTCTGTAAGGAGAAGAATTGTGATGTTGAATTTTGAATTCCCGGTACAACTCTGCCATCATTTTGTTGTTTAGATTGGAACCATTATCAGTAATGATTCGCTCGGGCACTCCGTATCGACAGATGATATCTCTCTTCAGAAATCTGGCTACCACTTGTCTTGTAACATTTGCATAGGAGGCTGCTTCGACCCACTTGGTGAAATAGTCAATAGCAACCAGGATGAATCTGTGGCCATTCGAAGCAGTTGGCTCGATCTTGCCAATCATATCAATGCCCCACATAGCAAAGGGCCAGGGTGAAGACATTATGTTCAAGGGATTGGGAGGCACATGCACCTTATCTGCATAGATCTGACATTTTTGGCATTTTCTGGCGTAGGCGCAACAGTCGGCATCCATTGTGATCCAGTAATAGCCTGATCTTAGCAACTTCTTAGCCATGGCATGCCCTCCAGCATGGGTACCAAAGGATCCTTCGTGCACTTCATGCATTAACAAATCTGCTTCTGTCCGGTCGACGCATCTGAGGAGTACCATATCAAAGTTTCTCTTGTACAGGGAACCATCAGTGTTCAGAAAGAAGCTACCAGCAAGCCTTCTTAAAGTCTTCTTATCATTGGAAGATGCCCCAGGTGGGTATGTTTGATCCTCCAAGAAGCATTTAATGTCATGGAACCAAGGCTTATCATCTTTGACAACATCGGCTGCAAATACATATGCTGGTCTGTCAAGTCTGGACACTGAAATCTGAGGTACAAAGTTGGCAGCCTGAACTTTGATCATGGACGAAACGGTAGCCAGAGCATCTGCAAACTGATTCTCGTCCCGAGGGATATACTCAAGCTTGACTGTTGTGAAGAAAGTCAATAACCTCCTTGTATAATCCCTGTAAGGTATCAGATGATCCTGGTGGGTGTACCATTTGCCATTGGTTTGATTGATTACCAAAGCTGAATCTCCGAATACGGTCAATGTCTTGATCCTGAGGTCAATGGCTTCCTCAAGACCCATAATGCAAGCTTCGTATTCAGCTTCGTTGTTAGTGCAGTTGAAAGTGAGTTTTGCCGAGAAAGGCATGTGAACTCCTTTGGGTGTAATGAGCACTGCACCAACACCACGACCATTCATGTTAACAGCCCCATCAAACATCATAGTCCATTCTTCTTCCGGGTCAGGCCCTTCAGTGTGAACAGGCTCTTCATGATCTTTTGCTTTTATGAACATGATGTCTTCATCAGGGAAGTCAAATCTCATAGGCTGGTAATCATCAATAGGTTGCTCAGCAAGATATTCAGACAATACACTGCCTTTGATGGCTTTCTGAGAAGTGTATTGGATGTCATATTCTGTGAGGATCATTTGCCATCTTGCAACCCGTCCGGTAAGAGCTGGCTTCTCAAATATGTACTTGACTGGGTCCATTTTTGAGATCAACAAGGTAGTGTGGGTCAACATATACTGTCTTAGTCGGCGAGCAGCCCACGCTAAAGCACAACAAGTTTTCTCGAGCAGTGAATAACGTTGTTCACAGTCGGTAAACTTTTTGCTTAGGTAGTATATTGCATACTCTTTTCGACCAGACTCGTCATGCTGGCCCAACACACACCCCATCGACTCCTCTAATACTATCAGGTACATTATCAGAGGTCTTCCTTCAACTGGAGGCATAAGGATTGGAGGTTCTTGTAAGTACTCCTTGATCTTGTCAAAAGCCTTCTGGCAGTCTTCGTTCCACCTGACCGTCTGTTCTTTTCTCAATAATTTGAACAAGGGCTCACAGGTTGCCGTAAGGTGGGATATGAACCGTGAGATGTAGTTCAATCGACCTAAGAACCCTCGAACTTCTTTCTCTGTCTTCGGTGCAGGCATTTCTTGAATGGCTTTGACTTTATCAGGGTCAACTTCAATCCCTTTCTCGCTTACAATAAATCCCAGCAGCTTACCAGATCTCACCCCGAATGTGCATTTGTTGGGGTTTAGCTTCAGTTGGTATTTCCTCAGACGCTTGAACAACTTCAGCAGATTTTCCAGGTGATCTTCCTCAGTAAGGGACTTGGCAATCATGTCATCCACATAACACTCGATTTCCTTATGGATCATATCGTGGAATAATGTCACCATAGCCCGTTGATATGTTGCACCGGCATTCTTGAGCCCAAATGGCATTACCTTGTAGCAGAACGTGCCCCAGGGTGTGATGAAGGTTGTCTTCTCCATGTCTTCAGGTGACATCTTGATCTGATTGTATCCTGAAAATCTGTCCATGAAGGAGAATACCGAGAACTGAGCCGTATTATCCACCAATACATCAATGTGAGGTAAAGGGAAATCATCTTTCGGGCTGGCTCTGTTCAGATCCCGGTAGTCAACACACATTCTTACTTTGTCGTCTTTCTTAGGCACAGGTACTATGTTAGCAACCCACGGTGGGTAGCTAGTTACAGCAAGGAATCCGGCGTCCCACTGCTTTTGTACCTCTTCTTTGATTTTCATTGCCATGTATGGGCGAGTACGGCGTAGTTTCTGTTTAACCGGCGGGCATTCCTCTCTCAAAGGCAGCTTGTGCACAACAATGTCGGTGTCCAACCCTGGCATATCTTGATAAGACCAAGCAAACACGTCCACATACTCTCGAAGCAGGTCAATCAGTTGTCTCTTCACTGAGTCTTGCAGGCAGGCCCCGATTTTAACTTCTTTCACGTCTTCATCCGTACCAAGATTGATCACTTCAACCTCCTCCTGGTGAGGAGTAATAACCTTTTCCTCTTGTCTTAACAACCTGGCTAGCTCTTCAGGAAGCTCATATTCTTCTTCAACCCCTTCGTCAGCTTGATTGATTGGATTGTCAAAGTCATACGAAGTCATAGCCGTGCTATTGTCGGTGCTGTCTGGAAGGCACACTCTGCAAGGGTTCAGTTTGTTCATTTTAGTGATTTGATTTTAATCTTGTTTTTAAAAGTGAAATAAAGTTGTCATTTTGAAAACACTGCCATTTATTTTTTGTACAAAAAGAAAAATGAAAAAACAGTGAGCGGAAAAGAAAAAGACTCATTTGCAAAAAGATGTCTGATATTTCATTGATTAATCTTGTTGCACAAAAAGTACAGATGGCCCGATTACAAAATGAGCCTTGTCATCTTGGGCAAGATGCAAGACTTTGATGCATGCTATAAAAATACAGGAAATAATAATTACTCTGCATGAGTAACTCTTATAATTTCCTAGGAAGACCAGTTTGAGATACTGCTCCCCGGGATCTTTGGACGAATCCAGCTTTCCAGGTTGCGTTCTTCTTCCAGCTCGTCTTCCACATTGTTGACAGCATCAGGGGTGAGCATCCCCCCACTCACAAAGCTGGGCTCTTTCGCAGCCTCTGCTTGATCTTGTTGAGTTGGTTTGTAACCCAACCCAAATCTATCCTCTTTCTTCTCCACCGATAACAGTTTGCCCCATCCTTGGGCGGTTCCTTCCTCAACAACCTTCCGGGCTTGTTGGTATGATGTCATTGAAGTTCCAGGTACAGCAGACATCTCATTGATGTTCAAGGCTTCGAAACCTTGGCTCATTGTTTCATGGATCTCCCCATCCATCTCAATGTATTTATAAGTAGCCAGGTGGCTGACAAAAATATCCTCCTCTCCACAGATAGTAACGACTTGACCCTCCCACTCGAATTTTAACTTCTGGTGAAGGGTTGAGGTCACGGCGCCAGCGGCGTGAATCCATGGCCTACCCAATAAACAGCTGTAGGCAGGCTGTATATCCATCATGTAGAAGGTCGTTTTGAAGGTCTGCGGGCCAATCGTTATGGGCAACTCGATCTCTCCCAGAACCGATCTCTTTGAGCCATCAAAGGCTCTCACCACCAGGTTGCTGGGTCTTAACGCCAATCCATCATATTCTAGCTTCACCAGGGCCTTTTTAGGTAAGACATTGAGGGATGACCCCGTGTCTACCAGCACATGAGAAAGGACTGCACCTTTACATTCCATGGTGATGTGCAAGGCCTTGTTATGGTTGCGGCCTTCCGTAGTCAAGTCAGTGTTGGTGAACCCTAGTCCATGACTAGCATTAACATTTCCAACTACAGCTTCCAGCTGATTGACAGTGATCTCTTTAGGCACATAAGCTGCGTGCAAGACTTTGAGTAGTGCATTCCGGTGGGCTTCGGAGCACATGAGCAATGATAGGATTGAGATCTTGGAAGGCGTCTGATGAAGCTGATCCACTACTTTATAATCACTCTTCTTGATGATTCGCATGAACTCATCAACCTCTTGATCGAATGGTGTTTTCAAAGCTTCTTTAACAATATGCTCTTCCTGCACCAGGCTTTTTCCTTTTGCCTTGGCAGCAGCTTCTGCTTCGGCAGTGGGTCTCTGAATTTGTGGAGCAAAAAGACGTCCGCTTCGAGTGAAGCCTCCGCCTCCTCCCACATTGTCTATTTGTGGTGCAGGGGTTGATGATTCAAAAGTGATTTTTTGTCCTTCGCAGTACAGGTCAGATCCGTAATGCCACGGGATGGCATTGCTGCTTTCATAAGGTACTGGCCCAGGCACCGTGATAGTGACTGGACTGATTGCAGCTGCGGAAGGAGTTGTGATAGTTTGCGGATCATAATAAATTGTGACTGGTGCTCTGATGGGAGCAGCACCTTCTGAGTTGTAGGCAGAGTTGTTCTCAGGATCATAAAATATTGTGACAGTTGAGACATCTTCATGATTTGTTGCTGATGTTGTAGGAGATATTGTCGGAAGGATGGACGTTGTTGTTGTAGGAGATTCAAACTGGAGTGGTGCTGAAGTTGTAGAAGGAAAATTTGTTGATGGCTGATCAGTTGAGATGATAGATGAAGTACTTGTTGATGAAACCGAAGAACTGTCAGGTACGATGGTTGCTGCAGTTGTAGGAGATATCGGGATTGTTGCTGTTGAGGTTGCTGGATTTGTTGGAAATGATGTGGTGATTTGAAGTTGGCCACTCTGAATGAGACCGTCTATGCCATTCCTCAGGTTATCGCACCCATTTAATGAAATATTGCAGTAAGCACACCCTAACTCACACCCCGGGAACATTTGACATTCGAGGAGCTGAGCCTTAATTTCTACCAACGGTGTCCGGATCTGACCCACACTGGTTATTAAATAAGACGGCTTGTCTTCTTCAATAGCGTTAATTCTGGGACCCCCGTGGTTTGGCATAGGATTTTTGTTGACATTAGGTGGTGGTGCGAAATTCAGAGCTTTTGAGTCTACCAGGTCTTGTACCTTCATGTGCAAGGCTCTGCACTTTTTTGTACTGTGGCCAGGTGCATTTGAATGAAAAGCACATCTGGCGTTGGAGTCATAATTCCTGGGTAGACTGTTGGGATCTGGAGGTGCCAACGTCCTTAGCTCAACCAGGTTGAGTTTCAGGAGTTGTGGCAGCAACGTAGCATATGGCATAGGGATCGGATCGATCACCCTATTGGCTTGAGATGGCCTCTGCTGAAATAACCTTTGCTGGTTGTTGGTGGTGGTGTTGTTGTTGTAATTTCTCGGATGATACTGATTCTGTTGATGGTACTGAGGTTGTTGCTGATAGTTTTGCTGCGGAGGTTGATAAGCTGGTTGAGGATGAGCTGGAGCGGGAATGGTGACTGCTGCCACAGATCTATGGACATATTGGGGCCTGCCCCTGCTGGTGTGGATGACATTGGTCTCGCCAGTTCTTCTTGGGCCTGCAAAAGGCTTCCTTGTATTGCCGGACGAGCTGGCACCATTGTCAGAGATCTTGCCCATCTTCAACAGGCTTTCAATTCTCTCCCCGGCTATGACAACATCTGCAAAGCTAGTGGAGGAGAAAGCAGCTAGCCTGTCGATATATGTTCCTTGGAGGGTGTTCATAAACATATCTGCCATTTCCCTCTCAGACACAGGTGGCTGAACAGCAGCAGCCAATTGCCTCCATCTCTGGGCGTATTCTCGGAAACTTTCCCTTGACAACTGTGACATTCCCATTAGGAGGGTCCTGTTGGGTGCCATATCTAAATTGTACTGATACTGTCTGATGAAGGCCTCTGCCAGGTCCTTCCAACACCTGATAGTTGCCCTTGTCAGGTGAGAGTACCATTCTCTTGACGCTCCAGTTAAGCTATCCTCGAAATAGAACATCCAGAGCTTCTCATCCATAGTATAGGCCTTCAGCCTTCCCAGAAATGACTGTAAGTGAGTCCGGGGGCATGAAGTCCCGTTGTATTTTTCAAAACAGGGAGGCTTGAACTTATGGGGAATCCTGACCCCGTCTACCAAGCCCATGTCCATGACATCGAAACCCAAAGAGTTTTGAGACTCTAAGGATCTTAATTTCTCAGCTATCTCATCCAGCCTTCTATCATAAGCTTCCTCCCCAGCACCCATTACTGTGAATTGATCCTCCTGGGGGTCTTCTTGCAGTACCCTGCCTGCAGTGGCAGTCCCTTGAACATTTGCAGGAATATTGACCTCTGGATGAAGATGGGGGCCAAATACAGGGGGGTTAACATGAGGTTGAACCCTTTCATTGTTGCTGGTGCCGGCAGTCCCTATATGTGGATCTTCTTGATTTCTCCCTTCCACCAGTGCTCTGAGCCTCTCCTGGCTTTGAGCCATGTTGTTCATTACCTCCATAAACTGTGTCATTTGGTTCCTCATTTCCAACCTCTCGTTGGTCATTTGGTTCCTGACCTCTGTAAGGTCCTGCTGCATCTGATCCATTTGTATGCCCGGAAGGTTGTTACGGGTTGGATAACGGTGCGGACGGTTGAGGGGAAATACCCGGCGTCGAGCAATAGTTCCTGAACATCACAACAGAGTTAGCAATAACAAAACAAAAACCTACAAAACAAACAAAGGGTTAGCATGCAATGCAGTATGCTTATTTGTTTTCAAGGTATCCGGCTCGGTATTCAGTTTTGACCCTTCCAGACCCTTGGAGATGCTGTTGATGTTGCTTTCGAAGTAAACTCGGATGGAACAAACTAAAACATATATTACAAAAGGCCAGTAGTACATAGTTTGTTTACAGATACAAGCCCTCTGAGGGGTCAAAATATATTACAGGAAAACAAAAGTACATGGAATGAAAGCAACAACAAACAAATGGTCAAACACCAAGACCAAACTCATCCTCCCGAACTTCCTTGAGAAGTGCTTCGGTCACAGGATCAGCTGGACGCTCCGTGAGATTTCTGATAAGGAGATTCCGGGTAGTAACAGCTGCAGTTAGCTTCTTGTGTTGACTTTGGTCCTTTGACCTCTTCACTCCAGCTCTGATCTTCAGCTCTGATATCTCCCTCTGGGTTGCTGCCAGGGCTTCTTGCTGCTCTTTTGCACTAGCTTCCAGTTGTTGTATCTTGTCTTGGACCCTCTTATCTTCCAAAGTACGAGCCTCGGTGATCCTGACCCACCGAGCTTGACTCTCCTTCAGATACAAGTCTGTCCTTGCTCTCTGGAACTGGGCTTCCTTGCAAGCATTCTTCAGAATTTGTTCTCCAGCTTTAGACTTCTTGATATAATCCCCAGACTTCTCAATCTTAGCCAGATGCTCCACTTTCAACTTCTCTAACCTCTCAATATCCAACCTGCCATCACTCCTCTCCCAGAGGGTTTTCTGTAGAGCTTGGGTCAGCTTCTCATTTCTTTCTTTCAAGCTCTCAAAATCCTCTAAGCTGACAGTGGCAGGAGGTGGTGCTGAGGATGATCCAGGCATATCTTCCATAGTAAAGGGCATTCCAGAGAATTGAGCCCTGGCATGGGACCACTCATAATATTGTGCTGATGCCACATTGTTGCACTTCCCCAGAATGGTTACTCCCTTGGTTTGAACATTGTCCCAGGCCCAAGCAGCCTGCCTAACAATAGCCAGATTAGGCTTGTTCTCACAATAAAGAGTCTCGACCAAGTCTTGTGCCTTAGGAGTGTGGACCAGTGCATAGCCCAGTTGCCTTTTGAACAGCAGAGGATTGTAATTAATACTACCCTTAACTCCTATTAGGGGCACATTGGGAAAATGCCCACAGCTGGTGATGATATCCCTTCCTTTTGTGCTTTGGGTGCACCACCTGATGTCAGCTGAAGTTAGAGCAGTGAGTCTCTTAGCCCAGTTTCTCTGCTGATGAGGATTCAAAAATGCATCTGTCCTGGGTAGATGCTTGAGAAGCCAAGTGTGGAACAATGGAGCACAACACCTCACTAATCTTCCCCTCTGCTTTTCATTCCTCTGATGCACTGAGTAATAGAGATCCCCCAATAAAGTGGGCACTGGGTTCCTCTGAATGAATAGATGGATTGCATTCTTGCTAATGAATTGAGGCTCGTCTGCAAATAATATGATCCCATATATGCTCAAGGCCAATAAAGCACAGACAGCTTTCCACTCTCCTAAAGAGGCTTTCAAGGTAGCTTGAGAGATCAAGAAATCCAGATGGAAGCCAGGGATTCCAGCTTTAGAAGTCATATGCTGCTCAATCAGAACAGGTTCCAGATGCAAAGCCTTTGCTACTTCTTCATTACCAGGAAAGACCATCTCAGGGTTGAAAGGGATTCCACCCCTGATAGGTATACCAACTAGTGATGAGTATTCTTCCAATAAAGGGCCCAACTGAAAGTCCTGAAAAGTGAAACACCTCAGTGGGGGATCATAAAACTGAATGCAAGTGTGGATCAGGCTTCTCTGTGAAGGGTCCAGATCCATAACCATATCAAGTATATCTCCATAGTGTTCCCTGAACAGGGGTATATGGTCTGGAGTGATTAGGGTCTGAATCCTCCTGATGTCAGATAGCTCTGGCTGGAAGAAGTGGTAGGTGATGTTGCTCTTTTTAGGAGCCATGTTGTTGAAGATGAGTGGAGACAGGTGCTGATGATAGCACTGAAGAAATGGGCCACTGATTGGCTGGTGCAGGTGACTGAAGTAGATAGCTGATAGCAGAAGCAGATGCAGATGAAGACAGGTCAATACTGAAGATGGGGTCAAAACCTAAGCCAAAAATGAAGATGGATACCCTGAAACACAAATAAGCAAATGTCAATATGATGCAATGATTATGTATGCAAATGATATGCAAGGGTTTGTGACTGAGCTGGATCTGATCAAATGCTCTGACATAGGTCCAAGTGTGTTCAAGAATGCCAGATGGAGGTCTATAAATCCAGTAACCAAGGTGGGGGGCTCAAATAAAGAGCCACATGTCCAGGGTTTAGAATCACAAGAACTGTCCCAAAATGAAGTACTCTTAAACAAACAAAGTAATAGGGTATTCTGAGGCCAAGGTACCTGCAAACCTGTAAACAGCCCAACCCCCTCACAGGTGGTGTTCTAGAACAAAGATCCTCAGACTTGGATCAGTTATGAGAAGTGTAAACACTTCTAACCCGGAGGTACAGTGTTTACAATAACCATAAATGTTCCTCCTCTAATTCACCTCAGTTTCTGAAGGTCAATACTAAAAGGTCATCCAGACTTAGCAGGCTTCCCAGATAGCCCTAGTATTGCAGGAAATCTGCAACACAGAGTTCTCAAGAAGAAACCCATATCTGAACCGTGTTTCATATTCCCGCACCAGACCGAGATTGAATGGGAAAGAATATGAACCACTCTAGCCTAGGTGTCACTCAGGTCCCAGGTATAGGACCTCAACTCTCAATAGAACCCCACCCACCAAAGTAAAACCAGATCCAGCCAGACAGCATGACAGTATGATATATGTAAAGCAGTAAAGAAAGCAAATAAACAACTGTACATAAAGCAGTAAACAAACAAATATACAAACACAGATAGCACATAACACCCCAGTAAACACAAATCAATCAAGCGCTAGGAGGAACCCACAGAAAGAACCAGAAGCCCTGGTTGCAGTATAAGGTTCCCCAGCAGAGTCGCCAAGCTGTCGCTCCCAAAGATTTGCATCCCGGTACAAGCGCGAACGGTCGGCGAAAGGAACAGTGAGCACACACAGCCTTGAACTCACTGGAGATGAATAGAGTCGCCAGCTAGGCATTTTTATCCCGGAGGAAAGGCAATGCTGCATGGGCCTAGGAAGAGATGGATAAGACGGTTGCGAACCAGAGAGACTGAGAAAGGGGGTTGGTTACAACCTGGGAAGGTATTAGCACCCAGATTGTCCGCCGTACTCGACGGGATCCACGCTTAGAAGATTTGTGTTTTAAAGGGGTAGTGTCAGTGCAATTTGTGTGTAAAAGGGCTGGAAAATAATATGTACAGGTGTCAGTGTAAAAGAAGTGCAAAGTGTAATATATACAGTGTCAGTGTAAGGATGAGAGTATGCTCAAGATCATGAGGCTAAGAGAATAAAGCTGGAAAGAGGGGGAATATACAGAGACTTTTGTTCGATAACTGTTAAGTTATGCCTACGTATCCTCTCGTGCAATGAGGAAGTCAGAACACCGTAGTTCGACCCAAAGAGACTGAAAGATGAATTGACTGATGAACTGCTTACATGCCTATGCTCAAGTGTATGACCTGTCTGGCTCAGGTGCAAACTGTCTTGCATTAGACGGAAGAAGCGAGTTCTCGTTTGTGAGTGAATGAGATGAGAAAAGAATCCCGGAGGAGACGATTATTGTTTGTTTTTGTGTTTTCAGTCTTTTATTGCTTTTAGATTTGTCATAAGTTAATGAGCTTAAGTCTAAACCAATGGGTTAGTAAACTCATCACATCTTCCCTCTGATTAGGGGTAATGAGAATACCTTAAGTGTGAAGTCAGATTCTCACACTTAATCACCTTTGGTGTAGGATTAAGATCATTAACCTACTTGTGATTAATTAGATGTTTTTGTGGTTTTTGTTTAGTGTTGAGTAATGAGGTTAAGCCATAATCAGGGATTTAACAGACTCATTACACCATACTAATAGAAGGATAATAGATGAGAATGTTTAAGCTGAGGAAGGCTCCTCAACTTAATCCATGATTAGGGATTAAACTCATGACAAAACAAGCCTTTGATTAAGTGGATTTTATTTGGTGATATGATGATGAAGTGATTTTTAGGGTTTGTAAGACAACTTGAGGGGGACTTGTCCATTAACACTAGGGTTAGTCCTTCTTAACCATTTAAGGAAGAATTAGAACCCTAATGCAAGGCCCAAGTTACAAGTATGATGTCTTGATACTTATTAAGTGAATTGATTAAGAGATTTAAACACATTAAGGGTTTAACACTTAGGATTAAAGTTATACACTCCATCCTAAGAGAAGGATGCAGGCATAAGCTTAATCACAAAGCCTTAAAGCCTTTAGGGTTTAGTCCCTGATTATGAGATGAGAAGAGAAGACTCAAAGAAACACAAAGGTAAAAACTAAGTGGGGGACTAATCAAAGCCCTAATCATTGTCATGCTTGGTTGTTCCTAAGGTTTGTGAGGTTTAACAAGAAGAAGCCTTCAATGGAACCACCAGGAAGCAGATGAAAGGATCAGGAAGCAAAGCAACTTGCTTCATTTAAGAAGGCAAGTCACTTGGAGAAAGAAAGTGGGAAGAAGAAGAATGAGCAAGCTCAAACTCAAACACAAACAAAGATGCAGCAATGGATGCAAGAGAGATGAAAAGAAAAGTTATGAGAAGTGAAGGCAAATTCACTTCTCAAAGTCACTTACCACCTGAAAGGTTAGAAAAGAAATGCAATGTAATGCAAAATGGGATGAGATGACATGATGAGAAACAAAACCAGAAGCATATACATGATGCTAATGATGCTATGAGATGCTACAAACATGAGGCAGCACATGGAAATGATCATACAAGTTCATGAATGCAAATGAAGCAAGTTAGGAACCATGAACATACATGAACAGTTATGAAGTGCACATGACATACACCATGGCAAATACATGATGCAATGATCAAACATGCTTTCAATATGTCTTATGATGTCAAATGAATCAAATGGATGCTTGAAATGTCATGGCAAGTCATGTTATGCAAGAGAATGCAAGATGGATGCATATGGAAGCCCACATTAGGGTTTATGATCAATGCAACAAACAAAAACCAAAACCAGAAGCAAACAACATTATAAAAAATTGAAAATGCACTCAAAGGACCCCTAATCCTATACTAACTCCCTGCCCAAAGGAGAAGTTCAACTCCTAACCAAACTCAAGATATGATTTTCTTAAGATTTCTAGGGTTTTAGGGTTCCTAAACAAGAAAATTACCAAACAAATGGAAAATGAAAGATCAAATCATGGCCATTTAATCTCACAAACTACATGCTAAACACAATGCAATGCAAAAAGAATCAATGTCCAACTCTTCATGGATAGGCAGAAATGATTTTTGGAACTTTGGATCAAATTAATGCATAAAAATGATTTTAATTCAATGAGAAATTCTTAAAATGCATCAAGATCAAAAAATAAATTTGGTTTGAGGGTTGGACAATGTTTCTAAATGTCTTAGAACATTTCATGAATTTTTTGGTGATTTTTAAATACTTAAAAGTATTTTTAATAAATTAATTTCCATTAATCAATTAAAAATAAACTTTTAAATATTTAAAAAATACTTTTTAAATGCTAAAAATGAAAATAAAAATATTTTTGGGTTTTAAAAATTAATGAAACTCTTGACAAAAAGTTTCATAATTTTTAAACAATTTTTACTATTTTTAATAAACTACACAAGTTAAATGTGAAAAAATGAAATAAAAACAAAATAAAATGGAAAGTATTTCAATCTGATGGTGGAGATTTGAACTGGGGTGGAAACCATTGACCGCGCGCGTTTATGAAGGGTCCAGATTGCTTCTGACTTTAATTAAGTTTTATGAAATAATTAAATGAGTTAATGGTGATTAGGGCACAGAGGACCCATCTGAACCACTCATCCACGCGCGAAGTCAAGGAAAGTCAAAGGATCCTACGCTCAAGATTCAAATGGACTTAATGACCTGAGATTAGGGCAAATGGCATTCAGGTGACCGGAGGGAAGCTCCGGTCATCTTCTCCGGCAACAACAAAACCCTAGAATACGATTCAGGCCACCATTCTTCAAATCAAAGCCAGGGGAATGTTCCTCTACTCAAACCTCACTCAAAACACCTCTCAAACTAAATTTCTTATGCCTAAACTAAGAGAATCGAAGCCATGAAGATTCACGGGCAAAGTTTCAGAGCCCTGGTAAATCCTCATTTCTCACTCATTTCTAATTCTAAAACCAACCCTATGATCAGCAAGACATACACAATCAATTTATAACTTAAAAATCAAACTCTGAGAGAAAAGTTTCATGGCCATACCTGAGATGGAGACTCCTGTTTCTGGGCTTTCAGAGCTATTCTTTGGTGCAAGCTTGCTCCACTAATTCCCCTGGTGCTAATGGTAGGCTTGGAATGAGCTTAAGCAAGCTATTTTGAGAGATTCCAATC
Source organism: Lathyrus aphaca (assembly GCA_963966055.1). NCBI lineage: Eukaryota > Viridiplantae > Streptophyta > Magnoliopsida > Fabales > Fabaceae > Lathyrus > Lathyrus aphaca. Next base: position 4,101,296 of record OZ014519.1, read on the forward strand.
TGATATAGCAGAAAATGAGTTCTGTGTGTGAGTGGTTTCAAGCTCTGTTAATGGTTGGTTCTTGCTCTCTTGAGTGTGCTTGACTTGTTAGTGAAGAAAGTTTTGATGTTTTGTGGCTGTGGAAGGTGATTCGAAGGAAAGAAGCTTTGTGACAGTTTTTTGGTATGCTCTCTTCTGGCCAGCTTCAAGGCTCAATGCTTTGCTATATCATCTCCAACTTGTGTGGATAGCCTGTGGGGCAGGTCAATAGGGTGGCTGTTTACTGTGCCAAGAGTATGGGAACCTTTTGCCAAAAAGTCAAGTGGGCTTGTACTAGAAGCATGGGCCATGGCAGCAGCAGTTTCAAGTCATGTCTTGCTCCAGCTTGAGTTGAGGAGGGCCCTTGGATTGTTTGTAGCTGACTGCAACATATGGATGACAAGCTATGCTAGCTTTTGCAACTTGCCCACTTGATGTTTCCTCATGATTTTGTGCCATACACATGAAACATTGCTTGCTGAATTTTTTAGCTTTAGCACTTCTTTTAGTCATGGCAATGTTTAAAAGTCAGCTAGAGATCACATAATTCCTTGAAGAATGGTTTTGCCAAGAATCCCCTTTTGCATACTTATGAAAAATGCCTTATGGAACTTTGAAAATCAAGGCAAGCAATGTAAAAATCCTTGGGCCAATTCTGTTTTTGGGGTCATATATGATCATGTGATGAAGCTTTGAAGTCAATTTGAAATCACTAGAATGCTTGGTACATGAAATTGCAAGTTTTCCTTTTAGTGCATAACTTGAAAATTAGTGATTTTTGCCAACTTTAACACACCATAACTTTTGATCCAAGATGAATTAGGTCATGTTCTTGTACTTTTTGAAAAGGGAAAGATCTAATCTACAACTTTCATGACCAAAGTTTTTCCATTTGAAGCATTTTTGGATCAAAAAGCAAGGCTTGAAAAGTGGCATAAAATGACATATTCTTTAAAAGTCAACCATGCCCTAAAAAGTCAACTTTGCAAAAACTTGTAATTCTTGAATTTTGTGAACTTCAAACTTCTTATATGATCAAATAAAGATCATATACACTCAAAATGATGAAGATCACTCCTTGGTTGGGTCATTGGGGGCCTCAGATGCCCTGATTTTGCACTGACTTGTCTGAAAAGTCAACCCTTGATCAGATGACTTCCCCATGGAATTTCTTCATGAAAATTGATATGAATACTCCCTATACCATATAGAGATCAATAGAAACAAGAATGACCAAAAAATTTGGAGTTATGGCCTCTGAAACCAAAACCCTAATTTTAGGTCATCTGTGCAGTCAAACTTGGCTCTGCATCCATACCAATCCCAGTTCTTGTGATTCTTTGGCATTCTTGACTTTGAGAGGATATGATATGATACTTGAGCACACATAGACCCCTTTGAAATGATTGATGACCTTTGGAGTGGCTCAAGAAGCCCTTGGATTGCTCATATCACAAACCCTAGATGCAGATGACTTAGAACCAATGTAGTGAACCAAAAATGTAATATGAGATGTTATGATTGTGTTTATGCATATGAAATAATCACAAGCCATAGTGTGAATGGGTGAGGGCAAATTTGGGGTGTTTACACTTCCGCACGGGTAAAATCGTTTTATACGGTATAAAATAATTAAATGTATAATTAAGTTCCAATTACATTATATAATTATAAAATAAATAATAAGTATAGAAAAATTGACATTGAATCATGAGATTAAGATAGTATAAAAGAAAAATACATGCATGTTTATATTTTAGAGGAATATTGGTGTGAGGTGTGATAAATACTAACTATAAAATGGCAACCAAACTACATGTTTCTCTTGGAATACACCATTTAATTGCACCAAGTTGTGTGCTTTGCAAATAAATTGCAATATATATTGCAAATTTATGTCTACATGTTTCTCTTGGCATACACCATTTAATTGCACCAAGTTGTGTGCTTTGCAAATTTATGCCAACATGTTTCTCTTGGCAAACTACATGTTTCTTTTGGCATACACCATTTAATTGCACCAAATTGTGTGCTTTGCGAATAAATTGCAATATATATTGCAAATTTATGCCTACATGTTTCTCTTGGTATACACCATTCTGTGAGTGCATAATGAAATTGATGAAAGAGGAAACTATCAAGGTTATCACACATTTAGTCACAAATTTTGACCGTCATGGGAAAAATTTCAGTGTAAGGGAAACAATTGACCACAATGAAGGGAGGAAATTTTTAGAATATGTTGTCAGACTAGACAAATGTTGGTGTGATTGTAGCAAGTATCAGGTCTTCTGGGTACCTTGCTCCCATGTAATTGCGGTATGCGCACATGCTCGTCAGGACTCGTATAGTCATTCATTTGATGTTTACAAGACCATTAACGTGATGAATGTCTACAACGAAGGCTTTGCAGTGTTGACAATGAAGGAATATTCGCCTCCAAACCAATGAGACATAGTTTGGCACAACGATGAGACGCGAAGAAAGAAAAAAAGATCATCCAAACAGCACACGTATAAGAATAAAAATTGATACAGTTGATAAAATGATAAGATTGTGTAGTATATGTCGTCAGTCCGGACACAATAAGAAAAAATATCCAAATGTATGATCCACCAATGCATCGTAATTTAGTTTCTTCATTCACTAACTGTAACCTTAGATTTTAATATATTAAGAACTTTTTGTTACCACAATGTTAACAACAAACATCACAATGACTTAAACAAACTTAAAATAAATAAAGCATACAACAGATAAACACAACATTTCTAACTGATTACAACAATCAACCTGATTTCATTAGGTCCAAATATCACTTCCCTTGAATCCTTGTCAGTCTTAACTCGCACCCACTCACGCCGCCTATCAAGTCTAATACTGCGAATTGTTTCACCTTCAGCAATATCTCCCTCTAACCATCGATTCAACTCCCTCTGCAGTTAATTGAAACTATGGATATTCCAAAAAAGCATATCGATTGGATGTTTCTCTCTTAAAAAGATCAATTTCTTGTAGCGACGTGTTCGTTTGTGTTTTTGGCGAACAACCTCTGGTTTACCAATTCCTCAGAACTGGGTTACTTGCAGGACCAACCACACAAGTCCTAGGACACATGTGCTAAATTCTTAGGGTTTGTCTCTTAATATACAAGTCTTACTAGTTTTTTTGTAAGTTCTGTCGAACGATCTCTTAATGAAATTGTTCTTGTTTATATTAAAGTATGGATATGTTTTTATAATAAATCTAACAAAGAAACTTGAAATTCGCATCAAAGGATTTCTGGAATGTAAACTTGCTTTGGAAGTAAATTGCTTGAAAAATAACTGAAAGCATAAACTTGAACAAAGGAATAAAGGAAAATCTAATTTTTTATAACTGAAAAGATAAATGGTATTTACACATACATTTTTCAGATAATTCTCTTTTCTCTTACACACGAGTATTAGAGTAACTTTTACAAGAATGTTGTACAGAATTTCACACACTTTACACAAAGCAAAATTATCCTATTTATATACAAATAAAATAACCGTCGAATAATGATCAATTCCTAAGAATTCGCCACTTGGCGTTTTGCATGCTATTAATCTCTAGGAATCCTCCACGTATCTTCTACCAAGCGAGGTCGCTATTCGTATTAAAACTGCCTTTTAACTGGCAAAGCGACGTATCTTCTTGTCACGTCGAATTCATTTGAAATTCAAATATAGTCATAACATCTCCTTCGTCGGATTCTTGCATTCATATCTCTTGTCGAAAACACAAGAAGACTTCTTCGTAGTAATGTGAAGAACTTTCAACTGGCCTTTTGTTCGCCCCTTCGACAGACATCTCTTCGCTATATCACGAACCAAATTATCATAAACCTTCTCAAGATTCTGGACACGTTTGGAAGAAAGAATAATCTTAATCTGTCGAATATCTTCAAAGCTACGTACATCATTGCTCAAAGCACAATAAGATGAGGAGTGCTGAGAAACTTCAATGTCGAATAATGGTGACTTGTGGAAGAATAGCTGACGAAGCTACCAGCTGCTAAGGCTCTCATTTATTAAAAAACATAGTGTCGAAATTATGTGTATACAGACGCTTGTACATGATATCGGTATTACAAGAATATGAGAAGAGATGTGAAAATAATTGATCACACCACCTCTATTTGTAGCAAAATTTCACATACAAGCATGTCTCCGGATGAATTAGTGACACTTCTTAAATTTGTACATAGTCTCTAATTGAATTGGAGACTATCTCCAATCCAATCCAATTAACGACACCTTTATAAACTTGTACATGATCGTCAGTTCATCTGGAGGCCCTTCTGAAAATCTTGTAAAATTGAGATAGTTTGAGAATTAATTTGAAAAAAGGTTTAGTTGGACTTTTTTTTTTAATTGGTGGGTTAATTAGGTAAAAATTTCAAATATAAAAATAACTAAAATTTGCATTTAGAAATTTAATTTAATTTTCATTTTTTATTGAAAGACTTTTGATAATTTTGTAAACAAATTTACAAAAACTATTATTTAAAAGTATGTGATAATTCAACACTAAAGGTTAAGAGTGTAAATTTGTAGAGACTAAAAAATGTATATTTCTTTTCAAATTGGAAATAATTTTGTAAAAACAAAAAATATATTTAATAATTTTTTTTCGATAAAATTATAAAAACCTAATAAATTAAAAATAAAAAAGTAACTTAGACAAGGATTCTAATGAAACGAATCGTTTGAAGTTTAGATCGAAGACGCTGTTCCCTGTCCCGACGGCGTCGCATTGTTCCTCCGCTGCCGTGAATTGAAGGTTTCTCAGTCACCGGCGCATGTGCCTTTTCTAACTGCCCCTCCTCTATTCAACTACGTAAGTTCGTTACTTGCTCTTTCATTCTCTCATCTTCAATAACATTCATCTTTCTTTCATACAATGTTTTTGTGGATAACATGGTTTCATTCACCTAAATTTCTTATCTTTTTTGTTCAACTGATTCTCTTACTGGATAACATGCTTTCATTTACCTAAAATTCATATCTCTCTGTTCAATTGGTTCTTTTCTCCTAGTGAAACACATAAAAATCACTTTTTTTTATGTTTTTAATAATCTTGTAATGAAATTTTTGTATACTATGTTAACTTTGGTCTCAATTTGTTTTACTCTAGAATTTGAGCACAGAAACAGTGGTTGGTATTTGGTAGTGTTTGGTATTATTTAGTTGGTTATAATTTAGAAGATGAAGCGTAAACGTGGGCATAAGAAAGGAAAATCAAAGACTAGTACAAACCCTATAGCCCTTAGAAATGAAGAGGATCAAAATAATTCAGAAGCTTCTGGTTTTGATTTTGGTAATGATAATAAACAAGATAACTCTGGTATGGAAGTTGATACGCCGTCTTCCACTGGTACCGACCAACGTAGCAATCCTGCTAATGTGAATCCGGATGGTTTTGGTGTTAAGGATGCTGCGAAGTCTATTGGACGTGTTAAGGTGAAGCTTAGGACACCGAAAATGTTGGACTCTCAACCGAACTCGTCTGATGCTCCTTCGCAGAGTGATACTGATAGGAGTAGTCAGCAACATGGGCTGGAGAGACATAGTGTGAATGCTGATAGAATTGAAGATAGTGTGAGTTCGTTGCCTCATATTAAGTTTGGTGCTTCATCAAAGAAAGCCGGTAGCATAAAGATTAAATCTTCAAAGGTTTTGGGATTAAATTCTGACCAGACAAGCAAGCCTTTGCCAGTTTCGTCTGAGACTGCTGTCTACGTAAAACAAAGGAAAGCACCGCCGCTTAATCCCAGATATCATAAGCAGGAATTGGATACTTCCTTAATGGTGTGTTGGAACTTTAGTATTGGTTTCCTTCAGTTTTTTTATACAAACCCAGCATTAAATTCTCCATTATTAATGGAATCCGTATCGAGTAATTTTCTTTTGGGTGTGTTTTTTGTTTTATTGTACAGATTATAAGGAAGGTGATGAAAATGGATGCTGCTGAACCCTTCAATGTTCCTGTTAATCCGGAAGCTCTTGGAATTCCTGTAAGCATAAATATTTTCAAGTAACTTTTTCATGGTTTTTTGCAAGGGATACCATGGCAGTAATCAAATAAGAAACGGTGGAACATATCGTGTATTAATCTTAGTGAAAACAGTACAAGAGAACTTTTTTGAAATAATATCATGTGTAATTGTGTCTAATATCATATTTCACACGCTGTCTGGAACCAGGACTATTTCGATATCATTGATACACCTATGGATTTTGGAACTATATGCAGCAACCTTGAAAAGAATGGCAAGTATATGAATTCGGAGGATGTCTATAACGATGTAAAATACATTTGGGAGAATTGCTATAAGTATAACAATAAGGGTGACTATATCGTGGATCTTATGAGGCGGGTAAAGAAGAACTTTATGAAGTACTGGACTGCTGCTGGGTTATACACTGAACAGCCAAAAGGGACCAAAGGTGAGACTTCCATGTACTGTCAATGTATCTTGTAAGAGGGGCTAATCTTCTGAAAAACAGATTATTTCATTTATGATATCATTGTGGAATTCATTTTTCTCTTTGCATATGGCATTACTACAGCAGAAGATGTTGCACTTTCTGGTGATGGAAAAGTAGGGAAGAATGGCCCGTTGAAGCATAAGAAAAAAAAGCGTCATGGGTGTGTTCCAAAATTTCAACTTAACCTTATTTATTGTATGATGTTGTCATTCCTAAAGTAATCTTTAGTGAAAATGATTGAGAGTTGATATAAATGTAAACTAAATGGAATCTCATGTTGATGCTGTGTTTGTTTGTATTATGATCAAGTTAACAATACAAGTTCACTAATAGATTGAAGGTAAATAAATATACTTGTTTCCATAAACTTAATTATAAATCTTAAATAAGATAAAGGCAAAGAGAAGTCTTTGACTTTAGCGAATTGCATTTCATTCTGCATGAGTTCTCTAAAATGTATCTTTTAGTTCTTTTGTAAACTTGGTTGGTTCTTAACAAATATTAATGTCATAAATGATGAGTTTAATGACAGAGGATGCTTTGCCTTATTTGAAATGTTTATATGCTTGTTTTTCCTTATTTGCAGAAGACATCATAAACATGATTGTTTATGTGCAATTTGTGTGCTAAAGCGCCGTAGGAAGGAACGGGAGGAGAATGACCGAATTGCAAAAGGAAATTTCGGGCCTGGTGGTGATAAGCATGTCAGAGAGTTCAAGCAAGAGGTATTTTAATTACTTATGCACATGTTTTATCCTTTAAAATATATCCCTTGAAACATTGGTGGAAGTTTTAGGGCATGTATCATGCATCATGTTTCTATGCGGCGAAGTTCTTGACTGAAATTATGGCTCAAATAGTTATATACTTTCTCTTGTTTCAAAGGAATCGATGCTTGGCGATAGTCCTGGCGGGGAGGATTCATCTTCAAACACAGATGAATCGGCGGGTACTGACGGAGATGCTGACGAAGACAAAGGAGACGACACAAAGATGGAGACTAGTGAGAAGCAACGCAGCCCATTTGAGGGAAGGCATGAGATCAAAGATGAAGATGACGATGATGATGGGATGGAGGAAGATGACCGTGGCCCAGAGAATGTGGAAGAGGAGGAAGATGAAGATGGAGAAGATGAGGAAGAGATTGAAATGGACAGTGAGAAGAGACAGATGGATGGAACCTTGGCAGATAACTCGGAACATGGAGGCACAAGCGGTCTTCATGATGAATATAAAGCGCAACGAGAAGGACAAACTGCAGAGTTCCAACAACTTAAGAAGCACAAGGTATACATACCAAACACAATTTGATCTAGCCTGTAGGAAATTATAGTTTTCAGAATGCAGTTGCATTAAGCTTCTGTTATGACTATTTGTATATTTTCTGTTGCAATATATACTTATTTTCTGTTGCAATATGTACTTAATGGTTGAATGTGTTTGTAGGAACCCCAAAATAGCCATCAAAAAGCTAAGCTACTCGAGAGCTTTTATTCTGAAAATCCCATGCTTTCAAGCTTGTGTGGAACTCTCTTTTCCGAAAACAGTCAATCTGTGTGGAGTGGTCCGCACTCGCTAATACGGCAAAGAAATTCGGCTAGCGGTAGTTCTATCCACGCGGCTATTAGGTCGTTCATGAAGTAGTTGTCCTATTTTAATGGATTCACTACTTGTTGCATCTAAGTCTAGATTTTTAATGTTGTAGATTTTTTCTCGACAGATTTTAGTGCTGTAATTGATGGCATTCATTGTTAAAATGTACAATAGTCATAATAATATTTAGAGCAATGGTAGATTTTGTAGATTTGTGTTGTTTTTTATACGGTGCCCTCGAAGTAGAAGTAAATGTCATGAGAAGTGGATGTTTGAATTGTGATTTTTCTATTTTTTTTAATTTTTGTTTGTATTAAAACTAACTCTATCCTTAATAAAGATTATTGGACAAGTAATTCTTCGAATTAATTAAATCAAGATAGTATAAAAAGATGTGTTATGTCATGTTTAATTTATTTATTTTTTAAAATTATTATTAATATCGACGTGTTAAACTTTGTGCTTCATAGAAATTCACACAACCTATTAAGTAAATGTGACCCCTTTTAATATTTATAGTTTGTGAGTTTTGTTTATGTACTTTGAAATTCTTCCTTCGATCTCCACTTAAACAACTAATTTTAAACTTCTTCAAGTTTGATTAGTTTGAGCAAGCTTATAGCATCACACAAATTTAAATGAACTCGAGTATATATAGGAGTATAAGAATTCTCTAAGTGAGTATTAGATTACAACTTTATAATATATTGTTTATGAGAAATTCTTTGTATACCTTGAATCTAAATAAGTTTGTAAGAGTATATTTGAGATTGTAGCGTACATTTTGTATACCTTGAATGATTAGATGATAAATATATTTATAGAAGTATGATCTTTCAAAGCTTAGTTGTCAGAGTATATTTGAGATTGTAATGCATATTTTGTATTTTATTTTCATATCTTGAATGATTAGATGATAAATATATTTCTAGAAGTTTGATCTTTCAAAACTTGTTTGTCCAACAAGAATATTAATGAAAATTGTATTCTTCCATGTACTTAATAGTACTTAAAACTTCAAACATAAAGTGGAGAGTAAATAGTCTCATGTTTTATACTTTTATATTTTAGATCTTCATCCTCAGTCTTGAAAAGATATCTTTTAACATAGGAATTGTCTTATTTCTCTGTTGCACATGATACCCTATTGTTCTTTTTAAACATATGATTTCTTTTATTTTTAATAAGCTTGATATTAAACTTGAGTATGATCCTCTCATCTTATTTTGTATATAGCCTTCATGCTTGTCATAATGATTTTCATACTTGTCCTAATGACTTTCATTCGGTAGCACACATAAAATATCAAATAAACTCATAACTTTAATTATAATTTTTTCAATCGAAGGATTTTTGTTTTCTAAATGTGATGAAAAATATGAAACATAAGAATGATTCTTGTTTAACAGATAGAACGACACTCTGTTTTATACGGTATAAATGACTTCAAATATTTGTCTTGCAAGTTTTACCACTGCATGCAGTCCTGTATAACTGTGTACTTGATCTTAATATCTTGCATCAAATTTGGTTGTTGAAGTATTAATGTTTCAATAAAATCAACCAAGTATCTATCTAGCTTGAAGATTTATGTTCAATCCGTAACTCGAAAATATGAAACACAATAAATTACAATATTTTATTTGGAATTTAACTTCAGTAAGTAATTAAAGAGAAAAACAATGATTCAAAATGTTAAGAGCAAAGGCTCAAAGGAAGAACCTATCTCAAAATTAATCTATAAGGTTGAAGAATCTCCTAGAATTACAAGTCCCTTTTAATGAACTCCGTCTCTCGATGAAAGCACCGGTTGTTATGATCTAATTAATTTCTTAGGCTAGGTACCTCCAAGAAGAGATGAAAAAATATGTATTCTTCAATGCTTTTAAATTTCACTTTACAGTCTTTATATTACTTATTCTCTCAAAAACACTCATTCCTACAATTTGGCATTTTTGTTATCAACTATATTCTAATATCATAGCTATAAATACTCATGTCTAATATACTTGCTGCCTAGATTTTTTTCTCATCTCTTCTTGGAGCTACTAGGCCTCAAATCAGGATCATAACACAGTCTACTAATTAGGTAGATCGTACTTCACCTCTGCCAAGTAGAGACCACATGCCGGGGCCATTGGACTTGCGGCCTTAACACTCTTTGCATTCAAAATTCTTTCAACTGAAATGGAGTGAAATCATTTTTAGCCGAAAACATAGTATAGATATTGTCAAGTATCCATGGATATACATTATCGCATATGAAGAGAGAAAACCGGGATGAGTACCTACCATCTGGAACTGTTAAGTTTCCGGTGCCAACCGCTTTGAGAACACCGACAAGTAGTCTAACCTGAAATTAGTTAACATGATTATTCAGACCAAAACAGTTTGTCCATGCAGGATTAAATCACAAACCATAACATATAACCTAGAAGCCTCATTCAAAAGGAATATACCAACCTGGTGGTATAGAAAAGCACGTGCACGTGCAGTTACCACCAAACAGCGATGATACCTTCTTTTTCCAAATCCCACATCTTCATTTGATGTCCTTACCTCATCAATTCTTGCACTAGAGCTATGAGGAATGGCGGATTCAGATTTGCTGGGAAAGCCATGAAGATCATCAGCAACTTTAATTTGTCGTTCTCTATCCATTAAAGATGGAAAATATGGACTTGGTATAACTTCAACGATACTGAGTTCATCTAATGTTCTAATTGGTGATTTTGCCTGTAAATGGGTAATTTTGCATCATATTTTCTGGATTGTTCAAAATAAATTTTGCATGATATGATACAGAACTTCAAAACAAAACCTCTAATTTTGAAAAGAAAAGAGAAAAAGAGACGGTAATAAACACTTTCAGAAAGAATACACAAGGAGTATTAAACTGAAATTAATCATAGCATAATAACAACATATATGTGATAATTATGAAACTCAACAAACAAATCAACGTATATACATAGACAGAAAAGAAACCATACCTGACAACCAGCTGCCCTGAAAGAACTAAAATCATGATGTCCAACTAGAATTCTGCATGCTTCCTGCATGGATATCATTAATAACTCGCATCTCATATGTTAGTTCTGAAAGCATAATAATCTACTAGATATAGGTAACTGCTAACTAACTTGCATTGCTGGAAGATTAAGCTCCTCCTGTACATGCCATGCTCGATCTTTCTCCAAGGTTGACAAAGACTCTGGCCCAGACAACAGGCGATAGAAGTATCTGAATGAAAGTTCCAAACAATTACCAAAATACGATCACAAGATAATAAAAAATAAAGAATGAAGAATGAAAAAGAATTATTGGCTAGTGCATGATAAAACATACATATACATCATATACAGTCTAAGATCAATCTTATTGTGATATTCTTAATTATCCATATCATATACAATAAACAAAATTTTCATAGATCAAACAACTCCATCCATAATACAACAAATGTCAATTGCAAATAATAAGTCTCATAAAATAGAACTTCACAAAAGCCAATGATGCTAGATAACAGTAATACTGTAAGTGCATTTGTAACAAAGATAATCCATACACATGTAACTTACGTGCGCTCTTGTGCGCTATATCTGGCATGAAAATCAGATGGAACACATCGAACATCAATGACCATTAAGTCGCCATTTTGCTTCTGAAACAAATCAAATTGCCAAAAAGAAAACTATCAGGGGCTTTTGAGCACAAATAATTTACTCAAATGGTATCAGCTGATAAATGAAATTTCAGGAACAATTAAGGTTTTCAAAACTGTAGCTCTAACTTTATATTCGAGCCAAACTTGTAGTTGATAACAAACATTGGAACACATACCTGAATAAGAATATACTCAATAATTCATTTATCTTCTCGTAATATACATTTAAATTGAAAATGAAGTTTGTTCAAGTATAAAAGTTAAGAATCCAAACTAAGAAAAAGCTATTATAAACTCGTCTACTATTCAAAAACATGATTGACTTCCCATTCAGTTATTACTTGGCCTTTGCATGGCCTCAGATGAAAATTAAACATGATTTTTATAATGAAAAAAACATTTTACGGAAGAAAGAAGAAAGCCCAAATTCAAATGAAATCATAGAAGAACACACCTGTAAGAAATGATTCACAGCCCTTCTAACAACAGCAGGTTCATGAGGTTGTAACTGTATTTTAACAAAAAAGTAGTTAGTGAGAAATGATGCAAAAAAGACAGAAAAAACAGATAATTCAATCAACAATTGGAAAAGGGACGGGGACCTGCATCATCCTCCATAGTACACATCTGAGGAAAATGCAAAACTAACAGTTTAATAAGTAAGGAAAGTAAACAGTAAGCATCAATACGAAAGAGACATCAACATCAAGATTAATATACTAAGGATGCTTATATTATATCAAACCAAGACAGGAGAAGCTGTTTCCCTTGTGCACGCAGAGTACTATATTGATTCATGAAGATTGCTATAAGAAGCTAAAATATATTTTTCTACAACTTTAAACTAAATTCATTTGACAGATGATCACAATCACATATTAACAACTATTGTATTTAAACTCAACAACATGGATTGAGCCACAATTCATCAAATAAAGTTTCACGCAAGTCATAAATTCATAAAAAAAATTGTTGACCACAAGAGAAACACATAAAATATATTAATCTGAAAATTTTCAAGTGGAACAAGACAAACAATAGTGAAAGAGAAAGTTGAATTATATGTGAGATACCAACCACTTCACCAGGCTTCCTTTTGCTGATTCGTTCGATGTCTACATGACAAACATTCGACAAAGCATGCACTCCAGCATCCTAGAATAATGGATAATTTCTCAAATCTCGTGTTATATTATATATACTAAATCAAATACATTAGCAGCATTATACTCACAGTTCGACTCGAACAAATAACAGAAACTCGTTGTCCAACAAATTTACAAAAAGCTTCCTACAAATGTGAAACATTCAATTACAAAAACAATCAAACATCACAAAAAAAAATACAAAATCACATTACAGGTTGTAATATTGGAAATGGAAATGGAAATGTGGTGTTACCTCAAGAACACCAACAACGGTACGGTCAGTGAGCTGCTTCTGAGAACCACAGAAGCGAGTTCCGATGTACTCAATCGCCAACAAGTAGCGTTGAATCTTACGGTGTTGGTTCATCTCTTGCTTTTGATCTTCTTCTTCTTCTTCGCCGTCGTCGATAGGATTGGGATACTCGATTTTCGAAATCTTTGACGGCCTATTATCACTGCATTCTTCAAATTCAACTGTATGCTTCGGATTTTGTGTCATTGAATCGGTTCTATCACTCACAAACCCAGAGGTCAGGGTTTAGGGTTTCAGATTTTCCATGGCTAAATGTAATCAAGTTTAAAAAGGTAAAAAATCCTGTTTTTTTATGAAATATTTTAATTTTAAATGATTGAACTTGTTTGAAATAAAAAAGTTAGATCATTATTAAAATGATAGGAATATATGGTTTATTTTGCTTAAATTTATGGATGCATAAGTTAGGATATGATATTAGGGAAGTATATGATATGACATTTTATAAAAATAAAAAGAGTTTTTCGAAATAAGTTTTACATTATCAATATATCACAATTATTCATAGATAATACTTATGTGATTAAAGAAAAAGTTAAATGTCACTACTAAATTCAGCATCAATGGCTCTGCTAAGGCAAATAAGTGAAAATCGCGCGAATCAAATAGAAGATGATGACCAGAAAGAGTGGAGCATTAAAATAGTTAAGGAGGTCTTCTCGTATAAAGGCATAGTAATGGTAGAGAATGACAACTTTATAGTCAAGTGTATAGGCAACTCTAGTGGAAAGCCCACGCCGTCGGCCAGTCAGAATCATAAGAGAGGTATAGGTATGTGTATTAAAGAACGAAAATTTGGGGATTATGAATGTCCTGAGTTCATCCTAACAGAACAAAAGGAGAACAAAATAGTGGTTTCGTGGAGGAAAAACGTGTTAGTGAAGATGTTGGGGAAAAGGATTGGATGTAGAGCGTTGGAGAATCGCCTGCACCCAATGTGGGCAGGGAGGGGTGTGCTAAGATAGTTGATCTAGGACAAGAATACTACCTAGTAACTTTTATATGTGAAAAAGATCAACAAATTGCACTGATGGAGGGGTCATGGCTTATATATGATCATTACCTCACCGTCAGAGAATGGAGACCGGACTTCTGTCCGACAAATGATGTTATAGAGGAAGTAGCAATCTGGGTCAGAATATCAGGCTTGCCTATAGAGTATTACGATGACCAAGTCCTAACATTCATTGGCAATAAAATAGGGAAGACGAAGAAAGTCGATAAAAACACGTTAATCATAGAGATTATGCATGCATGCATTGACAGATGTATCTTCTCTAATGGGTTTGATATGAGGCAAGTCCTAGACGTCAACATGACCAAGGCACGGGGGGCATTGATGTATCGGAGACAGCGACGGAGGACTGGGGGATTGATGGTCGAGGAGTCCGAGGAGGCTTAGGTGCCAGAGGAGACAAATGAGGCAGAGGAGATATAGTTCGACATACACAGTAATGCAATGGTATATAATAGTTGTACTTTGTATTCATTATGGGTTGCATTTTATTTTCACCTCATGCTACTTTATTGTGTATTTTAACTTTATTTATAGGGTTAATATACTTTTTAGACCCTATAAATTTTGAAATTTCATTTTTAGTCCCTCATGAGTTTTGGCAACGGTTTTAGCTGGTTCTGACAACGGTTTTTTTGTAAAAATTGTTGTCAAAAGGCAAGGATAGACTAAAAATGAAATTTCAAAATTTATAGGGACTAAAAAGTATATTAACCCTTATTTATATATGACCTTTTTGGACTATCTGAATATATATACGATATTTTTTGCATATCGATTGTATGGTTTAAATCTCAACATAACTTGGCACATAAAGAAATCTTTATTTGAATAAACAAAATATAACATGTGTTGTTATGGTATGTTACAAAGATGTATCTCTGTAAAATAAATGGAGATGCATCTTTGATACAATATATGTGTCAAATGCCTATGAGAGTTAATGCATGGTGTATGACTTTTAAAATATTAAAGATCTCCAGATCATTTAACGTTTCAATATACATTCATAAATGCATCTTCGAAATCTATAGGCATTTAAACATTTTCACTTGTTGCCTAAGTAATATATAGGTGCATTATACATATGAATATATATTTATCACTAATTTTAAAATTTATTTTTAAATATATATATATATATATATATATATATATATATATATACATAGGCTATTTTAAGGTCCGGCAAGGCTGAGCATGTGCCCAGGCTCTTGCCCAATTTTTTTCCTTAATTTTACTAAATTTATGAAAATTACGGCGGTTAAAATGTGCTATTATGGGGGTTCAAACCGCCATAATTAACGAAAATGAAGAAAAGGAAGATTTAAACCAAAAAAATAAATTATAAAATATAAATTAAATGTTATAAATTATGGTTCAAACAAACAAAAAAATATTTTTTTTATGTAGAAAAATACAAATTTAAACAAAAAAATTATAAATTATGCAAATAAATATATATATATATATATATATATATATATATATATATATATATATATATATATATATATATATATATATATATATATATATATATATATTACATCAATTTTTTGATATTATAATATTTTGATTCAATTACATTACAAAAAACGCAAGAATTGAAATAAAGAATAAAGTTGCAATTTAGAACAAGATTAACCAAAAACAAAAAATGAATATTTAGGAGAAATAAAAATTAACATAAAAGTAGTAACTACTAAAATTTAAAAAATCATGTACAGCGTTGTAAAAAAGAAGAAGAAAAGAATATATTTTATCCTCAAATAATATAAAAAATATATATATTAGAACTCTATACATTTTTATAGATTAATTTCCACAATTATAAAAGGAAACATTCAATTAAAAAAACAATAAAAACAAAAATCATTGTAAAGTAAGAGACATATCAAAATAAAGACGGTAAAAACCGCCATTTTTCTATTAACATTACGTCAGTTTATAAAACCATCATATTTTATTGTAAGTAGTGGCGGTTTTGCTAATCGCAATTTTAAAACTGTCATATATCATGCATTTTTTGTAGTGTTTTTATGGTAAACTACTTTTTACGATTTTGTTTTTCGTAGTATCGAGTTAACTTTTTGACATAATTTTGAGGCAGATCTGGTTTTGCAGTTTCAATATTGATTTTAAATACTAGCATACAACATTATGCGACTAAGTGGATGAATGTTTATCTGTTAAAAATACAAAAAAAATATAGCTTTTAGTCTTGCCCGCAAGGTGTTCAATAGAATTCTTTAACCAATTTCTCGCCTCTTTTCACTTCATGATGTTGAATCATTGTTGTTTTTGATGATTGAAGTCTTTAAATTTTTGCCAAACTTCAAAAAAATTATGGCTTCGCCACTATATATATATATATATATATATATATATATATATATATATATATATATATATATATATATATATATATATATGTGTGTGTATATATATATATATGAAAGGAATTGTTTTCCTTGCTGTTTTCATTAATCTGTATCCATATATATACAATGATCATGTGTGACCAATATAGAAGTCTCTTAACTATACATCAATTATTTGCTTAAAATAGATTAGGAAGGTACTGCCTATTCTATGAATGGAAAAGATACAGATGTTATTACAAGAATATTCTAACAAATATTCTGGTCTATCACACCCCCGCAGTGGAAGCGGGAGGTTCCCGTACGCTGAGACTGGTCCGAAAATCATCAAAAAGTATGCGCGGGAGCCCTTTAGTAAATATGTCAGCAATCTGATGACGCGATGGGATATGAAGAACTCGAGCTTGACCGCGAGCCACCTTCTCGCGAACAAAGTGAATATCCATCTCGATGTGCTTCGTCCGTTGGTGTTGAACGGGGTTGCCGGAGAGGTATATGGCACTGACATTGTCACAATACACCAGCGTGGATTTTGGGATCGGAAAATGTAGTTCCAAGAGAAGATTTCGAATCCAGCATGACTCGGACACGACGTTGGCTACCCCTCTATATTCAGCTTCAGCACTAGAACGGGAGAGAGTAGGTTGTCGTTTAGATGACCACGAGATAAGATTATCACCAAGAAAGACACAATAACCAGATGTTGAGCGCCTTGTGTCAGGACAACCACCCCAATCCGCATCAGTGTAGGAAGTAAGACTAGAGATGGATGAAGGGTACAGATGTAAGCCGAAATGCAGAGTGCCTTGTAGGTAACGCAGAATGCGTTTTAGAGCATTCATATGTTCTGTTTTCGGAGCATGCATGTGGAGGCATATCTGCTGGACAGCATATGAAATATCTGGTCGAGTGAATGTGAGATACTGCAAAGCACCTGCAAGGCTCCGATAATGAGTGGGGTCCTCAAGCGGAACACCTGATGAGACACTGAGTTTTTGTTTGGTGTCAACAGGTGTGGCAGACGATTTGCAAGATGACATGCCGGCCCAATCAATGATCTCTACTGCATAATTTTTCTGACAAAGAAAGATACCACCTGTATGTCTGGTTACTGCAATGCCTAGAAAATAGCTAAGAGGGCCCAAATCATTCATGGCAAATTCTGAAGCAAGGAGCATCATGATAGATTTCCGAAGATCATCAGTGGATGTGGTGAGAAAGATGTCATCGACATATAGAAGAATGTATGCCATGTCCGTGCCTTTGCGGTAGATGAATAAGGAATGGTCGGTTTTGCTGTGATGAAAGCCTATGGTGGAGACATAGTCAGCAAATCGTTGGTACCACGCTCGAGGAGCCTGTTTGAGGCCGTATAATGATTTTTTTAGAAGACAGACGTAGTCCGGGTGAACATGATCACGGAAACCCATGGGCTGATGCATATAGACTGTCTCATGAAGATTGCCGTGTAAAAAGGCGTTCTGGACATCTAACTGATGAATGGGCCATGAGTTTGATAAGGCAATGCTGAGAACCATCCGGATAGTTGCTGGTTTAACCACAGGGCTGAATGTTTCATCACAATCTACTCCAGCTTTTTGAGACCTGCCATCACCAACAAGACGAGCTTTATAACGCTCAAAAGAACCGTTAGATTTCTTTTTATGACGAAAAATCCACATAGAGCGAATAATATTAACATCACAAGGTCGTGGGACCAAATCCCACGTCTTATTTTTAATAAGAGCATCAAATTCTTCTTGCATGGCAGATTTCCAATGTGGGTCGGACAAGGCTAAATGTGGATTTTTTGGAACGGGAGAGGGTAAGAGGTCATGGGCCGAGGCAGATAGGTTGAACATGCGTTTGGGTTTTGAAATGCCACGCATGCTTCGTGTTGTTATGGTCCTTTCGATCTGGTGAGTTGGCTGGTCATTTGTTGGAGGTGGGTCGGTTGGGATGATGGTGTGCGGAACATGGTTATTGTTTGGGGAAGTAGTTTGGCTTGTGGCTGGAGGGTTGGCGGCAATTTGTTGCAAAGTTTGATTTTTCCAGTGATGTATGCGGAAAGGATGTAAAGTATCATCAAAGAGATCATATGCATTATTAAAGGGTAAATGTAGCTTAGAAAAGGGAAATTGAGTTTCATTAAAAACTACATGCCGTGAAATCATTATTTTTCTGTTTGACAAATCATAACATTTATATCCTCTGTGATTGGACGGGTAGCCCAAGAAAACACACGGGGTAGAGCGAGGTTGTAATTTATGGATACTGGTAGAAGGAAACAGTGGATAGCATAAGCAACCAAAAACCCGGAGGTGTGTATAAGTGGGATCCCGGTGATATAAAATCTGAGTAGGTGACTTGTGATTAAGAGATTTATGTGGGAGAATATTTAACAAATAAGTTGCCATTTGAAGAGCATGATGCCAAAAATAAGCAGGCATGGAAGAATGGACAAGGAGAGTGCGAATCATATTATTTATGGTGCGTATTTTTCGTTCCGCTTTACCATTTTGAGAAGAAGTATGCGGGCAAGAGAAACGAAAAATAAGACCATTAGCATCGCAATATTTTCTGAAAGACTCATTGTCAAATTCACGTCCATTGTCACATTGAAAACATTTGATGGTTTTATCAAATTGAGTTTTAATGAGAGAAGTCAAGGATGAAAACATAAAGTAGACTTCGGATTTTTTGCTAATAGGAAAAGTCCACAAAAAATTAGAGTAATCATCCAAGAATAAAACATAATATTTATGCCCAACTGTGCTTAAAATAGGAGAAGTCCATAAATCGCTATGCATAATATCGAAAGGCATTAAAGTATGAGATTGAGAAGCATAAAATGGCAATTTAATATGCTTCCCAAAGACACAAGAGTCACAAACAGATTTTGAAATTAAATTGTTACAACCAATGAACTTATTTTTGCTAAGAGATCGCAAAACAGATGAACCCGGGTGTCCTAAACGGTTGTGCCATAAACTGGAAGTAAGAGCTGCAAAAGTGGATGGATGGGAGACTGAATAATTATTCGTGATGGGATAAAGATCCCCAATACTATTACATCTCATTAGTGGCATCCCCGTCTGAAAATCATTCACAGAGAATCCAAAAGGGTCAAAAGTAATAGAAACATTATTTTCAATAGTGAGACGTCGCACAGAAATTAAATTTTTAATAATTTGCGGAGCATGTAGGACATTTTGTAGTTTTAAAGGTTTTGTAGATGTGGAAAGGATTGATTGTCCATAACCACGGATTGGAATTTGTTGTCCACTACCAACAATAATATTTTGATTTGAATTACTCATATTAGAATAAGACGAGAGATTACCTTGTGATGCCGTCATATGAGAGGTTGCTCCAGTATCCATATACCACTGGCCATCGGGAGGATTGAGGGACATGGTGTGCATTGCGGCTTCAATATCCGTGGGTGCTAGAGACGGAGTGCTGGCTGCATAGGCTTGCGGACGTGGACCTAATAGTCCTGGTTGCTTTGGAGGACCACTTGGGCGAGTCCATTGAGAAGACGGATATGGGAAAGGAGGGAGTCCCCATGGTGGTGACATCCAACCCCATTGATACTGCTGCCAGGGAGGGGGAGGAGACTGCCACTGTGAGGTGTTGGCTTGTAGGGACGGTTGACCGCCACTACGTCCGCCGCCACGTTGACCACGTCCACTGTTTCTACCATAACTGTTTCGGTATTTATGAGCAGAATTTCGAATGTTATTCTTCTTGCCGCCGCGGTTATCATTATAGGATGAGGGTTCAGTAACATACTTTGGTTGTGTCGCAACCATGGCAGCCTGTGCGCCGGTAGCCGCCATCTTAATTAGAACGGCTTCTTCAAGAGTAAGCATAGAGCGGGCCTGATAAAATTGTGGAAGAGGGTTGCTTTGCCGAATTAGTGTACCGACCCCTTTGTATGCATCAGTGAGACCGGAAACAAGTTGGAGAACGAGTCGCTGATTAGAGACAGGGGCTCCAACGTTCTTCAATTGGTCAGAAAGTGTTTTGAGTCGCTGACAGTAAGCGGAAGCGGTGGGAAAATCTTCCATGCGAACGGATGAAAACTCCTGCTCGAGAGTGACTGCACGAGCGTTTTGATTGTCCTGGAAGATGTTGGTCAATCAATTCCAAGCCTCCATGGCAGTGGAGTCTGGTTCAATGATGGTAGCCAAAAGATCGCCGGAGATAGTGGAATAAATCCACAGTAGGACTGTTGCATCAAGAGTCGCCCACAACTCCTGCTCATCATCTGTTTCAGGTGTCTTCTTTTCCTTGCCTGGTGCTGGAGGAATGATGTGATGAAGAACCTTATGAGATCGAGCATGGATTTTGAAAAGTTCAACCCACGTACCAAATTGAACGTTTTCCATCTCAAGAACAATAGGGATATGGTTCTTGATGTTGGTTACGGCGAGAGCCGGATGGAAAGGGTTCTTTGGTGGTGAAGACGATTGTGGTGGAGGAGTTACCACATCGGTTGGGATTGACATGATTAGTGAGTAGAGAAAGAAAGAAAAGAAAAAAAAAATATCGTGTAACAGAAGGTTGAGAGGCTAAGCAGTGCAACCTAGGTCTCTTGATACCATGAAAGGAATTGTTTTCCTTGCTGTTTTCATTAATCTGTATCCATATATATACAATGATCATGTGTGACCAATATAGAAGTCTCTTAACTATACATCAATTATTTGCTTAAAATAGATTAGGAAGGTACTGCCTATTCTATGAATGGAAAAGATACAGATGTTATTACAAGAATATTCTAACAAATATTCTGGTCTATCAATATATATATATATATATATATATATATAAAGAAAATATTTTTTTTAATGTGTCGTCCTTTTAATGGACGGTTGATCTATATTTTTTAAAGATGCCGCTAATTATGGATAGAAATAGGCTAGGCTATGCTATGCTTTATAAGGCCTGAGTCTGGCCTACGATAAACTTAAAATGTCTAAGTCTGCCCTATTATAGGCTCATTTTTTTTGCATGACCTGACATTTTTAAAAGCATGGTCGGGCCTGAAAGTCTGTTTACAAGTTTTTTTCTCATTAAGGTTCTCAATTATTCCATATTAATGTAGAATCTTTATAGGTTGCCCTATATATGCATATATAAACTGACATATTTATCATTTGTTATAATATATATGCATATATAAGTTAACATATGTATTCTTCTTTCTAATATACATGCATATATATATATATGACAACCTATTTAGAATATATATATATAGGTCGGCCTAAGGCTTCAAATGCTTTTTTTAATAGTCTAAGTATGACCTATTTAATTAAATAGACTTTTAAAAAAGCTTAAGCTTGATTTTTTTATTAACAAAACCTGACCTGACCTGGTCTTAAGTAGGTTAGGCTATAAACCCTTGTAGGCTGACCTGGACTATTCTCACCCCTATCGCTCATTCATTGGGTGGTGTTTCTATGAGAAAAGAATTATTTAAAAAGATGGTAACTTAATATATATTATTAAAATGAATAATATCACAAAAAATGCGCTTGATTGTGGCAGTTTTTTTTAGGCGGGTATCAAAAACCCTTCAAATTAGAATAAAATTTGATGTTCTCTATTTAACGGGAAAATATTAGATCAATTTGCGTGGGTTTAAACCCCCGTAATCTTGGCGCATTTTTTCTCCAATTTATGCTCTTTGTGCACTTTTTTAATTAAGATTGATTAAATTAAATATTTTCGCTTGTTTTCTAAGAATTGGCGGGGATTTATTTTATCTAGTTTTTAACTTATATTAATTATTACAATGTATAATATAATTATAAACCTAATTATAAAACATATAAAATATTACTTTTGAAATTAAAAGGTACTAAGAGTAAAAAACCTATAAAACGCTTCAGATCCAGTTCCAGACGCGCTTCTCATAACACCACCTTCTTCTCACAAACCACTTCTTATAATGATTCTGCTCTCATTCCATTTCACTTAGCAGCTAACAAAGTCATTTACTTATCGGTCGTCTTTCTCACTAAGGTTAGCTTATCCTTCTTTATCTTTTCTTTGTTATAGTTAAGGTTTCTCTTAATCTTTAAAATTTTGAGAAAAAAATTAAAGGGCACGATACTATATGTTTGGAGTTAAGAAAACATTAAGAATGAAAATGACAAGAATGGTGCTAAAGGAATATAGTACGGAGGGAAAGAAGAAAGAATGGAGGTGAAGAAAATGTGGTGGACGATAATGTTCGTGTCATATTTAATTATTGAACAGGGGGTGGGTTAGTGACCCTTTTGTACAGGAATATGACTAAAAAATTGCTAGATCAATAATGTAACACCCTTCTAACCTCACGGAATAAAACACATTAATCACTTAAATAAATCAGAGTACATCTCAGAAATGTGTCACATTTTCTTCATAAAACTTCTTAACAACATCATTACTTCGTAACACGGGTTTTCAAAATATTTAGAATATTCATTTCTTTTATAAACCAATAATCAAACTAAACTTTACAACGGGATCATAACTTCATAAAACTTCATTTATTTCATCAAAACATCAAGACCCCGGGTCATTGTCCACAAACATCATTAACTAAAAATCAACATCTAGTAACTCATAAAAATCATCCTAACAGACAACATAACATTCACTTAAGCGTGTCCCACCCGATGTTACATCTACCAGAGCAAGACACCATATCACTAAATAAGCGACGTAAAAACAATACTGCAAGCTACATCCACGCACCAAGCTTATTCTTGAGTATCTGCATGATGACATAATAGACCATCACTAAAGGCAGACAAGGTGAGTAATCATGAATCAATATAAATGACATAAAGTAAAGATAATCATGCAACATCCATCATATAACAATACATCATAATTCTCACCCATCACATCATAAAACTCATAAAACCTCTACTTAACACATATGCATCATGCTATGCCACAAAGAATGAATGCAACTTCATAAATGCATGTGGTACCGATTCCAATATGTGATGGACACTGGGTCATCTATCCTCCACAAGGGAGCACAACATAAACAACAATACCCCAATCTACACAATGGGATTGAAGCCTCGTCATCATAAGTATGCCATGAATGCAACGATGCAACAACATCAACATAATCAACATAATCAACATTTGCATCAGCATTCATGTAAATATTCATCATACTCTTCATATGACATTTATACCTCAGTCACATAATCTATCAACATATACTCATCATCACATAGCAATCATAAACATCATATTATAGCATCACAACTTCATTTCACACCCAATCATCATAATTCATTTGATCGTCATGTTCGTCACATAACAAGTATAAACATCAAAATATTCACACCATCTATTTATTCTGTCATAACATCATTATAGTATCATCATTCACATAACTCATACCATCATAAGATATCAACACATAATCATCATATAAATTCAACATATAATTAACTTACATCTTAACTTCATTTTTATCATGAAATGATCACCAAAACATCAACATAAATCATGGTAACAAGTATAATACATCACGACATCAATACATCATGTATACACATTATTAGATCATTTTCTGCAATTAAATCACTAATTTTTCACTTCCAGGGCTCGCTAAGCGACCCCCCTTGCTCGCTAAGCGACCTCCTCTCGTGTTGGAGAAAATTCACAATTATCACTGCTCGTTAAGCGAGCATCTACTCGCTAAGCGGGCAAGGCAGATTTCAGCATCCCAACTCTGTGATGACAGCAAACTCCTGCTACAATTTTTCACTCAAAAACCAGTTTTTTCATCATTTTTAATCACAAATTTCAATATAGAACCTATAACTAACACACATACATCAATTACAACATACAACACACATCAATTCATCAATAATCTATCAATTCTACTCATCAAATCCTAGATTTTTCCTTAAAACCCCAACTATCCCCATTACCTAAACTCTACGTCAAGAACATTGAAAGGCGATACTCCAGATACCTTAAAATGTCACTTCTTACAGTTTCTCTTCAAATTTCTTCGGAGATTCTTCAAGCCCTAGCCTCTTCTCCTTGTTCCTCAGAGTTTCTCTCTTCTCCTTCAAACACGATCGTGAAAACTGATCGTGTCCCAAAACCCTCAACTTTCTTTTGTCAGTCTTACCCCTAGGACCCCAAATACTTTTTTTCTAACTCTGCCCTCAACTTAGTCTCCACAATTGACCAACATATCCCCAAGACCTCTAATTATTTTGTTTTAATTAAATAATAATAATTTGAATAATCTAAAATAATTATCCTTAATATTACTATTCACTAAAATAATTTCAAATAATCTCATCATCAACACAACAACATTTGACCAACACCAAATAATCGATAATAAGTCATGGTTGTCGTGAGACGTTTGTTCTATGGGACAGTGAGTGTTCACAACTCTTGAATATATTTGTCAATCAAATGTGTTGCAACGTGCTTAAAATCAAACTTTATTCTTTTAATATTCACATACACAACGTTGTAGATTATTCTTATGATGGCAGTTCACAATTTTAAGGGAGTAACATTCTTAAGTGTTCTCTCTTTGTTACCCCTTTCCAAATAGGAAGAAGTCACATACCCTCTTGAGTTTCCTTTAGTCCTTGTTTTGTTGGTGTCAATCTGACTTTTAAGGTGAAGTGGAGACCATCATGGACTAATGCATCAGTTGTCTCCATATATCAAGATGAAAATGTCATTAAACAACTTTCGTCTTCAATTGCGACAGTTGTTACATCTTTCTTTGTCATATCTACTTTTTGAATCTTAACCACTTTCTTTTTGCAATTCTCAATCAGACACCCACAAATCCTCCTCAATCAGATGACGTCATGCAGGTTTATCTTTGTAACAACTTCATTATTATTCAGTCTGGACATATTTCATGTTGTATCTTATTATGTTGAATGACTCATTTTTGTTTCTTTGTAGATTATAGAAAGTATTGATGAAACTATGCCAATTGGGGAATGGGATTTAATGGCCATGGTTGGTATCAGTTTGCGAAGAACAAACATCTCAGAAGAGGTGATCGGTTGACTTTCATTCTTCCGAATCCTAATGGTGATAGAATTATTGTCAAAATCTTAAACCGTTAATAATTTGTTAAGGAGAAAGGTTCATGGATGTTGATTTTTTTTATGGATGTGTATGTTAAACAAAAAAAGCATTTTGATGTTGGCTGATATTATCCATTTTGTTTTGGTTCTTTAAGTCTTAAAACTCATTCCTCAAGTTTTGTTGTAATTGCTATATGTCCCACTTTGTTTTCATTATGGTTATTATGCATATGGTTTTGGATGTTTTATGTATAATTTATAAATACTTTCTTTTCAAGATTATGAGTAATGCATATTTACTTAGAAATGCAAATCATCTATATGAAATGCTTAGTAAGAAAAGGTGAAAACAAGAAATGCAAGAATAAATATCAACCATTCATTATCACCACCACCCCATGATCTCTATTAAAAAGGAAGTTAAATTTAAAATCAATTTAAAATTAACCTCTAAAATAATGACATGTGTGCATTCTTACATTTTTTCTTCAAATTCATTCGTACTAAATAGCATTGCTCTTAACTTAATATATCTACAATAAAAATTTATAATTTTCTTCTCCAATTTTATATATTTGATGATGTTGAATCAATAGAATTCTTTAACCAATTTCTCGCCTCTTTTCACTTCATGATGTTGAATCAT
This sequence comes from Lathyrus aphaca, assembly GCA_963966055.1. NCBI lineage: Eukaryota > Viridiplantae > Streptophyta > Magnoliopsida > Fabales > Fabaceae > Lathyrus > Lathyrus aphaca. The sequence continues at coordinate 4,127,699 of OZ014519.1, forward strand.
TGTTGTTTTTGATGATTGAAGTCTTTAAATTTTTGCCCAAACTTCAAAAAAATTATGGCTTCGCCACTATATATATATATATATATATATATATATATATATATATATATATATATATATATGTGTGTGTGTGTGTATATATATATATGAAAGGAATTGTTTTCCTTGCTGTTTTCATTAATCTGTATCCATATATATACAATGATCATGTGTGACCAATATAGAAGTCTCTTAACTATACATCAATTATTTGCTTAAAATAGATTAGGAAGGTACTGCCTATTCTATGAATGGAAAAGATACAGATGTTATTACAAGAATATTCTAACAAATATTCTGGTCTATCACACCCCCGCAGTGGAAGCGGGAGGTTCCCGTACGCTGAGACTGGTCCGAAAATCATCAAAAAGTATGCGCGGGAGCCCTTTAGTAAATATGTCAGCAATCTGATGACGCGATGGGATATGAAGAACTCGAGCTTGACCGCGAGCCACCTTCTCGCGAACAAAGTGAATATCCATCTCGATGTGCTTCATCCGTTGGTGTTGAACGGGGTTGCCGGAGAGGTATATGGCACTGACATTGTCACAATACACCAGCGTGGATTTTGGGATCGGAAAATGTAGTTCCAAGAGAAGATTTCGAATCCAGCATGACTCGGACACGACGTTGGCTACCCCTCTATATTCAGCTTCAGCACTAGAACGGGAGAGAGTAGGTTGTCGTTTAGATGACCACGAGATAAGATTATCACCAAGAAAGACACAATAACCAGATGTTGAGCGCCTTGTGTCAGGACAACCACCCCAATCCGCATCAGTGTAGGAAGTAAGACTAGAGATGGATGAAGGGTACAGATGTAAGCCGAAATGCAGAGTGCCTTGTAGGTAACGCAGAATGCGTTTTAGAGCATTCATATGTTCTGTTTTCGGAGCATGCATGTGGAGGCATATCTGCTGGACAGCATATGAAATATCTGGTCGAGTGAATGTGAGATACTGCAAAGCACCTGCAAGGCTCCGATAATGAGTGGGGTCCTCAAGCAGAACACCTGATGAGACACTGAGTTTTTGTTTGGTGTCAACAGGTGTGGCAGACGATTTGCAAGATGACATGCCGGCCCAATCAATGATCTCTGCTGCATAATTTTTCTGACAAAGAAAGATACCACCTGTATGTCTGGTTACTGCAATGCCTAGAAAATAGCTAAGAGGGCCCAAATCCTTCATGGCAAATTCTGAAGCAAGGAGCATCATGATAGATTTCCGAAGATCATCAGTGGATGTGGTGAGAATGATGTCATCGACATATAGAAGAATGTATGCCATGTCCGTGCCTTTGCGGTAGATGAATAAGGAATGGTCGGTTTTGCTGTGATGAAATCCTATGGTGGAGACATAGTCAGCAAATCGTTGATACCACGCTCGAGGAGCCTGTTTGAGGCCGTATAATGATTTTTTTAGAAGACAGACGTAGTCCGGGTGAACATGATCACGGAAACCCATGGGCTGATGCATATAGACTGTCTCATGAAGATTGCCGTGTAAAAAGGCGTTCTGGACATCTAACTGATGAATGGGCCATGAGTTTGATAAGGCAATGCTGAGAACCATTCGGATAGTTGCTGGTTTAACCACAGGGCTGAATGTTTCATCACAATCTACTCCAGCTTTTTGAGACCTGCCATCACCAACAAGACGAGCTTTATAACGCTCAAAAGAACCGTTAGATTTCTTTTTATGACGAAAAATCCACATAGAGCGAATAATATTAACATCACAAGGTCGTGGGACCAAATCCCACGTCTTATTTTTAATAAGAGCATCAAATTCTTCTTGCATGGCAGATTTCCAATGTGGGTCGGACAAGGCTAAATGTGGATTTTTTGGAACAGGAGAGGGTAAGAGGTCATGGGCCGAGGCAGATAGGTTGAACATGCGTTTGGGTTTTGAAATGCCACGCATGCTTCGTGTTGTTATGGTCCTTTCGATCTGGTGAGTTGGCTGGTCATTTGTTGGAGGTGGGTCGGTTGGGATGATGGTGTGCGGAACATGGTTATTGTTTGGGGAAGTAGTTTGGCTTGTGGCTGGAGGGTTGGCGGCAATTTGTTGCAAAGTTTGATTTTTCCAGTGATGTATGCGGAAAGGATGTAAAGTATCATCAAAGAGATCATATGCATTATTAAAGGGTAAATGTAGCTTAGAAAAGGGAAATTGAGTTTCATCAAAAACTACATGCCGTGAAATCATTATTTTTCTGTTTGACAAATCATAACATTTATATCCTCTGTGATTGGACGGGTAGCCCAAGAAAACACACGGGGTAGAGCGAGGTTGTAATTTATGGATACTGGTAGAAGGAAACAGTGGATAGCATAAGCAACCAAAAACCCGGAGGTGTGTATAAGTGGGATCCCGGTGATATAAAATCTGAGTAGGTGACTTGTGATTAAGAGATTTATGTGGGAGAATATTTAACAAATAAGTTGCCATTTGAAGAGCATGATGCCAAAAATAAGCAGGCATGGAAGAATGGACAAGGAGAGTGCGAATCATATTATTTATGGTGCGTATTTTTCGTTCCGCTTTACCATTTTGAGAAGAAGTATGCGGGCAAGAGAAACGAAAAATAAGACCATTAGCATCGCAATATTTTCTGAAAGACTCATTGTCAAATTCACGTCCATTGTCACATTGAAAACATTTGATGGTTTTATCAAATTGAGTTTTAATGAGAGAAGTCAAGGATGAAAACATAAAGTAGACTTCGGATTTTTTGCTAATAGGAAAAGTCCACAAAAAATTAGAGTAATCATCCAAGAATAAAACATAATATTTATGCCCAACTGTGCTTAAAATAGGAGAAGTCCATAAATCGCTATGCATAATATCGAAAGGCATTAAAGTATGAGATTGAGAAGCATAAAATGGCAATTTAATATGCTTCCCAAAGACACAAGAGTCACAAACAGATTTTGAAATTAAATTGTTACAACCAATGAACTTATTTTTGCTAAGAGATCGCAAAACAGATGAACCCGGGTGTCCTAAACGGTTGTGCCATAAACTGGAAGTAAGAGCTGCAAAAGTGGATGGATGGGAGACTGAATAATTATTCGTGATGGGATAAAGATCCCCAATACTATTACATCTCATTAGTGGCATCCCCGTCTGAAAATCATTCACAGAGAATCCAAAAGGGTCAAAAGTAATAGAAACATTATTTTCAATAGTGAGACGTCGCACAAAAATTAAATTTTTAATAATTTGCGGAGCATGTAGGACATTTTGTAGTTTTAAAGGTTTTGTAGATGTGGAAAGGATTGATTGTCCATAACCACGAATTGGAATTTGTTGTCCACTACCAACAATAATATTTTGATTTGAATTACTCATATTAGAATAAGACGAGAGATTACCTTGTGATGCCGTCATATGAGAGGTTGCTCCAGTATCCATATACCACTGGCCATCGGGAGGATTGAGGGACATGGTGTGCATTGCGGCTTCAATATCCGTGGGTGCTAGAGACGGAGTGCTGGCTGCATAGGCTTGCGGACGTGGACCTAATAGTCCTGGTTGCTTTGGAGGACCACTTGGGCGAGTCCATTGAGAAGACGGATATGGGAAAGGAGGGAGTCCCCATGGTGGTGACATCCAACCCCATTGATACTGCTGCCAGGGAGGGGGAGGAGACTGCCACTGTGAGGTGTTGGCTTGTAGGGACGGTTGACCGCCACTACGTCCGCCGCCACGTTGACCACGTCCACTGTTTCTACCATAATTGTTTCGGTATTTATGAGCAGAATTTCGAATGTTATTCTTCTTGCCGCCGCGGTTATCATTATAGGATGAGGGTTCAGTAACATACTTTGGTTGTGTCGCAACCATGGCAGCCTGTGCGCCGGTAGCCGCCATCTTAATTAGAACGGCTTCTTCAAGAGTAAGCATAGAGCGGGCCTGATAAAATTGTGGAAGAGGGTTGCTTTGCCGAATTAGTGTACCGACCCCTTTGTATGCATCAGTGAGACCGGAAACAAGTTGGAGAACGAGTCGGTGATTAGAGACAGGGGCTCCAACGTTCTTCAATTGGTCAGAAAGTGTTTTGAGTCGCTGACAGTAAGCGGAAGCGGTGGGAAAATCTTCCATGCGAACGGATGAAAACTCCTGCTCGAGAGTGACTGCACGAGCGTTTTGATTGTCCTGGAAGATGTTGGTCAATCGATTCCAAGCCTCCATGGCAGTGGAGTCTGGTTCAATGATGGTAGCCAAAAGATCGCCGGAGATAGTGGAATAAATCCACTGTAGGACTGTTGCATCAAGAGTCGCCCACAACTCCCGCTCATCATCTGTTTCAGGTGTCTTCTTTTCCTTGCCTGGTGCTGGAGGAATGATGTGATGAAGAACCTTATGAGATCGAGCATGGATTTTGAAAAGTTCAACCCACGTACCAAATTGAACGTTTTCCATCTCAAGAACAATAGGGATGTGGTTCTTGATGTTGGTTACGGCGAGAGCCGGATGGAAAGGGTTCTTTGGTGGTGAAGACGATTGTGGTGGAGGAGTTACCACATCGGTTGGGATTGACATGATTAGTGAGTAGAGAAAGAAAGAAAAGAAAAAAAAAATATCGTGTAACAGAAGGTTGAGAGGCTAAGCAGTGCAACCTAGGTCTCTTGATACCATGAAAGGAATTGTTTTCCTTGCTGTTTTCATTAATCTGTATCCATATATATACAATGATCATGTGTGACCAATATAGAAGTCTCTTAACTATACATCAATTATTTGCTTAAAATAGATTAGGAAGGTACTGCCTATTCTATGAATGGAAAAGATACAGATGTTATTACAAGAATATTCTAACAAATATTCTGGTCTATCAATATATATATATATATATATATATATATATATATATATATATATATATATATATATATATATATATATATAAGAAAATATTTTTTTTAATGTGTCGTCCTTTTGATGGACGGTTGATCTATATTTTTTAAAGATGCCGCTAATTATGGATAGAAATAGGCTAGGCTAGGCTATGCTTTATAAGGCCTGAGTCTGACCTACGATAAACTTAAAATGTCTAAGTCTGCCCTATTATAGGCTCATTTTTTTTGCATGACCTGACATTTTTAAAAGCATGGTCGGACCTGAAAGTCTGTTTACAAGTTTTTTTCTCATTAAGGTTCTCAATTATTCCATATTAATGTAGAATCTTTATAGGTTGCCCTATATATGCATATATAAACTGACATATTTATCATTTGTTATAATATATATGCATATATAAGTTAACATATGTATTCTTCTTTCTAATATACATGCATATATATATATATGACAACCTATTTAGAATATATATATATATAGGTCGGCCTAAGGCTTCAAATGCTTTTTTTAATAGTCTAAGTATGACCTATTTAATTAAATAGACTTTTAAAAAAGCTTAAGCTTGATTTTTTTATTAACAAAACCTGACCTGACCTGGTCTTAAGTAGGTTAGGATATAAACCCTTGTAGGCTGACCTGGACTATTCTCACCCCTATCGCTCATTCATTGGGTGGTGTTTCTATGAGAAAAGAATTATTTAAAAAGATGGTAACTTAATATATATTATTAAAATGAATAATATCACAAAAAATGCGCTTGATTGTGGCAGTTTTTTTTAGGCGGGTATCAAAAACCCTTCAAATTAGAATAAAATTTGATGTTCTCTATTTAACGGGAAAATATTAGATCAATTTGCGTGGGTTTAAACCCCCGTAATCTTGGCGCATTTTTTCTCCAATTTATGCTCTTTGTGCACTTTTTTAATTAAGATTGATTAAATTAAATATTTTCGCTTGTTTTCTAAGAATTGGCGGGGATTTATTTTATCTAGTTTTTAACTTATATTAATTATTACAATGTATAATATAATTATAAACCTAATTATAAAACATATAAAATATTACTTTTGAAATTAAAAGGTACTAAGAGTAAAAAACCTATAAAACGCTTCAGATCCAGTTCCAGACGCGCTTCTCATAACACCACCTTCTTCTCATAAACCACTTCTTATAATGATTCTGCTCTCATTCCATTTCACTTAGCAGCTAACAAAGTCATTTACTTATCGGTCGTCTTTCTCACTAAGGTTAGCTTATCCTTCTTTATCTTTTCTTTGTTATAGTTAAGGTTTCTCTTAATCTTTAAAATTTTGAGAAAAAAATTAAAGGGCACGATACTATATGTTTGGAGTTAAGAAAACATTAAGAATGAAAATGACAAGAATGGTGCTAAAGGAATATAGTACGGAGGGAAAGAAGAAAGAATGGAGGTGAAGAAAATGTGGTGGACGATAATGTTCGTGTCATATTTAATTATTGAACAGGGGGTGGGTTAGTGACCCTTTTGTACAGGAATATGACTAAAAAATTGCTAGATCAATAATGTAACACCCTTCTAACCTCACGGAATAAAACACATTAATCACTTAAATAAATCAGAGTACATCTCAGAAATGTGTCACATTTTCTTCATAAAACTTCTTAACAACATCATTACTTCGTAACACAGGTTTTCAAAATATTTAGAATATTCATTTCTTTTATAAACCAATAATCAAACTAAACTTTACAACGGGATCATAACTTCATAAAACTTCATTTATTTCATCAAAACATCAAGACCCCGGGTCATTGTCCACAAACATCATTAACTAAAAATCAACATCTAGTAACTCATAAAAATCATCCTAACAGACAACATAACATTCACTTAAGCGTGTCCCACCCGATGTTACATCTACCAGAGCAAGACACCATATCACTAAATAAGCGACGTAAAAACAATACTGCAAGCTACATCCACGCACCAAGCTTATTCTTGAGTATCTGCATGATGACATAATAGACCATCACTAAAGGCAGACAAGGTGAGTAATCATGAATCAATATAAATGACATAAAGTAAAGATAATCATGCAACATCCATCATATAACAATACATCATAATTCTCACCCATCACATCATAAAACTCATAAAACCTCTACTTAACACATATGCATCATGCTATGCCACAAAGAATGAATGCAACTTCATAAATGCATGTGGTACCGATTCCAATATGTGATGGACACTGGGTCATCTATCCTCCACAAGGGAGCACAACATAAACAACAATACCCCAATCTACACAATGGGATTGAAGCCTCGTCATCATAAGTATGCCATGAATGCAACGATGCAACAACATCAACATAATCAACATAATCAACATTTGCATCAGCATTCATGTAAATATTCATCATACTCTTCATATGACATTTATACCTCAGTCACATAATCTATCAACATATACTCATCATCACATAGCAATCATAAACATCATATTATAGCATCACAACTTCATTTCACACCCAATCATCATAATTCATTTGATCGTCATGTTCGTCACATAACAAGTATAAACATCAAAATATTCACACCATCTATTTATTCTGTCATAACATCATTATAGTATCATCATTCACATAACTCATACCATCATAAGATATCAACACATAATCATCATATAAATTCAACATATAATTAACTTACATCTTAACTTCATTTTTATCATGAAATGATCACCAAAACATCAACATAAATCATGGTAACAAGTATAATACATCACGACATCAATACATCATGTATACACATTATTAGATCATTTTCTGCAATTAAATCACTAATTTTTCACTTCCAGGGCTCGCTAAGCGATCCCCCTTGCTCGCTAAGCGACCTCCTCTCGTGTTGGAGAAAATTCACAATTATCACTGCTCGTTAAGCGAGCATCTACTCGCTAAGCGGGCAAGGCAGATTTCAGCATCCCAACTCTGTGATGACAGCAAACTCCTGCTACAATTTTTCACTCAAAAACCAGTTTTTTCATCATTTTTAATCACAAATTTCAATATAGAACCTATAACTAACACACATACATCAATTACAACATACAACACACATCAATTCATCAATAATCTATCAATTCTACTCATCAAATCCTAGATTTTTCCTTAAAACCCCAACTATCCCCATTACCTAAACTCTACGTCAAGAACATTGAAAGGCGATACTCCAGATACCTTAAAATGTCACTTCTTACAGTTTCTCTTCAAATTTCTTCGGAGATTCTTCAAGCCCTAGCCTCTTCTCCTTGTTCCTCAGAGTTTCTCTCTTCTCCTTCAAACACGATCGTGAAAACTGATCGTGTCCCAAAACCCTCAACTTTCTTTTGTCAGTCTTACCCCTAGGACCCCAAATACTTTTTTTCTAACTCTGCCCTCAACTTAGTCTCCACAATTGACCAACATATCCCCAAGACCTCTAATTATTTTGTTTTAATTAAATAATAATAATTTGAATAATCTAAAATAATTATCCTTAATATTACTATTCACTAAAATAATTTCAAATAATCTCATCATCAACACAACAACATTTGACCAACACCAAATAATCGATAATAAGTCATGGTTGTCGTGAGACGTTTGTTCTATGGGACAGTGAGTGTTCACAACTCTTGAATATATTTGTCAATCAAATGTGTTGCAACGTGCTTAAAATCAAACTTTATTCTTTTAATATTCACATACACAACGTTGTAGATTATTCTTATGATGGCAGTTCACAATTTTAAGGGAGTAACATTCTTAAGTGTTCTCTCTTTGTTACCCCTTTCCAAATAGGAAGAAGTCACATACCCTCTTGAGTTTCCTTTAGTCCTTGTTTTGTTGGTGTCAATCTGACTTTTAAGGTGAAGTGGAGACCATCATGGACTAATGCATCAGTTGTCTCCATATATCAAGATGAAAATGTCATTAAACAACTTTCGTCTTCAATTGCGACAGTTGTTACATCTTTCTTTGTCATATCTACTTTTTGAATCTTAACCACTTTCTTTTTGCAATTCTCAATCAGACACCCACAAATCCTCCTCAATCAGATGACGTCATGCAGGTTTATCTTTGTAACAACTTCATTATTATTCAGTCTGGACATATTTCATGTTGTATCTTATTATGTTGAATGACTCATTTTTGTTTCTTTGTAGATTATAGAAAGTATTGATGAAACTATGCCAATTGGGGAATGGGATTTAATGGCCATGGTTGGTATCAGTTTGCGAAGAACAAACATCTCAGAAGAGGTGATCGGTTGACTTTCATTCTTCCGAATCCTAATGGTGATAGAATTATTGTCAAAATCTTAAACCGTTAATAATTTGTTAAGGAGAAAGGTTCATGGATGTTGATTTTTTTTATGGATGTGTATGTTAAACAAAAAAAGCATTTTGATGTTGGCTGATATTATCCATTTTGTTTTGGTTCTTTAAGTCTTAAAACTCATTCCTCAAGTTTTGTTGTAATTGCTATATGTCCCACTTTGTTTTCATTATGGTTATTATGCATATGGTTTTGGATGTTTTATGTATAATTTATAAATACTTTCTTTTCAAGATTATGAGTAATGCATATTTACTTAGAAATGCAAATCATCTATATGAAATGCTTAGTAAGAAAAGGTGAAAACAAGAAATGCAAGAATAAATATCAACCATTCATTATCACCACGACCCCATGATCTCTATTAAAAAGAAAGTTAAATTTAAAATCAATTTAAAATTAACCTCTAAAATAATGACATGTGTGTATTCTTACATTTTTTCTTCAAATTCATTCGTACTAAATAGCATTGCTCTTAACTTAATATATCTATAATAAAAATTTATAATTTTCTTCTCCAATTTTATATATTTGATATTATTTTAATTTTATTTTTGAATATAATGTGCGTTCCATAATAGCACTCGTACGAATGTACGAGTCTCCCACTAGGTATTGTATTATGTTATTTCTTTACTGGTTGGTTAAATTTGTAAAGCTACTTATTATTGCATCTAAACTTGCCAAGATGAAAATATCTGTGTTAACAGAACCTTTATCACTTAACATTACAAAGGGCATAATATCAACACCGGATATTTTTTCTCAACCTGTTTCAAGTCTTAATTGTGCACCTCAATGTGGTGGTCGTACCTTTAGTCTTGGCAGAGAAGGTTGATTTGGAGGTTGAATCAAGGTATGGTGTTATCAGAGGCACTAATCTATGATGCCCTCAAGCTAGACTACACCTAAACAGTGGAGTAAATCTCCCTCACCTGTCTGAAACCAAGTAACAAATAACCAAATATAGTGGTAAGCTTTATAGGAACTTACATTGATAATCACAACACAAACATTTAACCTAATCAACATTGGCACCTAGACCAGGAGCAACACACCATGTGACTAATAACTCAGATTTCCTACTTGTTGGTGTCAATATTCTAGGATCTCATCAAGTTCTTATTTGCAACGATCATGGTCTGTACATAACCTCTATTGGTTCCACGCATTTTCACTCACCTTATAAAGCGCACACACAATTGACACTCAAGAATCTACTTCTTGTTCATGAAATCACAAAAAATCATATATTTGTTAGCAAGGGATGATGATGTATTCTTTGAGTTCCATGTTGATACATATTTTGTAAAATCACAGGCCCACTGATGCAAGACTTATCAATCTTCTCAAAATAACATTGCATCAACTATGGGAACTTCATTGTATATTGTTTGGCACAAATTAGAACATCCCTATCATGAAGCTCTAAAAACTATTATATGCCTATACAATATTTATGTACCCCATAAATTTCAATTTGAGTTTTGTAGTCCTTGCTGCCTAGGAAAAGTGCATAGACTTCCTAGTTATCTATATCATTCAGGTTATCATGTCCCTTATGATCTGTTGTTTACTCGTATATTTTGTAAATAGATCATTGTACATACGCATTTCTCCATAAATAGATCATTGTACATATTATGTAAAAAAGAGTCATAGTACTATATTTTGTATATCTTTACAAACTTCAAGCAATGAAGAGACTTTGTAGCATATTCCCTTCACACTTATCATTGTAAATTAGAGAGATCCAAACCCACCAACATACAATTCTCATAAGCATTATATTCTTGACATCAATTTTACAAATGTAAACCCTTTGTGATACAACAAAATACCATTCTGATCTTAGCATCTAACTTAGCTCCAGTTTACAATTTCGCATATGCAAATGTAGAAGTGAACACAATTTCTTAACCTTTATAGCTAAGTTTACAATTTCGCATATGCAAATGTAGAAGTGAACACAATTTCTTAACCTTTAAGTATAGTTGCATTCAAAATATTTGAATGCAAATGCGCGAGATATCAATTAGTTTATTATTCGTGCATTAATGCCAGAAACGGCACAGATGAATAACAGGGTAATACTCAAAAGTCACTTATGAATTATAAAAATCCAATTACTCTTTCACATGACCAACTCAACCAAGTTCACGTTTAAAAGCTATATCATCATAATCTCATGCGAAAACCACCCTAATATTGGAATTTAGAAACGGCTCTGAATGTCTTAGTGTTAGGCTGAATTATTGAACATAACATCATTAATTCTGTCTATACCAATATCGGATATGGGATCAATGGGCTTCTCATCCTCCTCTTCAGAAAAATCATGACACAGAGGGTCTCTGCTAAATTCATCTGAACAAAGACATATCAAAATCAGTTATCAAAAAACTTGAACTCACAAATTCACTTGACCCTAAGTGAAATCACAGTTTTGAGAAAAGAATAACCGAAATGAAATTCTCCAATGCTAAAATGACATAACTTAGATGAAGAGAGCCCAAACACAAATATTTTACACAAATATGTAAATAAATTATTCACATTGTGCAAGAAAGAATATTAGAAAGTAATCTAACTATCAGAATTAACCACACCCGCATTGCTAAAAGAATTTGCATTAAACTCACCATAAATTGTGTTCATGGACGAAGGAGAAGGCATTGACATAAAGTTAAGGCCAATGTAGAATGCCAACATTAATACAATGGTCACCATCACATATGTTGGTACCGCCAAAGCCCAGTATCTGAAATGCACAAGTAGTTTTCAATCAATTGTCATAAACAGTTGAATTTACAATGTAATTCCATATGTTTTAGCCTATTTCCCAGCTTAATATTTGGTAAACAAAAATTGATGCAAAATTTTCACATTAATTTCTTTTTTCCATGACAGTTGAGTTGACTGGTTAGCAATTCTTTTCTATATACACCTATTTCATACACCTTAGCCGAGCTAACAATTGTACAAAATTAAATTAAAACACAAGTATTCTTCTCATTTTAGAGTGAATTCAAAGTAACCTTCTTGTTTTTGTGCACCCAAACAATTACACACTCACAATAGAGGACCTGCATAGATGCTAAAGTTTCAAATGACAACAGGAATTAAGTGGCCTAACCTGCTAGGATAGTAGGATATGCCAATAAAATGTAGCCATGATTCTGGAACATATGCCCATACCAAGAAAATAACTATTCACAAATGAAAATGAACAAGTAAAAATATAAATCATTAAATGCAACAATAATATCACAAAAAAACCTTAAGAACATTGTTGGCACATGGTAAACTAATAGTTATACAAAATTGTACAGAACAGATGAATTATTTCAATCATGGCTAAAACAACAGAAAATCAGAGAAGTTATAGCAAATGCCAGTCTCAAATGTAATCAGGTAAAACAAGTAAACATAATGAATGACTTATTCAATAAGCTATTCTAAATAACATAATTGAGTCCTGATTCAAAATATATATCGTCAAGTTAATTGAAAGTGAATCCTTTTATAATTATAAATTGATTAATGAAAACAAATAAACGATAAGAAACAAGACCTGTAGCAACAACGGTGGTTATAGATCCGACGAAACCGTAAACTTCAGAAGGCTTGGGGCCATGATCAGGTGATAAACCAGAGGCGGGTTTATTTTTGTCATCGGAATCGAGAAATGACACAGTCGCCCTCTGTTGTCTTGATAGACTCAGTGTTCTTCTTGGACTGTTTACCGACTGAGGACTCTCCATCGCATCGCATCCCTTCAATTACAACATATTTCTCCTGAAACTAGCAACCAATATCAAACTCCCAGATTTGAATCTCAATTCACAACAACCCTTTGTCACAATTATAGTGAACAAGCAAATCAATCCCACCAAAACAGTATAAATATAAACCCTAGAACCGAAATAAGAGACAGAAAACAAATCCTTCTTTTTATACATCCAGAAGAGCATCATAAGCTCATTGTTCAATTGTTAATTGTAATATTCTTGGTTACTCAACTAACCAAAAAGATTTTATATGTTATAATCTTAGTTTATGTAGAATTTGTGTTTTTGAAAATGCCATATTTCAAGAAGATACCTATCATTTTCAACTAATCAAGATTATAAATGCTAATTAAAATTGATTAATTAAACAAAAAGATAGTGAGTTACAGTAGAATTGGTGGTGGTCAGCTTTCAAATTCAAATCAATCCAAGCAAAAATCATAAATTTATTCAAAAAAATCGAAAACCACAAAATCTAAAATGATTGAATATGTTTAGATGTCATTTTGTAAAATCCGCACGGTTCGGATCGGATCAAGAAATTTTATATAATGGGGGCAATACATATAAATTTGGAGAGTTTTTTTTTTTAAACATTTGACTCCACTTTATATAAATAAATATTAATTTTTCCTACAATTTATTTTATTTAATTAAAATCATATAATTGTATTATTTTTAATACCAATTAAAATGTTTCAATACAAATAAATTATTATTATCCTCTTATCTAATTATATATTTAATTCTTATAATATTATTCTAAACAATTCTAAAATAATATATAATATATTTTCTTATTACTACAAACTTTATTAAAAATATATCAATCTCTTATGATTTTAAAATTTAATATGTCATATGTAATAATATAATAATATTATTACATTAATATTATAATTATTATTATTATTATTATTATAAGGAGAAGTTAAATCAACAAGAATAAAATATAAGCAACGATGGTACACGTGTATGTTAGCGTTTTAGCTTTAAAGTTTTTTTAGTACATATAATTAACAACCCTTCAATGTACTCTACAACCATCCTAGTAAAAAAACAACCCATCCTAATTAAAAACCATTGGACAAGGTGTAAAAGCAACCCTTCACTATACTCTACAACCATCCTAATAAAAAACGTTTCTTTGGTCCTCCAGAGTATTATCAGTGTCATTAAGGAATATTTTTTCACATTATTTTAGGCACCTTGTTTCTTTTGAGCTACATGATTGTTCATATTAACTGGTTTCAATCACCTTGGTATCCATGAATTTAAGCTTAAAGTTGTCCCTTAATTCCGAGAGGTACCACCACATATATGACTTGGACCTGTCTTAAAGTGTTGAATCAAAATCTTTATCTTTGTGTTAACAACATGCTTTTTCCAATGCAAACTCACTGGGAGAGCATGAGCCCAAGTACACGTGCTTTCGAGAAGCTACAGAACACGATACATACAGGCTACAACAATATTAGAAAACACAACTTTTTAGTATTTCACAATACTTTATTTTGTTGTGTTTTAGGATTAACTTTCTAGAAATTACAGTACCAAAGTTAACCAATAAAGAGGTAAAATAGAATAATAGGAATTTGGACCCTTCCTTTTAGGATTAACTTTCTAGAAATTACAGTACAATACTTAATATTCATTCTCATTATATGGACCCTTCTTCCTTTTGTTTGATCTTATAAATCCAATTGTTCCCTATTGATTTGGCATGAGTAAGAATAACCATAAGAATTCAAGTCTCATTTTTATTAAGAGCTTCTGACTCATAATTCATAGCTAATTGCTATGAAGCTCTGACATGGCTATCAGAGGGTGTGTCGCGTATCCGACATAGATATGTGTACGAACCGTTTCAAACACATTTAGATAGAGTTCAACATGGTAGTTATGGTGAACCTCTTTAATACGGTGAACCTCTTCTTTTTCGACGGGTTAGCGAATCCTAATGCTATCAACAACACAGTGGAATCTTTGGTTACTCCAACCAATGGTGACAAAATTCCAGGGCTTAACACATTAGCTCATTGTCAAATTTTCTCATGATCATTCCATTTCTTTAAGAAAGAAACAAAATGGTTATGTGAGGAGCAAGAGTATGATGATTGTTTAAAAGGCTTAACAGATACATCAGCTGAATTTATGAATGTTTTCAATATAAAAGAATACCTTATTATACAGTTTCTAAACCAGTCACTTTATCCGGCCAAGCAGCTTCTTGGTATCATGATAGGAATAACAACCTTACTTCATTAGAATGTTGTTCAATAGAATCAGAGTTACAA
Organism: Lathyrus aphaca; assembly: GCA_963966055.1. Lineage (NCBI taxonomy): Eukaryota > Viridiplantae > Streptophyta > Magnoliopsida > Fabales > Fabaceae > Lathyrus > Lathyrus aphaca. Next base: position 4,143,053 of record OZ014519.1, read on the forward strand.
AGAGGAATTTAAAGCTAACTTATTTTGTGTTATATTTTGCATGAAGATTTAGTCAGTATTCTAAACGTATCTCGAAACATGTTCAATCGTACGAAGAACAGTTGTACGATGTATGAACAAATATGACTGATTATTAATCCATTGCTTTTTTCTAACCAAATTATTCTTTTGACTTTCAAAAAACTTGTCTGCTTTTCCGTCTCTTGTTATATTTGAAATCACTTCAATGATCTGCAAAAAGTTATCAGCAGGAACTTGGCTTCTAGACATGATCCAATTATATAATTTCTACTGATAGCGAGTGTTGAAACTCTAGTTCACACAGCTCAAGTGAAAAAATGGAATGAAAAAATGCAACCCCAAGTGACATGATATGGTATTTTGTAAGAATCTGTTACAATGCTTTTCAATAGAAGTGATAAGCTTCATGACCATCATTCACAACAGAAAGCTAGAGTGAGAAAGAACCGAGAAACGAAAAACCGTAGCTGGAAAAGAAAACCGGATGACACACTAACTCTAAACCACATCTGCACACAAACTGCAGCTAGCCAACAGCCGAAAATCTCTAAACCAAAAGAACTGCTGCAACTGCTCTACTAAAAAAACAACAGCAATAAGAAACACCAATTACAAAGCCATACTAGCATATACACCAGCAACTGCTACAAGCACAGCAGGACACAAAGAAAAAGATACAAATAAGATTGCCGTGCCAATGGCTCGCAGTCTGTTTAATTCCAATGCAATATAATATTGCAGTGCCAATGCTCGATCCGGATCTCACACTCACAGATCACAGACTTCCCATTAAGTTCACAAAACTGTTATTCCCTCCGTAACAGATCTAACAAGTAGTTGCATCGTCGTTGCCAACAAATCTTTGGTAAGCGATCAATCGCTTTATCACTTTTTGTTTTCGGTAAGAATAATGCGAACACGCTTCGGCATTGTGTACAAATTAATACAATTATTGCTCGTGTTCATTGATGATATTTCCAACGCTCATGTTTAAGCACTGTTTTGATTTGAATCAAGTTAATTCCTGAGAAAGTGATTTTGTTTCGAGATTAATTAGCTTAATAGCTTATGCAGTAGAAGATATTTACAATCTAGGTGTTCATTTGGTGTCATTTCATTACAGTTTTCATTTAGTGATTGATCGGGACAGCGGGATGGTATGGCTAGAGCACTTGTCCTAATAGTGTGCTAAATCCCACCCAAGATACAAGCACTAACTACAGTAATAATAACTAGACACACTTGTCCTAACAACAAAAACAAAAACTGTAATCTGCATACTTTTTAGAAGATGACTTTAACTTTTTGTTTTGCTGAATCCCTTATTTCAATATATATATGTTTATTGAGAATAGGTATTGTCCACGTGTTCTTACTGATATAAGCATGTCAAAATCATTAGAAACATATTCATCTCAAAACCAACCCTATGAAGTTCATTGTAACCTTTTAACAAACACCTTGTATGCAAAATTAAAGCATGTATCAAAAGAATAACTAAAACCCATCAAAACAACATGAAATACTATTGAGATAAACAAGTTAAGCAGAAGAATCATAACATAGTTGATAACAGAGACCATAGAAGTGACAATAGAAATTCGCATATTAGGGATTTAGAAAGAACCTGTGAAGATACCAAGGCGCGATGGTGGTGGTTTCTTTGACGGCGGCGAAAGCTCAGAGAGATACCAAGGCGCGGTGGTGGTGGTTTCTCCAAGGTGTGCGTTAGGGATGTGTTAACACGTTTTTGGGTGATGATGGGTGTTAACCCGTCGTGAATTTTAGGGCGGTTGGGAAAAAAACCGTCGTGAATTTCATAAAGTATTTTAAAATATCAAACGTAGATCGGTCAAAATTGTAATTTACGAATAGTAGCGGTTCTCATGCAACTTATGTGTTGCAAAATTCATTTTTCCTTGTAGGGATGATATGTTGTTTAAATTAACTATTAGATGATATTTATTTTTATAAATATTATTTATTAGTTTGATTTAATCAATTTATTTTTATTATTTCATTTGTTTCAATTATAGGTGATCTTGTAATAATTTTTTTAATAATAACTTTTAACTTAGTATATGTAATATATTCTGATCTTACCTGATCAGAAGGGTCTTCCCTTGGTCGGTCGAACGTAGCAAAGTTGATGGATGGATGGAATGGAGGGGGGTGTACCTGCAAGGCACTCCGATACCAAAGTTAGAGAGGTACAGTATGGTAATAGCAATGAGAGTTTAGCATGAGTGAGAATACCTGACCCTTTGCTAAGAAAGGGTATTTATAATGTGCCCCCAGCGCTGGGCCAAGGCCCCTCAATGGGCTTAATCTGGCTAGGCCCATGGAGGAACTGCCAAGGGACGCGTAAGAAGCGTGAAAACCTAGACAAAAGGTCTGCCCCTTGGTCCAACTGCCCCTATCTTTCAGGAGATAATAAAGGGCAGTTGGGTGACGTGGCGGATGAACTGGAAGACATACTCTCTGCTCGTCCTTAGTGTATGCCCGTCGCATAAGCAGGTGATTTGTCCAAGAGGTTCTCCTACTCGAGCATATGGGCCCTTGCTCGACATGTACTGGGTCGTGGCCCTATACATTCTTGCGGCCCAGTCCGGAACGCGTAGGAGCGTGTATGACCAGTTATTAGGTCATTGCCCTGGTCCAACAGCCCCTATATCTCAGGAGATATTCGTGGGCAGTTGGGGTGACGTGGCAGGCAAGATGGAGGACCTGCTTACTGCCCGTGCGGCATCACTGTGCTCGACACCTTGTTTTGATGCTCGCCAAGACAAAACTGTTGCTCGTGCAGATGGGCACATGCCCGACGTAACTGGGCCAAGGCCCAAGGTGGCCCTGGGCCCAGTCCAGAACAGGAGGCCCCCAAGTCGAATCTCCAGGTTGGAGCGATGAGTTAGAGAGAGAGTCGGGCGCGTTTTGATGTCGAAGAGGGGTTGGAGGTCGAGCATGATGGGTCCACATAGGATATGTCGAGCGTCGGGTGCTCGTGGACGTATGAGACGACCAGTCTTTGGCCGGGGAGACAGAGGGTCATGTCGAGGGACGAATGGACACCCGCCGTCGTTCCCGATTCCCCATGCTGATGTGTCATGAGAATTGAAGGCGGGTTGCTTGTTTGTTTTATTACGTTTGATTCTTGTTGTGAACTCTTTATGCTCGACTCGTTTAGGCTCGTCGGTTTAGGGAACCGGCGAGGTGGCGGGTTGTTGTCCGCCTTGACTCGGGATCGAGGTTGCGATCGGGTGCCCCGATCCCGGGGCTTGGACCTCCCATTGCGAGTTGGGTGTCCAGCCCGCGTGGTACTGTGACGTCGGGGCTCGGTCGAGGTGGCCGACGTCGGGGGCTGTGTTCGCCCAGGTGTAGGCATTATCCCCCTTTATTTTGGCGACGAGGTCGTGGGCGTAACTTCCACGGCTCCGTAGGTGCTTTTTAGCTGTAATATTGTCTAAGTTTCTCTGCGTTCCATGGTCGAGCGAGTTCTTCGCCTTGCAGGCTCTCTAAGTAGTAGGCCCCATTGTTCGTCCTGTCTCCTTGACGTCGGGGAGCGTTGGGCTCCTCGCGCTTAGCATGGTCGGTTTCACTGGTGTCGCGGCTGTTCCGGACACTGTGGGCGACCTGCTTTTCTTCATATCTGATGTAGGCTTGGGCCTTGTGCAAAAGTTCATTCAGGGTGCGGGGAGGTTCGATCCCGTAAGCTCTGCTGAGTTCGCTGTCGGGCAGGAGCCCCCTCTCGAGGAGATATTTCTTCATGTGTTCCGTCGTGTCCACCTCGACGGCCTCTTGGTTGAATCGCTCGATGTATGAGCGCAGTGTCTCGTTCTTGCTCTGTATAATGGCTTCTAGAGAGGCCTCGGTCTTCGGATGACGCCTGGAGGTTGTGAAGTGCCTTGTGAATAGGGACTTCATGCCCCTCCAGGATGTGATGGATTTTGGGGCCAAGCTCTTGTACTAGGCCATGGCTCCCTTTCTCAGGGTCGTGGAGAACAGTCTGCACTTGAGATGTCCGGTGATATCGTTGCGATAGTCGAGCATGACGTTGACGTTGTCGACGTGATCTTCCGGGTCGGTGGTCCCATCGTAGGTAGGCAGGTTCGGGGGTTTCTCTATGCCCTTGGGGAGCGGGGCCTCCATGATAACCCGTGAGAGCGGGCAATGGGGATCCTCTTCGTCGCTTCTTAGCGTGGAGAGTTCGTCATTCCTGGGGCTGAGACCACGTCGGGGTGAAGCTCCCGACCTGTCCCCTTCGCAACGTATCCTTGACCTGTTCACCCTTGGCTCGGGGGAGCGTTGGTTCCTTCGCGAGGGGGAGCGTCCCCGCTTCCGGGCAGCGTCGGCGCGCTGCTTCTCTTGAGGTTGCGCCCGCCCTTGCTGAGGTCGGCCGGCTTGTCGTTCAGTTTCTAACGCCATTATCCGTTCGTGCTGCTGGGAGAGCATGAAGTTGGTCTGGTTGAGGGCGTGCACCATAGCAATCATGGTGGGGTCACCCTCAATGGGCACTGGAATGGGATGGAAAGTGGCGACCGGCTGGACCGGGGGCTGAGGCGGAAGGACTCCGTTGTCCTCAGGTTCGGGAGACAGCGTGGCAGGCTGCCCGTCTCTTGGATTTGATTCGTTGTAAGTGAGGTTATCCTCCGTCGTGTAGTCGACGAGGGGGATGCCTTGGTTGTTGTTGTGTTCTCCGGCCATGTTGGAAGGGCAGAAGTGAATGAGCTTTGATCTTCTGTTGGTGAAGATGGGGATAACTAGTTTCCCACAGACGGCGCCACTGATCTTACCTGATCAGGAGGGCCTTCCCTTGGTCGGTCGAACGTAGCAAAGTTGATGAATGGATGGAATGGAGGGGGGTGTACCTGCAAGGCACTCTGATGCCAAAGTTAGAGAGGTACAGTATGGTAATAGCAATGAGAGTTTAGCATGAGTGAGAATACCTGACCCTTTGCTAAGAAAGGGTATTTATAATGTGCCCCCAGCGCTGGGCCAAGGCCCCTCAATGGGCTTAATCTGGCTAGGCCCATGGAGGAACTGCCAAGGGACGCGTAAGAAGCGTGAAAACCTAGACAAAAGGTCTTCCCCTTGGTCCAACTGCCCCTATCTTTCAGGAGATAATAAAGGGCAGTTGGGTGACGTGGCGGATGAGCTGGAAGACATACTCTCTGCCCGTCCTTAGTGTATGCCCGTCGCATAAGCAGGTGATTTGTCCAAGAGGTTCTCCTGCTTGAGCATATGGGCCCTTGCTCGACATGTACTGGGCCGTGGCCCTATACATTCTTGCGGCACAGTCCGGAGCGTGTATGACCAGTTATTAGGTCATTGCCCTGGTCCAACAGCCCCTATATCTCAGGAGATATTCGTGGGCAGTTGGGGTGACGTGGCAGGCAAGATGGAGGACCTGCTTACTGCCCGTGCGACATCACTGTGCTCGACACCTTGTTTTGATGCTCGCCAAGACAAAACTGTTGCTCGTGCAGATGGGCACCTGCCCGACGTAACTGGGCCAAGGCCCAAGGTGGCCCTGGGCCCAGTCCAGAACATATTCTATCAAATTTATTATTTCATTTGTTTCATTCATAAGTGATTTTGTAATAATACATTTTTTTTGTCCTCTAACTATAGATAAGGGTCTAATTTGGTCATCTTTCTTTTAAAAATTTTAAATCGGTCTCTTACATTATTAAAATGGTTCACGTTGATCCTAACCGTTAAATAAAGGTTAACGGTGTTAAAAATGATGATGTGTAATCTTAGGTGGATGACTTAATTGTACAGAGGACATCACTTTCTTCCTTCTTGAAATGATCCCAACAACCAACTCCCATGTCTTCTGGAATAAATTGTCCCCAAAACAAATCATCCCCTTTTTAATAGTCTGGTTCTTTGCAATGAACTATTTGCACATTCTCTCATTGAAATTCAATTGGAACGAAGGTTTCGGTTTCATACAGTATTTTTGTTTTGCTTTTACTTTTTCTTTTTTGTCATAGTATGACTTAGCCTCCATTCAATGTCTTCATCAGGAAGATATATTTTCATCTAATCATATGTAAATATAATTAGAAATATTTCCTTCCTTTTTTCGAAATAACCCAATATCTCTTCTGCTCTTTTTTTACCGCAATGCATGACAAGATGTGAGAGTCAGACATACTTTAACAAAATGTGAAACAAGACACAGCATTTACCTCATGGAGCAAATTTTTTCATTCGCTTGACATGTAGAACACTCGTTTTATTTTTGAAGGAAGAGCTAGAGCCGAAAAGCTTTCCTAACCATGAAACACCGTCACCGTAGCAACAACAACACAGTAGCAACGCCGCCGTCGACAACGGCAAAACCACTGTTGTCGGTGTGTTTGTTGTTATTCCTAGACTGATTGTTATGGATTGTTGTGGATTTGGACGGATCGGACAAGTTCTTTTGATCTACGTGTTATATATTTAGGTTTTGATTTAGTATGATTTTGTGGTGTGTTGATGTTTTTGACTTCAGAACCATGTTTAGGAGATGAAAATATATAAGGTTTGTGTTTAAAGCTTTTGAATCTGGACATAATTTTGAAGTTTATGGGTTGAAGCCTCAAGAACATTCATGGTGTTCTTGAAGATCTAACGTTTTCTGGAAATTTTGTAAGTTTAGATCTTAGAGAGAGGCTAGCAAAAGTGTGTGTTTGCCTGCCGGATAAACGTGACACCTCATCATTAATCTTACTCAGCATGCCACATAATAAAGTTTTTCCTTACACCTAAGCAAAAACTTAACACGACAGTCATCTTTATAATGATAATTTAATGTTTCTAATAAAACGGATAAACGTGGTTCATTTTAATAATGTAAGGGACCAATTTGGAACTTTTAAAAGAAAGAGGACAAAATTAGACTCAGACCTATAGTTAGAGGATCAAAAAGGGTAATAAGCCTTTTTTTTCTTGTAGGGATGATATGTTCTGTAAATTAACTATTATATGATACTTATTTTTATAAATATTATTTATTAGTTTGATTTAATTTATTTACTTTTATTATTTCATTTGTTTCAATCATAAGTGATCTTGTAATAATTTTTGTAATAATAGCTTTTAATAGTGGCCCACAATTACTAACCTTGTATTTATAACTTTCCGATAAACTTGACCATCACTGGCCATTATTATTTTACCTCTCAATATTCTTGTGTGACACTTTCAATGTAAATTAATGCATTCACCTTTTCAAAATGCATGAGTACGTGAAGAGACACAAGCTTCGTTATATAACCTATATTCTCTTCTCAATAGCACACAACAAACTTTATGAAAGAGGAACAAGTTGTATGAGGTCCAATAATGTTCGACAGGTTGTAGAATCTTCCAATGTCAAAACACCGGCTGAGTTCCAACAATCTACAAAACTGCAGCAACCTCTACAATTCAATCATCCTGACTCAATCCAACAACCTCCCCAGGTACAACACCTACATTACCCTTTTTCCTTTTCAAAATCTCTAGCAACATGTATCCATTGTTATTTCTTCTTATTATAATCATTTCTTCATCAACAGAACCAGGTAGATATCGAAAATGTCGTTCGGGTCAACACGGTTGCGGAGTTTCAACAACTTGCGGCCTTTGACCTTCCTCAGCTGCTTGAACAACCTCCCAATGTTCAACTACCTCAACCGGTACAGCAACCTTTATGTATTTTTTGTAGTTTTTTGGCCTTCGTCCTTATGTAACTAACAAGTTTATCATATTTATTGTGGGCTCATTTTATGGTTTTGTTAAACATGTCCACCAGCCGCTTGAAGGTGTCGAAAATGCAGTCTTGGTAGTTGATGCGTCGGTCGTTCAACAGAAAAGAAACAGAAGAAGAAATACAAGATTGACAAAAAAAAATTGCGAAGGCAACAAGTGTCAGATTCAGATAATGATGAAGAACACGACTATTCAATATTTGATTCGGATGATGATAATGAACAAGACTACACATGGAACAACTTTATTTCGGCAAGATTGTAACACGGTGGGAGAACTGACTTTAGTTATTTTATCCACAATGGCAACCTGTTTCTTACCTTCTTTTATCCTCATCTTCCTTTCAACCAAATCAGCTTGTTTTAATAGAGGTTCACTGACAATTAGATCCCTAACTCTATTACTTTGAAGTTTGTGGACCAAGGTTCTTAGCTCTTCTTTCCCCTGAGCTAAACTTTGAATAAGAGCCACCTGGTCATTCATCTGGGTCCTCATTCTTGTCATCTCAGCTTGTAGTTGTTTCAGCTGATCATCCTTGTTGTCCTCAGGACTCTTCTTCTTAGCCAGCAGTGCCTTTAATTCATCCTGCCCCTTGGTCAGGTTCAAGAGCAACTCTTGGAACTGTGCATTTTGTGCCTGGAGATCCTTAACTGTTTGTTCAAGAGCCATTGCTGAAATAAACAGCGAGAAGATGAGAAACCTGTGCACAAATAAACCTGTGATGCAATGATATGATGTATTAATGCGTATGCAATGTTTTCAAGGACCGCAGGATTTAAATTTGTTTAAACAACCAAAAAGGTAAATTTTTATTAGTAGTAAACTTGTTTGCCTCTTGGGCTTACAAAGTGAAATGCAATAAATACAAGAGATGGGGTTTTAAGTCTCCCATGGACGTTTCCTCTTTGTGTTGAGGTATGAGTTGAGATTCCGTTCCTCGTGAAGTTGCTTTGTTAGTTCCAGGATTCTTTCTTGGCTTGCTTTGTAATGAGCCTCGAAAGTATCCCTTTGCTCCTTCAACTGGGTCCAAGATCTCTGCAAGTCTTCCATGTCAGTAGGCATGTCTGGGTGAAGGATGGTATAAGCAGTGTCCCCTTCAGCAACAGGTTCCATGGTAACTGGCAGGATAGCAGGGTATGGCATCATGAGAGTCTGAGCACGAGATCGCACCCATCTGAGATAAGCTTCCATAGGAATAGTGTACTTAGGCTCCAGTGTCTTGCTGTCAACCCTGTTTACTTTTCCCCAGGCTCGTATGAATCTCTGACGGTAACCTTGAAGATCGTTGTCGTAATCAAACACAATGCCCTGAATCAACATGTCATGTGGACCATCACTCCGAGCGTAACCAAACTGTCGTAAAGCTAGTGAAGGGTTGTAGGTGATGCCTCCTCTTATGCCTAGAAGTGGCACATTAGGAAACTCCCCACAACGGTCAATGATAGTAACGTTCTCCATAGATCTGGAGCACCAATGGATATCTGAATGTGAGAGCGACATGATCCTCTTGGACCATCTGAACCCTTGTTCATTCTTCATTACTGAGCGAGGAAGGTGAGAAATAAACCACCTAGAAAGCAAAGGTATGCAGCACATCAAAGTTCCTCTTGCCCTTGTAGTACGGGTATGAAGAGAATGTAGGATGTCTCCGAGCAATGTAGGCACTGGATTGTGACTCAAGAAAATGTTGATGGCATGAACATCTATGAACTGATCTGGATTGGGGAACAATACTAAGCCATATATCAGCAAGGATAAGATCTCCTCAAAAGCATCATGACTCATGGCCTTCAAGAACACTTGAGCCTTCTCTATCAACACCTTAGCAAGAATACCCTTGACTCCACTTCTTGTTTCTAGAACAATGTCAGACTTCTTCAGATGTAGAGCTGCAGCAATTACTTCAGGTTTAGGCTCTCTTTCCAAGCCCGTGAATGGTCTTTGATCAAGAACAGGTATACCCAGAAGTTTAGAGAACTCTTCCATGGTTGGAACCAGTTGGTAGTCGGGGAATGTAAAGCAATGGTGCTTAGGGTCAAAGAACTGAAACAGGACACTCATCTGTCTTCATTGAACCCTGAAGTGACTAGATCCAATAGGTGACCATGTCTCTTGTTGAACTGGGAATGATCAGACACTTGAGAAACCAACTCTTTAAGCTTGGGAGGTATCCCTACAAAGTTGATCCTGATGGTGTTTCTACGAGCTGAAGCCATGACCTGCAACAAAGAACAAAGATAAATCCCTTGGTCCTTGAAATGGTTAGGGAAAATGATATGCTTATGATGCATGATGATGTCATGATGTTATGCTCAATCACAAACATGTGGCACACACAAGCAAGTCACACAATAGCCCTAGGTTTAAAGGCTTGCATGAGGTTCAAAGGTAAGTACCCTCCCCTGAAGTTAGATGGTTCATCCTGTCCTACAAAAGTAACCAGGTTCTAAGGGATCTCAATATCATTGATCCTTCACAAGGGTGGTTGATCAGAAGGCAACTTACTTGCCAACCAAAACCCTCCAAGTTTAGGATCTCAATGAGTGTAGTATCGAGTGTCAACCAACTTCAGTCTGCACCAAAGCCGGTTACCTCACTACTTTCTAAAGGCCAAGATGAGTTAACTAGGGTTCTAAAAGTTAGTTAGTGCATTGACAACATATGGCAGCCTCATATTATCCTCAACTTGACTTAAGGAACATAAGCACCAACCAAGAAGTCGCACTAACTATGGCCACCAGATCAACCGTATCGATATACGTCGTACAGTTTCTTTGGTCTATTGCCATTTACCTAAGGTACACTAGATCCGGGTTAGGATCTTTCACACATAAGAGCACCCAACAAGTAAAGTAAAGCAAACAAAGCAAACAAGTTTAAAGTGATCTAATTCCTAAGGGTACCCCTCTTTTATTAAATCCCCAGCAGAGTCGCCAGTTCTGTAACACGGTGGGAGAACTGACTTTAGTTATGTTGCAGATAGCAAGAGTCGCCACCGACTTTTATTTTATCCAAAGGAAAGGCATAAAAGAACAGGAAAGACCTTTTAAAAGATTTTTGGGTCCGGGGGATAGGTTATGTAAAGGGAAGGTGTTAGCACCCTTTACATCCATGGTTATCCATGGGCTCTTAGTTACTTAGCTCACTTTAAAATTGTTTTTGAAATGTGAAGTGTGTGAATAGAAATTTTCATAAGAGTTTGATAATGATCCATGTACGGATGCGTAAAAAACCTTTGTTTTGAAAATTTATTTGAAAATGTGAAGTAGTTTGAAATGTTTTGAAGATTGAGCAAGTAACTATGAGGAACCTACCCTAAGTTTAAGTCTTTTCTGTTCTTGGATCCTTTAAATGGTAAGACTATCCCTATTATTAAGGAATAGGTAGTCATTACCTTGGATGTGTGGGACAAGTGAGGGACATTTGTTTTAATGAAGGCAACTGTGGGGTGTATTAAGCATTTAGGAGGGACTGTCATCATTATTCGAAAGGGACAAGATCATATTGAAAGGCAACCATTAAGGGACTTGATCTTTAATTATGAAGGGACTAGATGACTTTTCTTTTTAAGGGACTTTGCTTTATACACCCCACTTGACCTTATGATTAGGCAACATTGAGAGGCAACCCTAGAAAGTGAGACGGCGATCAAAGATCGACTTACGTGTGTGAGTGTTTAATTTTATATTTATCTTATAGTTTTAAATGACCTAAATTCAATTTTTAAATATAATACATGCTTACACTCCCTATTTTACTAACCATAGCATAAAAATTAAATAATTTAAATATTACAAAAAAATTTACACCAAGGAGCAATTACATAATAATTAAGCAATTAAAAATAAATAGCAAGAATAAATAAGCAAAATATATAAATAATAAGCAAAAATAATTATAATAGGGGTTAGTAATAATAATCAAAAATAAAAAGGGGTTAGTGAAATAATAATAATAAGTATAAAAAAAAATAAGTGGATTAGTAATAATAAACAAAATAAAATAATAAATAAGAATTAAAAATTATTAAGGAAATATGAGCAATTTAACTATAAAATTTAAAATTATATGCAACTTATAAAATTTAAATTAATTATAAACATATAAAAAATTATAATTACAATATTAGCATAAATTTAATTATTTTTAAACATATATATTTTTAAAAAGAATAAAATTAGATTATGAACAAATTATAGAAACAATTACATATTATAAAAAAAAATTTGATTATAAGCATATTTACAAGATTTAATTATATTAAATATTATATTTACAAAAATTAGAAATTTAAATCATAAAATAAAATTAGTTTTTTATTATTTAGAAAATAAATTAGGGTTTACAAAATTAGGGTTTGTTTAGAAAATATTTAAGAGTTTTCAATTTAATATACAAAATTATTTTAATAAATATACATATATTATAATTTAATTACACAATAAAGAAAATAATTTTTGAATTAAGAAAATAATTTTAGAATTTAGGAGAATATGGCATATTATCATGAAATTACGTAATTATAGATTAATATATGATTATTAATAATAATTAAACAAAAATTAAGCAAACAAAATAAAATAAAATAAAATAAAACAAGACTTACCTGGCTGGGATTTGAACCCAGGATGTTCTGTTTACCAGCAACAAAACCCTCCACCAGGCCACCATGTGCGCAAGCAATAAGGAAGGGGTTTCAATTAGTTTTGTTCTTTGTCTGGAAAAAATCAAGAAAAATCAAGAAGCAAAAGGTCTGGGGGAGAATCGACCCCAGGACCTCTCAATCGCACGCATATGCACATAACCAACCAAGCTAGATGAGCGAACCTGTTAATGAATCAACTACAATACATAATATATAATAATTGCCAATTATATGAAAAAAACAAGAAAAAGATGGTGCAGCCAAGACTCGAACACAGGCCATCAAGATACGCGCATATACTTCACACCACTGGGCCAAGCAGCCAGCTGTGACACAAAACCACAACCAATGCATAAAATATAATACATAATATTTGAATTTGAAAAACACGCGCGCAGCCAGCTTCGTCTTCTTCCTTGGATTCGTAGGATTACCTGCGAATTTTACTATGAGTGTACCTGCGGTTTTACCTGCAACTTAATCCTGCAAATTTCTAACCACCATTAAACAGCAACATTTTATCAAATTAATCACATATTTGTAATCCCCATACAACACACAATCCAATTATGGTCTCAAAATTAATTTATGTTGGCTAAATCGTAAGATCCCAAATTCAACTCAAGAACCCTAGCTATGGCAACTTGCGGGTTAGGGCTGATTTCTTTGATTCTTTTATCCAGAAACAATCTAGGCATCACAACAAACACATACCAATCATCAAAAACAGTTTATAATGCATATATTAATGAATTCGAAAATTTAAATTTCAAGACAAAAGTGAATTCGGGTTGAGCAATATAGCATGGTTTTGATGCATATGAGTATTGGTTCATGATCAGAGAAGTCCAAGGAACATTGCTATGTTCTTATTTTACCTTCAAATGTCTTGGAGATTGAAAACCGAATGTGAGTTTTGTGAAGGTTTTTGAACAATATGAACTTACTCTTGGGGCTGTGGAATCCGTCCCAATGCTTATGATGTATTCATGTACTTATAGTGAATAGAATTAGGTCAAAACATGTGATCATTCTTTGGAAATTTTGATCTAAAAAGATTCAAAAAGATGGCCTTTTAAAAATCAAATATCTTGCATAAACTCTTGCTATTTTGAGAGAATTTTCATAACTTTTGTATCAATCATGTTTAAATGTGATTTAAAACTTTCTAGAAGCAAAATTAAAATTAATTTTCATGATTTTATATTTTATTTGAATTTAAAATGACTTTTTAATATAAAAATCATAATAAATAAAAACAAAATAAATAAAATTATGAATAAATTAAAATAATTTCGTGCAAGATGTTATGAAGTGGATTGGGTCATTATTTGGCAAGCCCATTTGGAAGAAATTGGTTTTAAACCTCCTTTTTCATCATAAACCAACTCAAAATTTCCCAACTTTGCAAGGGCACATATCCTTCAATTTTAATGGTATGAGGGTGTTCTTGGACATTTTGGAAAGCTTGAAGAGTCCTCTAAACAACCCCACTGGTTTCATGTCCATATCATTTACCAATCTCATGTTATGCCCTTTTGAAGTTGTTGACTTTTTGTTGACTTTCAAAAGGACCTATAATGTCTTAGCTCATACCTTCCAAATGAAGCATTTTTGGGCTTGGCTTGTGAGACACAAAGTTGTAGAGAATTCAATTTCCTTCAAAATGAGCTTTTAGTGGAGACTTGGTGATGAAGTATGTGAAAGTTATAGCTGGTCAAAGTTCAGTTGACTTTTACTAAAGAAACCCTAATTTAGAAACTCCTGATTCCTGATGATCTGGAATCTCCTTGATGAATCATGATCAACTCTTGATAAAATGATGAATTTTACTTCATATACTTGATGTTGGCAAAAAATCATGAAGTTTGACTTTGGTTTGACCACAGTTGACCTCAGTTTGACTTTTTAACTGCATTGACTGATTTTGACTTATCTGATCATCTGACTGAGCAAATTTCTGAGAAAAGTCTTGAAACTTGTCATGGGGGTTCTTAAACACATATAAGATGTTATGAAACTCACTTGAAGTCTTGGAAGTCCATTTAGCCTGATTAAAGTCAAAACCCTAGTTTTGGATGCACTGCATAGGAGGTGCATTGTCTGAGGGAATTGTCAACTCTTCTGGCCAATTGTGAACTTTGTGAACCTTGTGAACTATCATAAAATGTCTTGTGACCCTCATGGGAGGTATTGTGAACCTTGTGAACCTTGTGAACCTCATAAAGTGACTTGTAGACTTCATGAACCTCATGAAAGGTCATGTAAACATTGTGAATCTTGTGAACCTTGTGAACTTTCAAGAAGTGACTTGTAGACTTCATGAACCTCATGAAAGGTCATGTAAACATTGTGAATCTTGTGAACCTTGTGAACTTTCAAGAAGTGACTTGTAGACTTCATGAACCTCATGAAAGGTCTTGTAAATGTTGAGAAGCTTGTGAACCTTGTGAACCTTCATAAAGTGACTTGTAGACTTCATGAACTTCATGAAAGGTTTTGAAAGCATTGTGAATCTTGTGAGCCTTGTGAACCTTCTTAGAACACAAAGTCTTGTATTGTGAGGGCAAATTTTGGGGTGCAACAAAGATGTTTCAGATTTGATGATTAAATATGCAACATATCTTTCAAACTTCATGTCAGTTGCGGAATTTCAATATTGTCCTTCATTATATATATATATATATATATATATATATATATATATATATATATATATATATATATATATATATATATATATATATATATATATATATATATATATATATATATATATATATATATATATATGGAAGAGTTTAACATCATTTTTAATATTAATATTTGTATCACTTACGAATTAATTTTTATATCTATCGTTAATTGAGATGTACACTGAAAAACAAAATATATTTTATTTGAATACGAATATAATGGATTACTAATAATTTGATCAATAACAAATTCATTGATACAAAATAATTTTACAAGATAATAATATTATAATTATAAATTGTAATATTATAATTATAAATTGTATAATAGTGTTTATTTAAAAAGTTGTTATGAATATTGGTTCTAAATATACAACTAACAGTTGAAAAATATTTGGCATTAAACTACAATAAAAATAAATAGTGATATTGAATTTTTTTAATTAATTCTCAACTAATAAAATTGAACAAAAGAAATCTTTAATTATATACGAAAAAAGTAAAATAAAATTTATAAATTAAAAAATATTTATAATTGATCCAAATATTTTTATAAATTGTATCAAAAAATCACATTTTTTTTATTTACGTAAAATATGCATTATTTATCCAAAATATTTTTTTATAAACAATATATATATATATATATATATATATATATATATATATATATATATATATATATATATATATATATATATATATATATATATATATATATATATATATAACTAGGACTAAGACTATGATTAAGAAAATTTTAATTTAATACGTATATTAATATTCTATTTCAACTAAGACTAAAACAAATATACAAGTGTCTCCCAAAGTAAAGCGTCTCAAAACCTCAAATGTTTTTTGGGGTGTGATAAGTTGTTGTTCTTTCAATTTAACATTCTCTTATAAGAGATAAGGTTAACATAAAAAATAGTTGTTTATATATACGTAGTTACTGTTTTTTCACGGGTACCAGACATTTTTCTATTTTCTTTCACGGGTACTAAATATTTTTCTAAATATACATTAAATTATTATTTTTTCAGATAAACCAACCATTTTTCTATTAAAAATATATATTTCGCTATTGAAAATATATTTTTTTCACGGGTACCAGAACCCGTGCGAACACAAGGATTTGTTACTAGAAATTAAACGCATCAAATTTCACAGATACATAACTTTTTTTTTACATTTTCATTTCTATTTTATATTTCATAACGTAAAACATTCAAATACTTCGGCATGTGCGAACGCACGGGTCAGTTACTAGTTTTATCAAACTTATTATTTATTTGTAGTTTTTAATATTAATAAAAATATATAATTTGGAATTTTGATATAAAAAAAAATCAATTCAAATTCAACCGTATGAAATTGGATCGGATTGGATCAAATTATTTTTAAACTATCATCCATAATTGAACCAAACTACGATTAAATTTATTTTTGAATCGAATGATGTTTTGCTTTAAAACTTATTCAAACCACATCGCGGACACCCCTAGTTAGCGGACTCAAAATTGTGTGGATTTAGTTTCTTTTAGGCACAAACTTGAAAGTTGAAACGAGGGAAACGTTCCTTTGTAACGTATAATGTTTTTCCTATAACAATTTGTATTAAAAGAGATTAATATTATTTAAATAAATTATTTAACAACTTATCACTCAAAGGCAAAGTAAAGAAATATACTATTATAAACTATCGACAAAGTCGTTACAATTTTGATATTAAATACATTAATAATTATTAATTATTTATATAATTTTGTGTTTATTTTTGGGAAAGATAATTAGTTAATACATATGAGTTTATTAATCCAGCGGTGTAGCGTTATATTTGTAAAGATCTTGTTTAGGGTGATGACCATAAGTTGCTCCTAAGAGCGACGACATATTAAGGGAGGTACCATTTCGCTTCCAGATACTTCCCTATCATCCAATCATGGGAAATGTGAGATAAGATGTTTTGAGAGAAGAGAAAAGTCAGGATTAGTAATTGATCCATGCCCTCTTAAAAATAGGAATTTAATGGTCCATCATTGACTAGGTGGACAATGACCTTCCCCCAGGAAACCCTAGGCCCAAAACCTTTATAAATACCTAGCTTTTGCGGTAGGTTTTTGATTTATGAGAAACATCTTTAGAAGAAGCATGGGTGGGTTATTGAGACATCTTGAGATTTGTTAGAATTTTGTGAGAATGGGTGCAACAGGTTCTTTCTCTACGATGGAAGATGCAATATCGTAATAGCAAAGAGAATGAGTAAAGACAACGCATGAGAAGGTTGATTAAGTATCACTGAAATAATTTCTTTTGAAAAACTCACTCTAAATTTGAGGAAAATGAGGCAGCATGATTAACGTTCCCACACGTCAAAACTATTATAAGTCTTCGGACAAGCAAATCCCAAGTTTACCCCTTAAAACTTCAAATTGATTAGCATCCAAGGCCTTAGTGAAAATGTCTGCCTATTGCATCTCAGTAGTGACATGTTCTAAGGCAACAACCTTTCTCTCAACAAGATCTCTAATGAAATGATGACAAATGTCAATGTTCTTAGTTCTGATATGTTGGATGGGATTTTTGAAGATGTTAATAGCACTCAGATTGTCACAATACAATGTCATGACATCTTGCTTGACATTGTATTCAGTTAACATTTGCTTCATCCAGACTAGCTGTGAGCAACTGCTTCTAGCTGTTATGTATTCAGCTTCAGCAGTAGACAAAGATACACACAATTTTGCTTCTTGTTGAACCAAGATATAAGATTTTTTTTCAAAAAGAAACATCCTCTTGATGTGTTATTTCTATCATCAGCACTTCCCGCCCAATCAGCATCACAATATCCAATTAACATAGAGCCAGATCCATGAGAATATATCATACCATAGTCACGTGTCCCATTTATATATTTCAGGATTCTCTTCACTTGATTGTTTGGGTTCAACTTGACATCTAGCACACACACTCACAATAAATGCAATGTCAGGTATGCTTGTTGTAAGGTATAACAAGCTACCTATCACACTTCTGTAAAGGCTTTGATCTACATTCACACCCTTTCCATCCTTAGAAAGCTTCAGATGAGTGGGGGCAGGTGTTCTCTTATGACTAGCAATTTCCATCCCAAACTTCCATCTGTTTGACATGCAAGCCAAGAAAGTGGGTCAATTCACCAACAATGATCATTTTAAATTATGACTGCATCTGTTTGACAAAATGTTGAACCATCTCATTTGACATCCCACCAAACATTATGTCATCGGCAAAAATTTGTTCAATCATGAGCTTCCCTCTATCTTCTTTGACAAACAGAGTCTTATTTATACCATCTTTTCTGTATCCATTCTCAACAAGGAACTTTGTCAGTCTGTCATACCAAGCCCCTATAGATTGCTTCAAACCATAAAGGGTTTTCCTTAGCTTGTACACATAATTAAGAAAAGTTGGATCAATAAATCCCTTTGGTTGTTCAACATAGACCTCCTCATTAAATAGTCGTTTAAGAAGGCACTTTTCACATCCATTTGAAACAACTTGAATCTAAGAATGCAAGATACTCCTAAGAGTAATCTGATGGATTCAAGGCAAGCTACAGGAGCAAAAGTCTCATCAAAATCTACCCCCTCAATCTGAGTATGCCATTAAGCCACCAGTTTTGCTTTATTCCTAGTGACAACACCTTTTTCATCAGACTTATTCTTATATACCCATTTGGTTCCAATAACATTGATTCCTTCAGGTCTGGGAACTAGATCCCAGACTTCAATCCTCTTGAATTGACCTAATTTATCTTGCATAGAATTGATCCATAAATCACCGGTTAAGGCCTCTTTAACATTCTTGGGCTCAACGTTTTACACAAAATAAGAACCTGACATGACTTCCCTTGACCTAGTAGTAACTCCTTTATTCAGATCACCTATGATAAGCTCTTCAGAATGGTATTTTTTAATTCTAATAGAAGGTCCTTTGTTGACCTGCCCAAATCCATCTTCTACACCAGTGGGTTCAAGGTTTGTTCCTCTGTCTGCAGTTTCTTCTGGAATGTCATTCATAAATGTTCCAACCTCCTATAAAACATCATTTTCCTTATTCAAACATGTGTCATCAATAACAACACTTATGGATTTCATCATTACGTTAGTTATAGAGTTGAAAACTCTATACGCGTTGTTGTTGGTAGAGTAGCCCAAAAATATTCCCTTATCACTCTTTGGATCCATCTTTGTCATTTGCTCACGATCAGGCAAGATGTAAAATTTACTCCTAACTACATGAAAATATTTGACAGTACATTTTCTTCCTTTCCACAATTCATACAAGGTAGTTGAGGTACCTTTTGTCAAGGTCACTCTGTTATGAATATAGTAGGAAATATTCATGGCTTCAGCCCATAAGTGGCAAGGTAATTGTTTAGCATGAATCATAACTCTAGAACATCCATGTAGATTTATATTTTTGTGTTCCACAATTCCATTTTGCTAAGGATTAATGGGAGAGGAAAATTCATGACTAATTCCTTCAGATGAACAAAATTCAGCAAATTTGTTGTTCTCAAATTTCTTCCCATGATCACTTCTGATTCTAATAACATTTCTTTCATTTTTCTCTTTAAAACCTTTGACAAAGATCTCTGAATACATCAAACACTTCATATTTTTCTCTAATGAAATTCACCCATGTGTACCTTGAGTAATCATTCATAATAACATAAGCATACTTCTTTCCACCAAGGCTTTCCACCTGCATGGGTCCTATAAAGTCCATACGGAGAAGTTCCAATACTTTTGAAGTCACCAGATGTTGGAGCTTCTGATGTGACATTTTAGTCTACTTTCAAATTTGACACTCAACACATACTTTTCCTTCTTCAATCTTCAATTTCGTTGTGCTAGGGTTTTAGCTATTGTGAGTCTCTCTTGTGTTGCATTGAATACTTGTTGAGGATTGTGTTTTTATTGAGTTGTAATTTTTGTTTTTGTCACTGTTGTGATAGAAAGGTGTTTGAGAAGGGTCCCATACCTAGGAAGTGTCTTAGGTAGAAGACTAAGATTGGGTGGTTTTAGGTAAAGGTTCAAATGGTGGAGTTTGACTTTAACTATACTGCATAGTGAAAATCTTGGATTGGTACCCCAGAGTAGGTTGTTAAACCGAACTGGGTAAACAATTTTTTTTGTGTTATTTACTTTTTGTATTGTTACTATAATTGGTTTTCTATCTCTTGTCCTACTTGGAAGAAATCAAGTGTTCTAACATCTTGTTGGGTCATATTCGAGTATCTGTTATACCATAATTTCAGTCCACATGCCCATGATTGCGGTGGAAACGACAGTACTTACTATTGTCAGCATTGCCCTTGGAAGCTGTTGATTTGGGGAAGCGAACACCTCCCCGTTTGAACTCGGTGTTGATGAACTCTGACAGATTCTTCTCACGAGGAGCTGTGAGGAGGGTGTATTCCGAGAAACGTCTAACGTGTCCCCTGCTTTTATAAGGACGGTCATCTTTTCGTCTTTCGCGTCGAGGAGCCTCAGTGTCATCCTTTTGCTTGTGGGCTCGTGAGTTTTCCTGATTCCTCGAATCCTTGGTTTTATACACAACCTCCTTTTACTCGTATTGGATGTATGTTTGTGCTTTGTGGAGGAGCTCGGCAAGAGAATGGGGAGGCTCAATCCCTACTGCTTTACGAAACTTGCTATTGGGACGCAAACCTTTTTCCAGGATGTATCTTTTCATGCGATCAATGGTGTGGATCTCCACTGCTTCTTTATTAAACATGTCTATGTAATCCCGTAAAGGCTCATTTTTACCTTGGACGATTCCTTCCAGGGTTGCCTCAAATTTAGGGTGACGCCTGGATGCAGTGAAGTGCCTTGTAAATTGAATTTTCGTAACTCTCAATGATGTAATGGACCATGGGGGAAGGTGTTTATACCAGGACATAGCTCATTTCCTTAATGTGATGGGAAAAGCCTACATTTGATGCCCCCTTAACATTATGGTAGTGGAACATGGACTCAATATTTTCTATATGATCGTCTGAATCTGTGGTCCCGTCATACGTGGCCAATGGAGGTGGTTTCTCAAGCCCGCTGGGAATGTGGGTTTCCATGATTTCCCGACTCAAGGGTCTGTGGTTATCCTTGTCATCGTTGTTGTCGGACTAGGGATGGCAGGCAGACCCTAACCCGTGGGGCCCACCGCACCCAAACCCGAGTCAACGGGTGAAAACCCGATTTGACTGGGCTTGGGTTCGGATTCGGGTGCGAATTTGGGTAGTGTGAAACCTGCACCCGAAACCCGAAATTACACCCGCTTAGACTTTAGTTTTAATTTTAATTGTATACTTTAATTTTAATTTTAATTGTGGACTGTAGAATTTAATTTTAATTATATTGTTAAGATGTTGAAGACCTTAATTTTAATTGTAATTAGGGGTGTGCAAAATTTAATTGAAATCTTATTTTGTAAGCAACAATATTTTAGTAGTAAATATAACTTATACTTTTTCTTATAATTAACTAACTACTAAATCATAATATATATATATATATATATATATATATATATATATATATATATATATATATATATATATATATATATATATATATATATATATATATATATATATATATATATATATATATATATATATATATATATATACTTGAAAACTAATAAATTTTTTTTTGAAAAAAAAAATAATTTTGTGTTTTTGTTACAGGTTTGGATGGAAAAATCCGAACCCAACGGGTGTGGGCGCGGGTGTTATTTTGTCACCCGAATAATATGTGGATTCGGGTTCGGGTGTCCATTTCGGGTGCAGGTTTGGGTAGTGTAAAACCTGCACCCGACCCGACTCGTTGCCATCCCTATGTTGGACGACAGATGAGAGGATCTGCTGCGGTGAGGGCTTCTGCTCCGTTGAGGTACGGTCGGGTACGGTCGTCATAACAAGACTTCTTGGTATCTTTGCTCCTCCTGTCTAGGGAGCGACGAGGTTTCTGAGGAGGGGATCGATTGCGTTTCTTTTCCTTCTCTAGACGAGATCCTTCTGGTTCTTGTTGATCTGTGAAAGGGAGATATTTCTAAAATCTCTCTTGTGCCTCCGAGAAGGAGACTTGATCGGCGAGGTGGACTGCGAGTATCTCCACGGTGAAGTTTCTTCGCGGGAGATGGAGAACGACTGTCATTTTTCAGCATCTGTATGCACTCATTTTGTTGGAAGATGGCCAAGTTGGCGTTATTGAGTGCAATAATGAGAGCCTGGGTGTTGGCATCGCATCTAGAGGGACAGGAATTGGTTCGAACACATGATCCCCTTGAGGGACGAATGTGGGTTTCAAATTGTTAGAAGACGGAGAGACATTGTGTCCATCTCGGTGGTTGGTATCGTGGAGAGCAGTTCCACGGTGGCTAGGGTTGTCGCGATCGCTGAGGAGGATGGTGACAAAGTTGTTGATAACTTCGTTGAGCTGAGAAGCCATGAAGACGAAAAGAGATTGTAGAAAGCTTTGATCTTGGGTTGAAAATACAGGATCTTGTTTCAAGAAAGATGGGGGTTGTAGATTCCCACAGACGACGACACTGTACAGAAACATTTTGGACATGTCCCTGTGACCTTCAGCTGGGGCAACTTCAACAATTGTAGGGGATGGGGTGGTGTACCTGCAAGGTACTCTGGCTCTCAAGTAATTTTCAGTGGGAGAATGAAAGCAAGCTAAAACGTTAAGTATGATTGATTAGAGTTGAATATCTGGCCCTCCAAAAAGATATGGTATTTATAATAGTCCTTGTGGTCGAAATATGTGGGTGCGTGGTCCACGGCCTGGTCTAACTATATCTTTGCGTTTCAGAGGGACAGTTGACCGCGTAGCAACTGCCAAGCACGTGAGGAGGAGATCCCCAACGGCTATAATTCCAACGGCTCTATTCCTCAGTCATAAGGCTTTTGATTGCTTGTTGGGCCTTTGCCCAAGACTAGACTGAATTGGGTCTCAATTAATTGTAGGCACATGCTAGTACAGTCCAGAATATATATATATATATATATATATATATATATATATATATATATATATATATATATATATATATATATATATATATATATATATATATATATATATATATATATATATATATATATATATATATATATATATATATATGTGTGTGTGTGTGAGAGAGAGACATATATTTAGTATAATTTAACTTGTATATAATGAAATCATTAATAATTGTATTAGTGCTCGTGTTAGCACTTTTTATTCTGTCCCCTCAATTTGTGTTATACATTTACATTTTGATCAATCTACAATGAAAATGATACAAAAATATTAGATGTTGAAGAAAATTGTACTAGTTTTGTTTAGTCTAATGGAAGAATTAGACTCTAACAAAATAATAAATTAATGATTGACACTTGTCGAAGAAAATTATCTATATTTGAAAGAATCCATAAAGGATTTCACTTGTACAATTTTAAAATGAATTAATGAAGTTTTAAGCGTGCAATTATTTGAATTTTTATCAATATCATCACACAGCATGGAGTGTGAGAATAATCAATAATGTTGGCAAGAAATACATTACAGAGACAATCAAAGCTCTTGTAAAAGTGATGTCAACTTTATTGAAACGCAATTGTCTCGAGTTTCTTATGTATAATAATTATCATAATTCTCTAAAATATAAAATAAATTAATAAAAAAATCTGTCCATCCTTTTTTTTTGTTGGTATTTTCTTGGTAATTGGTCAATCTGACTTATCTAAAGCCTTGTCTTACAGAGGGATTGAGAGATAGATTCTTTGTTAGTTTGACCAGACTTTCTTGATTGCTACCATTTGAATGCATCTCTATTTTCTCCTCTCTTGCCTTCATAGTGCTCTGCACAATATCAATATTACAGCATGCGGGTAAATCACATATTCTATGGGGCAATTGCGTATATATTTAACAAGTGTTCTAGACAAAGAAAATAGAGCTTACATAGTAACTATCATTGTAGTACACTTCTTGTTTTGGGCCTGTATGCTGCTCAGTGATCTTTTTGGAATGTATTAACTTCTCTCGATTTTCGTAGAAATCAAAATCATCCAATAGACAAGTCTTAGCTTGATAACTTTTAAATATTTTCAGCATTTCCAGACCCTCTTTCAGTCCAATCTGCAAACCACACAATTACAGATTTAATGATAAAGTGTATCCAACAGAAAGGCGCAACTTTGACACAAACTTTCTTTTCCCTCAGACTCTATGACAGAAGAATTGTGCTAAACACCATTGAAAGCAAGAATTACCTCTTGTGTGTCCCTACTGAAAGTTACACACTTGTTCTCGTTGTTTTGAAGGATGATGTGCACAAACTGGCGATTTGGAACATCTTTTATTATATGCCACTTAATCGGGAAGAACCCATTGTATTTGTCGAGTTTCCAAAACTTCATATCTTTTTTGAAGTCCACTGGCCCAAGCATCTCAGCTACTCCGACAAACTGCCCACTTGCATTAACCTGATTTGGCAACAAAATACATTCAGGACAACTGAATAATTAGGAAAATATTGAAAGACATGAACCCCTAGTTCTTAAATGTAAAACAAGAGAAAACTTTGGGAAGAGATTTTAACTTACTGAAAAGAAGAGGAAGACGGGGCACTGCGTGCCTGTCTCACTTAATTTAGCTTCTGCATTTTGGAATGCAGCGTTCAACTTCTTATTCCCATGTGGAGTGCTTGTCCAAACATCATGTTTAATACCCTTATGAATGTCATCTTCATTGAAAGATTTAATCATATAAAACTTGGCAGATTCATATTCAGTTTGGAAATCCGGAAGGTTATATCGATCTCTGCATACTGTGATTGCAAACTCATCCTTAACAACTGATGATTGTGGGTGAGAACTTCTTTGATGAAACCGAGGACCACGAGTCATTTCCTTTGACATTCCAGGTACTCCACTTCTGAATTCCTCACTCAACAAAACTCTATCATTTACATTAGACACTCCACCGTTTGGTCTGTAGTTGGTAGAGGCATTTGGTCTGTAGTTATTAGAGGAATTTGGTCTGTAGTTATTAGAGGAATTTGGTCTGTAGTTACTAGGGACACTTGGTCTGTAATTAGTGGAGGCATTTGGCCTGTAGTTAGTATGCGGAAAGACATGGCTTCTTGGGTTGGCAAATGATGAAAAATTTCCCGTTTGGTTGTTGGTCCTTGGAGGTGCGGCGGCTGTAAAATTAGAATGCAAATGAGGAGCCTGCAAAATAAAACATTAACTCAATCAAAACACCATAATTCTACGCAAGTTACAATGAAAATCTAAAATACATAACAGAAAGTCCGTGTACATTATTATCCATTAAAAGAAAAATAAGTGATTCTAGAGGTGGCGATTGGCAAACAAGGTCCAGGAGAAATTTTTCCTCAATGAATATATATATATATATATATATATATATATATATATATATATATATATATATATATATATATATATATATATATATATATATATATATAAAAACAACAAGCAGGGATACCCACTAAGATCTTAAAATATCTGACACATCATAATCTACAGCTGATTACCTTTTTTTGAATTTCCATTTCTTTTCTAGTATCAGTCAAAATCTTGGGTAACCTGCTGGTTAAACTGCCAGTTCTATGTGCATACTGTGAGCTGTTTGGATTCTCTAAGGTAGAAGATTTTGGATAATTTTTTGCAAATACAGAACCACTGACAGGTTTATATTGCATGTCAACAGAAGGTGATACCGAAGAACGATAAGGCATGGCTTCTGATTTATGAATGCCTGGTTGTTGAATATAACTGGTGTAGGACACGTCAGGTTGTTGATCATCCCCATCGACACCGACAATAGTCCCTGACATTATAAAGGGCATAGTCAGTAAAGAATAACTGGGATAACTTTGATCACACAACATAAAACTAAAGGTTAAAAACATTCCAAGTAAACTAATAATATATTATCCATGAACTTGAAACATGGAGAAAATTGAATATTATATTCTGATTATCAAATGTACAAAAGCCAAAAAGCTAATATAAACTAAGCCAGTAAAATCTATTAATGGCTATCCTAAAATTAAGCAAAGAGGAAATAAAATCTGTAGGCACTAGAGAAAATAAAATCTATAAAACAACATAATTTCCTAAAATACAATAATCTCCCTTGAATTGGCAGTGAACCAAAGAACCAATAATGAAGCATAAGGACTCTGAATCAAAGTTGGTTAAGGTTATTCCACTAATGAAAGCATTAAGGCTTTCCACCTCCAAGCTTCTGATTCATCATTCCAAGCTCAGTGTGACTGCTCCAATTGTTGGAAAATTAGTGTATTTCAAAGTCCAACCTCCACCGGTGGAAGTTTAATGCGAAATTAGACCAAAACACAACTGCAGCTATGCCAACTTTGATCAGTTTGGGTCAATTACTTGATACTTGATAAGTAATTGACACAACTGCAGCTATGCCAACTTTGTCAAGTTACTTGATCAAGTTAGTTGTGTCAAACCCTTAACTGATCAAGTTACTTGACCCAAACTGATCAAGTTACTTGTCATTTGAGGATACCTTTGTCAACAAACAGGAAATTTAAGGTCATGATCAATATGTCTAATCAATGTCTTGCAACAACCACAAATAAAGATAAAAATTGGGTTTGGCATCAAATATTTTTCCATCTCAATTTTAGGAGTCTTAGCCTAATGCAATGAAGAAGATGGTGTATGGACTTCGAAAGATTGAAATGCCAAAGCAACTGTGTGAGGAACAACTTGCACCAACTGAGCCTGCACAAACTCAAGGAGTGAGAAGGTCAAGCAGAACTAGAGCTCCATCAATCAAGATCTCAATCTAGATCTTAAAATCTTAGGATTTTACGATCTCTCTCACCCCCGACGATCCGGATCTTAAGTAGAATCGTGTGTTGTAGTCAATATGTAAACCAACTTGATGCACCAACTTAATGTGAAGTCTACATTCTTCAATGGACCTTTAAAGAAAGAAGTTTATGTGAAGCAGCCACCATATTTTGAAGTAAAAGGGCAAGAGGAGATGTTGCTTGAAGAGTTTAATATGAGCAACTGTGAGCAAATCAAGTTGTTGCTAGTGGACAATCAGTAAGGAGATTGATTTAGCAAAACACCCTATGAGTCATGGTAAGAACAAACATACAGAAAGGAGGTACCATTTTCTTTGGTACCAAGTTAGTAAAGAGAGATTAAGCATTTGACATTGCAAAACTGAGTTACAATTAACTGATATTTTGACAAAATCTCTCAAACAAGCAAGGTTTGAAGAAATTAATGGGAATCAGAAGCATGGCAAATCTAAATAGGAGGATATTGTGGTTAATTCAGTTTGTTTTTAAAAATATACCCATGAGGGTATATTAGCTTTTGTTAGACACGTTGTTTATAAGAATATCGGTTACCCGTGCGGGTATTTCAGTGTTTGTTAGAAATTAAACCTATTGTTTTTAAGCATATATTCGGATGGGTACATATTTTAGTTTTAGATGGTCTATTTTTAAATTTGTCTTAAGTGGCTTATGTGTCAATAGATACCACTCTTGATTGTAACTGAAATACAACTCATCACTACACCAACATTTAATAAACTCTTTTTCAAGTAACTTGTGATACAGGTTACCCAACAGATCTAAGACATATTGAGCCAAAGCATGATGGCCTAATTACATACCCAGCCCAAATGTTTGGACTGTGATTTTTTCAAACCAAAACCTAGAATTTCTAATGTTACGGACTGTTATCCCTTTGATTCACCAAAGCTACTAGACATTTACGGCAACTTGATTCCATTGCCACAATATTGAAGCAAAATTCTTCGGTACAATGGCTATCGATTGAGCAAGCAGGCATCATGAAATCCGTCAAGCTTAAGAGTAGACGCGAGAGTAGAATAATATTTATACAGAGAGATACGCATTGAAATTATGATAGATGAATAAAGTAACGGTTAAATCACAAAAATCGCCTAAGTTGATGAATAATTGAAAATAGAAAAAGCAAAATCGAAATTGGAATGCATATTGACATAACCTTGTGCAGCAGGGGAACCATTGGTTGAAGCCATAAAGAGAGGAATGTAAGAATAATAAACAAGTGGAAATCGCAATCGCAGAAACAGAGATGAAGGAATGTTGGTTTCTTTCGTTTTTAAAACGGGTATTTTGGTGAACCCCTGACCCGAAAAGGTTTTAGGGTTTCCAAGAAAATCTCCTAGTTTTTTGGGATATCACTCTGATCCCACCTCTAACATTCACTGCACTAATTCAGCTTCTTAGACCAACAATTATTATTTTCTAATTTCGAATTACCTCAACTTTTAAGTTTTTCAAACTTTGACTAAGGTTTTGCAATCTTATTATTTTTATTTATTTTTAAATCTTGTTATCCGGTCTCCGATTAATCCAAGAGGATCAATCACACGTCTATTAGTTGGAATCTCATTTAAAGTTAGAACAAAGCTCTGTATGGACACACAATGATTGATTGTATCTATTAGAATTCGAAGTGGAATATTGAGAAGAGCAAACTCTTACTCTCTCCATTTTTATTTATAAGAAAATTTAAAATTTTCAAGTTCATTGAATAATTGATGTATCTAATCTAGCTATGTGTAGTCTAAATACATCATTTATTCAATAAATCTAAAAAAAGTCAAAATTGACTTATAAATAGAAATGAAGGGAATAAGATTCAAGCTTGGGACCTTGAAAAGATTTTTGCAATGTTATTAATCTTAGTTTTAAAAAAATAACACTAGCATTTTTTCATTCACTAAGTTTCATTGATGTATCTAATTTAATTATATGTAGTCCAAATACATCATTTATTCAATGAATTTAAAAAATCAAAATCTATTTATAAATAGGAATAGATGGAATAAGACCCAAGTTTGGGACCTTGAAAAGATTTTTGCAATATTATTAATCTTAGTTTTAAAAAAATAACACTAGCATTTATTTATTTATTAAGTTTCATTGAGCTTTTGCCACTGGGGAGATTTTATGTTATCAACCCTAATCTTTTTACCTATATTTTTCTTAACACTTTTATGAAAATTTACGTTTTTCTTAAGTATTGTGTGTTTTTTAGATTTATGTGTTTTGAAAAAAATTATGATCTTTTATTAGTTTTTCTTTATTTTTAAAATTCATAAATGTTTTTATCGGATTTAGAAAAAAAAATGTAAAATCATATATTTTACACCTGTTTTATCGGATTTAGAATAATTTTTTTATATCATATTATTGAAATGTCCTGTGTAAAATCTAAAATCATAGATTAAAAAAATATATATGATTTACGATGGTGTGTAGGGTGAACCACTAAATAAATGGTTCATGGTGGACCACAAATGAGAACGTTCAATTGTATTTCTTTATAAAAGCTTATGATGAACCCTTTCACACCAAATTGTATTTTTCTTTTCTCTTTTCTCCTTTGCCATTTCTTTGAAAAAAAAATATAATATGTTTTTTACCTTAAACATTTATCACGTTTTCTCTATCCAAAACCCAATCATGGCTGGATATACTTCAATCCACCATTCGTCCTCAACCAACCCTTTTATCTCTTCCACTTGATTGGTATGCAAAAAAGATGCTAACAATTTCAAAGACAAACAAAAAATGAATGTTAACGAAGGTGTGCATTGATGCTTTACAATGATTAATCAAATGTGTTATCTAATCATTTATGTCATTAGACCATTTATTTATTGCTTCATTTGTTCATAAAACTCACTGTAATTTTAAGGTGTAGATAAGTTAATGGAAGAGGCAAAGGACAAGTTTGGTAGTTACTTTCATTATATTAGCATGGAGTATTTTATGTATAGAGAAATCTATTTTATTTTTTCTTTATGATTTTGAAAATGAGAGAACAATGAACAATGCAAAGTTAGAGTGAAATTGTCTGACGCATAAACAAATAGAGAGATTAATATTCGGTGTTGTAATGATTATTAATGGTTAAAGTTAGTGGTACATGATTGACTGACTTAATTCATCCTTTATCCTAGAAGCCACCATGATTTATACTTAATTCATCCAGTCCAATATAATGGAAAATTACAAAATATATCATATTTATAAATAAAAAAATCTGACAGTTAACTTTATTTTTTATTGGCCTAATGAATATGAACGGTTGATTTATCAAAATTCTGAAAAATTATAAAATATATCTTATTTATAAAAAAGTCAAATATTATTAAATTTGCATTTTTATAGGTCAGTCCAATATGAACTATCAAATTTTTAAAGTGTCGGTAAAAATATGTCAGATTTTTAACAATCCGGTAAAAATTTATGCCGAGCTTTTTAAAATGCGGTAAAAATACAAATATTTCCTTTATATC
Organism: Lathyrus aphaca; assembly: GCA_963966055.1. Taxonomy (NCBI): domain Eukaryota; kingdom Viridiplantae; phylum Streptophyta; class Magnoliopsida; order Fabales; family Fabaceae; genus Lathyrus; species Lathyrus aphaca. The sequence goes on from OZ014519.1 coordinate 4,173,586, forward strand.
GATAAAAAAAAACTACTAGATTTTTTGAATTTTATTGGTTTTTTAGTGAAAGTTTTTATCAAATATAATTTTGAGACGAGGTAAATAATGATAAGTGTATTTTGTTCGATACAAAAAATGAGGTGTGTCAGATTCAATTTTAAGGGAGGCATAACAAAATCTCCTATACAAGTCAGATTTTTGTCATAAAAAGGTCCATTTAACAAGATAATGAACCTTTCTATATTTTTTCGATGATTTCTTAATTCATCTTTTAATATTCTTAGACACCTAACGCATTTCCCATTATACCCCATGCTTCCCGAGATATATCTTTGGACGCTTTTTTTGTTGCTAAACATTAGATTTTTCCGTAGATGCGTCTACGAAAACATTTTAAATTGACATACGTTGGAAAAAACTTTAGAATAATTAAGTTCAGGGATAATTTCATAGATACAAATACAGAACGTCTCAGCGTCAAATTGTTCCGTAGATACACCAACATAAGGTTTTGATATATTTCATACTTGCATGTTCACTCCCCCATTGTTATCCTTGTTCTCAAAATCACCCTCACCACCCTAAAAAACCCTACATTTTCAATCTCATATTTCACTTCAAAACTCCAACTTTTTTGTAACAAACCAAAGGGAGCAAGAGAAGATTGAATTTTAAGTAAAGATTGTTCTCTGTGAACTACATTGCTTGCATTAATCATCAAACTTTGCACATAAAAAGTAATGTCTCTTTCGTATATGAACCTATAGAACGTGTTGAAGATGAACACTTTCGTAGATACATCTATGGAACGTATCTGTGTTGATTTTTAGCAGCAGTCTTGTAATTTATTGTTATTTTTCTTATTGTTTACAAATAGATATGGTACACCCCGATAATATCTCAAAAGAATTAGTTTCTACGAATGATGTTTCTCTGAATATTTAGGGGGTTGTCTTAAAGTCAATAGATGTTTGTGTTGACTTTAATAACAAGCACGAGTTTGAAAGTCGGTAGATATCATGCTCGCATGGAATCGTAGGATTGCAACTAGATTTGGTTTTGATGTGGTTATAGGAATATCAGATAATGGTTTGGAAATAAGTGAATGTGTGGGAAAAACACAAGAAATGAGGGTTTGAATTGGGTTTTCACTTTTGTTAACTTTTTTGAGTTTTCTAGCGGAAGCTTAAACATGTAAAGCAATAAATAATTAAAGCATAAACAAGAGATAAGAACACACGATATATCCTAGTTCACTTGAAAAACTCAATTTAATCCATTCCACCTGCCAAGGTGATTTTGCCTTAGACAAAGACTTAATCCACTATAACCAAACTGATTACAATCGCACAACATCACCCGTGACTGAAAACCTTGCGCGGTTACCTGTCGTGACTAATTACACAACAACAATTGTGACTTCCACTGGGAGGCTACCTTTCGTGACCAACTGCACAACAACAGTTGCAACTTCCACTACACAACTACATGTTATGACTAATAACACAACCAACTGATGCGACTTACTACACTGCATAACCAGCTGATGCGACTTCCAAGCACCAAGAAACATAGTCCTGAGCCTCCTAAAGATTCTGACATTTACTCAGTCCTTTAGGGATTAATAATAACAATTTGTAAAGGGGTAGTTTAAAATGAGTGCTTCTTACATAAGCTGAGTAAACACAATGAAAACATGGATCATAAGATCAACTTTACACACATATGAACATTACATTTTATTGTAACTCTAAATTTGTGTGGAGTCTTCTTCTTTTTTTCTCAAGTAGCTTCTCCATGGACAACAACCCAAGCTCTTGAATTTCTTGAAGTCTTATTCTTTTAAGCTTGTCAGAGCTTAATTGATCTTTGATGTAGCATATTAAAGGACTTCTTCTGCTTGATTCAGATGAGTAGAACTTCACGGACAATAATTGTGTTCTCTCATTTCAATGATCATATATAAACACACTTTTCAGTCGTGCATTTGTGATTAATTCCATGTTCATCTTCTTAATCATCATCTACGACTTTACAAGCCTGTTGCACGAGCACCATAATCCTACAAACATTAACCTGCATCCGCAGTGGGCTGCCTAACTATAATCAGCCTTTGGCTGCATTTTTCATTCATGCATTACTTGGACTTCAACTGTCATGTTTCTTCATGTGATCACTTCCTTATATAGCCAAAAATAGATTTGTTGGAGAGCAGATGGCTTCTAAAGGAATTTCGTTACACAAGGATGAAAATCGTACTACTAAGTCTATCCTTTTCCAATAATTAAGGTTTGTGGAAAGGTGGTGGAATCAAGCGTTTTGTACTGTGTACTTTCCTTGTTAATGGTAACTTTTTCTTATGATATTTAGAGGCTTCCGATCTGAGATGATTGAAGCATGCATAGAGAAATGATAACCGGGTCTTCAGAATCTCAAGTCTTTAGCGACTTTAGAACTTGTTCACCGGAACCTCGTCTTCAGAACATCAACACTTGTCTTTGAAACCTTTGGTCTTCAAAACCTTGTCTTTAGAGTCGTCAGCCATTGGTCTTCAGAACCTAAATCTTCAGAAACCTTAAGTACTCAAAACCTTCAGCACTTCATTCAATCAGAACCTTAAGTCTTTAGAGTTCTTCGACACTTAGCCATCAGAAGATAATAACTTCAGAAACTTCACTCGCTTCAGAAGTAGAACATTAGAACCACGCCAATAACAAAATCCAAGAGACATTGCAACAACAACATAGAGTCATCTTAGGATCTTTCTGTCTGTGATCAGATACGAAAGCATCCTTGCTTCTTTAGCACGAGAGTGACTTATGTTACACATAGTAGCTCACATATATAATCGTCATCGATCATCTGAATTATGTTTGTTAGATCTTAAGAACTTATTTAATGTGATCTGCACAATAATAAACATTTGAACATTAAATTGTTCCTACACAAATACTTCATTGTTATTATTAAAACATAGAGATAAGATATATACCAAATTCTTGTTCTTACAATCTCCCCCTTTTTTATGATGACAAGACCAAGTATTTTGATAGAACAATTTATACACTATAATAACCAAAAATAACATATTCAGAGTTTCAAGCAACAAATCCCTCTGAATGTGTTAATCCCAAAATTTCATTTATGCTTGTTCAAAGTCTCCCCCTGATCCCAAGATTCACAAAATAAATTTCGAGTTTTCAGAACTTGGTTACTATCAGAACTTGAAGATTTGATCAAAGCTTGATTCTAAATATGATTAGATATATCATCTGATGAACGATCAAAGCTTGATTCCGAGTCTGATTGGATAAAGCATCACTTATGCATCAGATCTTATTTTCCTTGATTCTTCCAAAATCAAAACACTATACTTCCGAAGAAGCTCACAACTTCTTAAGTATCAGAGTTTGATTAAGATAATTTTCTTTCCATGTCTTCATATAGTCTGCGTCTTCTGATTATCTCATATCTTTTGAATATCATCCTTGAATAGAAGAGATTTGTCTTTGATTGCTTTCACGAAGATTTCTGCTTCTGACTCTGATGTTCTGAATTCCATACTCTCACAGTTTACAACTTCTGAACAATGTGATGCCAAAGCATGATAACTTTAACTTTCATAAAGTTTTCAACTTCTGAACAGTATTGGGTATATCTTTTTTGAGTATACACATATTCATGAAGTGTACAACACATATTATATGAAATATCAGTTCTTATATTTATCCTTAAGATCTTAAGCATAAAAACAATGATTTATTCATTTTAACCAGTCTTAGAACACTCAGTGGACTTTTTCAGAGTTCCTTAGTTGAAACATCAAATAAACATTAGTGGTAAATTCATTTTATATTAGTTTAATCATGTTTGAGTTTCACATTTTGAAAATGAAGTCTATCAAAATCATCTTAGTTTTCTCCCCCTTTTTTACATCATCAAAAAGGTTATAGCAGTTCAATCAAATGCATTAAAGATGATAAGTATATGTGAATTTCAGATTTATAAAATAAATAAGCCACACAATTAACAAAAGAAAATATTTCATTAATAATTAAAGGGGTACATACTAGAATTGACAAACAGGACAAGACACACATTAGACTAGAAACACCCAACCCAACTAAAACGCCATCAACACACATCAACATGAATCAACCATGAAAATCCTCAATTTTATCCACTCTTTCACATCTTTCTTCAATAAGCGCATTTGTTGGTCCAATCCTTCTTACTAGCTCCATAAATCCCTCTTTGAAGACAATTCAGACAGTACCCTTCCATAAGGAATGTATGACTTGATCTGTCTTCTTAAAACTTCAATAGAATGCTTCAAATGATTGAAGATTGTTTAAGGCAAGTTTATTTTGTAATGATTCATTAGGAGGTAGACAAAAATTATGTCATCGTGTGACAAAGTGCTTCTGGATACTCCCCGTGGACGGAGGTTAGCTAGTGAGAATTGAAACCACGCCTTGGAAGCAGGGATGAATGTGGTTGGATTAGTTGGTTCATAGATAGGAAAAGAGATATCATGAAGAATGATAAAACTTTCCATAAAACTCATATTTAACCGATAGTCTTCAACGTTGACTCCAAAGGAGACACGATTTATGGCTTCAGTTATAGAGGAAGGTGTAACCACAAAGGGAACCCCATAAATTTTTTACTTGATTGTGTTGCCCTCATCTCCAATCCAGGCATATTTCAAGAACTCTTATACTAAGTTGGGAAAGACGGGTCCATTCAAGATGGCATAATATCCATACCAAGGTTGAAGTTGCATACTCTTTACTATGTTCAAGCCTGGCGAGATTTGTTTTTTTCTCGAAAATGACTTCCAAGATGGATTCATTACCCATAAATGTTTTGGAAGACATATTGAAACACATAAACAAATTTACACACTGAGAGATTAACTTGATGGACTAAGGGTGAGGAAATATGGAAAGAGAATTGTGACTATTTATAGAAGGATGGGAGTAGGAAGAATTAAATGAGAGTAAGGACTTGAGGGATTTGAAATGAGCAATGATTGTCATTTCAAAGATAGATTATGAGTACATAGGTTAGACATAGAAGTCTAGGAATAGAAAAGGAGTGAGTAGTCTCTCCTAAGAGAGGATATCAACAAGTCACAAATAAGAATACTAATAAATACATACTTAAAAGAAAATCTGACACAATAAATTCACAAAGAGGAATAACTTATTTTTTGAGAAAACTAAATCCTTACATATGTTTTATCATAAATGCATATATAATTAAGAAGAATGCATAAGGGTTTTGATATATTTTCAGTAAACTTATAAAACCCAATGTGTCAATACATGATTAACATGATTATTAATAATTTCAGACAATACCTTTCCATAAGGAATATATGATTTAATATGTCTTCTTGAAACCTCAATGGAATGTTTCAAGTGTTTGAAGATGGTCAGTGGTAGATTGATCCTAAAGTAATGCATCAGGAGATGGATGAAAATTCTATCATCATGAGATATAATGCTTATGGCAGCTGCTCTATGACGGAGGTTGGTTAGAGAGAATTTAAACCAAGTTTTGGTAGAAGGAATGAGTGTTTCAGGGTTAGTTGGCTCATACACGGGAGCAGAACTATCATGAAGAACCCTAAATCTTTCCACCAAGCCCATATCTAACTGAAAGTCGTCCAGATTGACTCCAGGGGAGACACAACTTATGACTTCATCTATAAAAAAAGGTGTGATCGCAATGGAAAAACTGTAGACCCTATATCAGATGGGTTTGCCATCATCTTTGATTTTGGAAATTCTAGAACTCTTTCACCAGATTGGGAAAAATCAGACCATCTAGCATGGCATAATACCCTATCCAGGATTGGAGTTGCATACTCCTCACAATGTCTATTCCATTATTTTTAAGACGAGCAAGGTTTGGTCGCTTTTCGGGTATGACTTCAAGAATGTCTTCGTTTCCGAGAAAAGTTTTGGAAGTTATTGTTATATGAAGGAAACTGACTTAAGATTTCAATGGTTGGGGCTAAGGATGATAAAATGTGGAAGAAGGATTGTGGCCATTTATAAGTGATGAGGGTAACCAGAGTTTAATTAGAATAAAGACTCAAAGGTTAAAATGGGTAAAATGGTCATTTCCTAGGTAAGTTATGTGTACCTAAGGTAAACTAAGAGACAAAGTATATAGGTTCCAGGAAAACACAATTGCCACTAGTTCATGATTAGAAATAATAACCGCAATGCATGATAAAAGAGAACTTAAGGATTTAAACCTACTTTCAAGATAACATTTATGCCTAATGTGTCAGTTCATAATCATGTATGATCAGCGAGTGAGATAGCTGTCACAATCACATTCACACGATCTCATATGAAGTGACCACATTAAATGTTGTGACTGTTCACTACACAAAGAATGAATCAAAATATTTTTTCTTGAATATGAACTATTTTAAATCGTGACACTTTCACTTATTAGAAAGTTTCTGATTTTGACATTTCACAATGCTTGGCAAATATATTCTAAACAAAGATAACTTCCAACTTGTAGAAGAATCTTTATTAGAAGTTCTAATAAAATGCGTCAGAGATAAAAAAAAAAGAAGCATTACCTTTGCTTTTAAGAACGTCTTCTTGCTGGTTCTGAATGTCTTCAATTCTAGTACTGACTTGACGTTTTCTTCTGGTAATTACTTATATTCTCTTCTTCAGAATGTCATATGGGAAGTTCTGAGATAAAATAGTTATGATATTTCAGACATATTTTGAAGTAGTTCAACTACTTCTGATGAATGAGAATTTTCTCAGTCTTCTACTTCTGATCTCCCAACTGCTTGACCAATTATAGTAAATATATATTTACTTATCAAGCGTCTGACCATCTACAATAGTTCTGATAGAGAGAATAGTCACTCAAAACTTTATGTCATTCATATCATAAATTCTGACATTCTTTTGCTGACTTCATTTTGAAGTCTTCAACATCAAAATCATTATCAAACAATCTTTATTCTTTACTTAAGAAAATTTCTAATGAGCATCACATGAGAAAGTCAAGGGTGGACTAATATGTTTCTTGAAAAACATCTCATACTCATACAAAATTAATCTTCAGCAAAGAAGATTTCTTGCTTTCTGATTATTTGATCTTTTGAGCAACTACGTTGTTCAACTAATTGTAGTTCAAGATAAGCATTCAACATATATTTCTCCTTATCTGATGAATTTATCTTATCAAATGATTCTTCAATCTTCTTCCAATACTCCAATAGAGAATATTTGTTGTTGACAACTTTAAACTTCATAGAATCAATGATTTGCTCAAGGTAATCTTTTGGGTTTTCACTATTATCAACTTTTTAACCTCTTAATGATATTGTGTTAAGTGATGCATTGAGTTGCGTTGCAGAAGCATAAACATTAAGTAAAGCAGATGCAAGAGTCCCATCCACCCTCAAGCTAGTCCAGTCCACCCTCAAGCAAGTCTAGTCCACCCCGCATGGTGATTTTCCTTCAACAAGGACTTAATCCACTATAACCAAACTGATTAAAAAGTGTGCATAACAACTTGCTACTTGTTGTGACTAACTGCATAACAACTGTTGTGACTTCCATGCACGACCAACCGCTGTGACTAACTGCATGACCAACATTTGCGACTTCCTTACGCGACTTCCTGCAGTGACTGACTGCATAACAACTATTGCAACTCCTTTGTACCAGAACACATAGTTTTGAGCAACTCCATAACATTAGCCCCTGAGCAATCACTAGAACTCCGAGTTATGAGAAAGCCTCAAACTGCTAACTTATAAGCCTCATAAAGTTCAGACTTTCACTCGGTCCTTTAGGGATAATGAGTAACGTTTATAAATGTTTGCTTCTTACACAAGCATGTGTAAACATAATTAAGTACATTAAAAGATCCTAATACATATTAAGATAATACATTTTATTGTAGCACAAATGTTTGGTCTTCTTCTTATTCAAGTTTATTCTCCAGACAACAACCCAAACACTTGAATTGTTGAAGTCTTCTTTATCAAAAGCTTTTGAAAGCTTTGTTGATATTTATGTAGCACATAAAAGAACTTATTCATCTTGATTCATTTAAGAACATTATGGACAACAACCCGTTCTTATTCAATCCAATAATCACTTCAGTGCATAACATTCATGTTGTGGATTTGTAATTGGAGCTTCCATGATCATCTTCATTGTCTTCTGAATAAAAACCACTCTCAGAAGATAATCCACAAGAGCATTACAACAACAATATCATGCATCCTTGGATCTTTCTGATCGTGATCAGATACAAAAGAATACTTGCTTATTTAGCACGCTTGTGACTTATGTTACATGTAGTAACTCACATATTGCCTTTGAGGTGCATTTGAATAATGTTTGTTTGATATGATATCTTCAATAATCATGATGTGCATAACAAACATTAGAATATTAAATTGTTCTTTCTCGAATACTTCTTTGTTATCATCAAAACATAAAGATAAAATACAGAGACAACTCTTGTTCTTACAACCATTGACAATATATTTGGATCTCTATGTTATTTGCCTTCATATCATTCCCGAAATTCAGTATGTTATCTATAGCTTGACATTCAGCTGATATAGGGTTATCATGCCCTCTTTGGTTGCAAGTTGTAGAACCTATGATTTTATTGGGTCCGGGCTCCCTTCATATGTGGAGAAAGATCCAGATATGATTAGCCAATTTGTCTCACTTATTTAAATGGAGAGGATCAATTTAAGGTTGAGAGAGATAGAGAGAAAATAAGGTTTCAAAAGAGTTAAAAGAGAAGATAATTTTATTCCCATTTTTCTACAACCAGTCTCACTAAATCGATGATCCCCAATTTATTAACCGTCAGATAAAGCTTAAATTTAGAGAGGTTTTCAACACATGTATATAAATTTTTACCGTTCAAAATTTCAAAAAAATATATGAGGTGTGAGTTATCTGTTTCACACTGAACCTGCAAATTTGGAAACTTTTTTAGCTTGTTGATTATTATTTGTAAGCTAGTTTGCTTTGTGATTTGCAGTTGTTAGCATTAGTCTGTGAATCACTTTAAGAATATCTTGTACCCTTAATTGATTATAGTGGATTTATTTATTTGGTCTAGACAACTCATGGTGTTTACTCTCATATTGAGGGGTTTTCCACGTTAAAAATATCAGTGTTCTTTTGTGTCTTTATTTGTTCATTTTACCATTTTATATTTGTTGTTGATCCTTAAGGTTCCTACAAGTATGAGGAGTTTTAAATCTGTTATGTATTAGTCTGTTATTATGTCTTAATTTCCCATCAGATTTCGTTACCACTATTTCTGAACCAAGCCCTAATGTTTCATTCCCATTTGATCACCATATTATCACTATTGGTAAGAATTCTCTTGTTTTCTTAAGTGAACCATCTCTTCTCATTTTTTATTGTTTGCATGCATGTGTTATTTTTATATTGGTCCTTTGAGTATTTACCATTGTTATTCGTATTAACATGAATAATTTTTCTATTCAAATGATGCTTCTTAGAATAGTTTTTTATTGTGATCGTACTATCATCCTCCTTAGTAAGAATCTTCTCATATTTGTTGATAATTGCATGCAAGGTATTGAGTTGTTGGTGTTGATTAATGTTATTTTTCCTTTTTTCATATAGGCTTTACCTGCATATATTAAGGTCGATAAGCTCTATTTTCTCCATATTTTTGTTCTATCGAGCTTTACAAATTTTCATTTTGTATTTATATCCTTAAATCTGATTTGTGCATCATCCTAAAATCTGATTTGTGTCATAGTCATTGATATTGTTAAATAGTGGATTTACATAGCATAATTTGAACAAATTATAGTGATATACATATTTTGAATAAAAGATTGTTGATTAAGTGTGCCACATAATCTATAGTTAGTCTGGTGACTGATTTGTTAAAATGGCTTAGTTCATATGAGTTCATCTCAGTGATGGAAAAATCTCGTATCCGCGGATAAAATCTGTCATAGAAACATGACAAGTAGCTTAATGGATATCCACAGATAAAATAAATGGATATTTAAATACATGTTTTTTAATGGATACAAATACATGTTTAATGATACTCATATCCGCACATATCTATCTCTGTTAATAAATTAAGTATTTAAACATTATTAGTTTATTATACCATATCTTTTCATCTTCTTAAAAAAATAGTCTTCGTATATTTTTTGTTGAAATTTTCTGTAAAAAAATCTTCCACATCCATACAAATCCAATTTAACCATTTCATATTTAAGCTTATTCAATACTTCTGACCTCTTTTCAACGATTCCACCGCCCAACCAACCAATATCGTCTTTCCTCAGTCCAACCAGTGCCTCATTTCCCACTCATCTGTCTTCTTCTCTTCCACCATAACTCACAATCACAATATCTTTTATTTGTTTTGGTTCAAAATAAAATGTATGTATATTATGTTTGAATGCTATTAAGTTTTAATGAATAGGAAGAAAATTAATTTGATAAAACGTTGTTGTTAAATTGATAGCAAATTCTACTTGCCACCCCCAATTGTACCTGATACCCCCCAAAGCAAGTGAAATATCCTTTTTACCCTTTCTGAAAATAATATATTTTCTCAATTTTCGGGTCCATGCCGAAAATTTCACCCAATACCCGATATTTTGTAGAAATTATCGTGATTCAACACTTTTTGTATGTAACACCGATAATATTGAAATTTTCGATACCAACCACCGAATATTTTAAATTCCCGACATATACTATACCGAATTTTCTATATTTACAGAAAATTGGGAATTTTACCGGATTTTTCACACTACTAGTATACCGGATGTTACAAATTTCCGGTATACTAGAAATTTTAGAATCCCTAAAATTCCCAGTATGTGTCCAGAACTTGAAAAAAACATTTATTTTCATTGTATTGCTCACACCATCCTGTAAAAATGTATTCAAACGTAAAAACTACATAATATCAACAAGATTACATATAAAATTAAGATGACTTTCTAAGTTCTTCCTCCCAATGCCTAATTCGTCATGGATATGCTGATTCTCATGCTCTTTCCTATTTAGTACAATTCTCTCTCCACCGGGCAGTGACGGGAGACAAAGGACTATCATGTTTTAATTTTACATGAACCCAATGATTTGTTGACAAAACCAACAATAATGATTTTATGTCTGCTCGTACACATAAATGGAGCTATGGTAAGAGGGAAAAATGTATTATTAAGTGCCATTGACAAGGAGACAAAAACCACAATGTTCCTAGTCGCAATAGGATAACCCATATCATGAATCGACATCCATTTCTCTCTATTCCTATACACCCAAGTTTTCTACTTTTAAGGAATTCCTAACTTCATCAATAGTGTCATGTAACAATTTGGAAAACAATTTTGGGTGTTGATGAATTTGAGTATTCAACTGAGTTCGAATCAACTCCCATGACTCTTCACCTCATCCAAGTAAAGATGCAATAGCCCAAAAACCACAATTTCCATCGTCGCCCATATCAATTATGTCATTAATGTTCGGATGCATGAAACCAGGAAACTGAGATAAGTAAGTATGCCTAGAAGATATAGTGGACTATTGATTTTAACCTGAAATACTAGAAGGTTGACTTCCTGTTAGGTTTGTACATGATCTCTTTGTAGTATGACTCCTCTGCGAGGCCTCACCATACTCTCACTGTGAGGGATCACGATGAACATCACTCTCTTCACCCTTTATGCTCTTCTTAACTCCATTCTTCGACTTGTACTTTACCGGCGGTGAACACATAGAAGATATAGATGGATGTGTCAGTTCCCTAACTTTTTTCTTCAACACCCTCTGACCTACAATATCAAAAGAATTGAAATATGTCTTCAACTCTTCACATTCTACGTCTAAATCCTTCTTTGAACCACTATCCTATGGACCGTCAGTATGCTCTTGAATGTGTAATTTCTTCCAGAAAACATGAATTGGTTCTAAAGGAATATACAAGCCATGTATTTGGTAACCAACAAGTTGGCACATACAAGGTAACCCATGTGTAGATCTAATGAAGCAACCACAAATATCCTTGTTTGTACAAACACATTTTACCCTTTCTACCTCTTTCCCTATATGTTGTTTACATTGTCTTGAAACAAAACCGTACAAGTCGATATAGAATGAAGTGTTATACTGATGCTCAATGTTGACAGTAATTTTTTTGAAACGACACTCTAATTGAACTTAGCTGCAACTTTAGCATGGTGTTAACAACATCCCAACTACGACATAAATCTCCCTGACTATGTGTCAACATATTTCCAGTCTCCAATGCGCAAACTTCACCCTAAATAGTAATAATTAGACCATAATAAGATAGTAGTTTACATTATACTTATTAGTTAAATCAAATAAGATTTTGGTATACTTGTTCGTTGTTGTGTTTCCAAAATGAGTAACTATGTTTATCCATGCAGCAACAAACCTTTCTTTATACGGTGTCAACCATGTTTCATTCACATACTTAACAAACAAAGGTATATCAGCACAAATAGTCTCAAAGTGCTTCAAGTGCGCGAGATACTCACTCTCTATTAACATACATGATGTTGTATCATAGATTCATGACATGTTCATGTCTTTCTGATTTTACATACTCCTTACATTTCATGCTACATTTTTGGAAATGTGGAACAAACATAATAAATGTGTTAAATCTGGAAACATAACTTGAAGTGCATTCATCAAGGCAAGTTCTTGGTCCGTCACAACAACATTTGGTAGCAATTTCTAGAAAAAACAACTTTTTCAGCTTCTCCAGTGCCCATTTGAAGTTCTCCTCCCTTTCATGTTCCAAATAGGTAAACCCTACCGAAAACGTCAACTTTGTTAACGTAACGCCAACAATCTCAAGCAACGGTAACCGATACCTATTTGCCTTGTATGTACAATAAAAAATCAACACCAAGGGAAACATATTAAACATCTTCACTAAATCAGGACGTGTCTAGAAGATATCAACAACATTTGAGTCTTCCATATTTCTTGTCCAACACATGTACTTTTCTTTATGAATAAGACTCAACAACATTTGAATTTCCATCAATGAACCTCTCTTGCTTTCATTGTACATAGCTCTAGATTCATATACTTGCGTAACACTAGTGAGGTTTTCCGGATCTTTGTCTTTCATGACGAAAATTATGTGTCACAGAGGCATGTTATACTTCGTCATGTCATTCACAAACTGTCTCTCACGAGGTTTTAGACGACCCAATATGATATGGCCTAATAAATCCTGAGATAGTCTATGATTATGAAACCCACACAAAACACTCACCCTCTAACCAATAACACTTGGCGAAGATCTCATCCGAAAGGGGCATTTCACTTTCATACTATACAAACCATCCTTCTATGAGGATTGACTACTTTCAGACGATTTTCTTTTATAATTTCCTCCTCTTTCACAATCCCTAATCAATTTATCTTTCCTATCTCATTGTCCATTTGCACTATCTGAACGGACGATTACAACTATAATACCACGTTGCTTGCTAATATTCTGTGCCCAGGCTAATACATCGACTCGACTCTCAAAAAACTGTCGTTTAAATACAAAAAATGTATAGTATCAAAATCATAAAATACAACGAAATAATATTAATTTTGAATCGATTACATATAATACATACTTTGTTTGTGGTGAAAAACTGAGTGTAATCGCTACACAAATCCGTAGATGATCCTACCGGTTCCGGACCGCACAACGTAAGTATTTTCTCATAACAAACATGCTACCGGTAATTTCAAGTAAAACTGAATTTCTCAGTATACTGGAAATTTGAAATTCACGGAATACCAGAAATTTGAAATTCCCGGGATACCAGAAATTTGAAATTCCTGGGATTATTCCTTCCAACTGCCTTTTCAGACCCTTCGGCTCGACAATATGGAACCTCTCAAAAGAAAGCAAGAACAACACTTGTCTTTCCCTATTGGAAAACTAGATACCGGTAATTTAGAATTCCCGGTATCATTGTTCAAAATATTGAGTTTAATACCGAAAATTATGGAATTACCGGTAAGAATTACCGAGGATTTCGAAATTTCTGATAAAGATTACCGGATATTACAATATTCTTGGTATAAACTCTGAAATTTCAAAAACTCCGGAGAAGACTTTAGTTGCATTCCATTTATCATAACTGGATAATCAAGTCCATCAAACTCTAATGATACAATTTACATTTTCATCCGTTTATCCATACTTGACTTATCATAAGATTAGATCATAGTTGTCATCATAAAAAATAAGTTTTTTTATTAAAAGAATATCACTTACAAAATAAGTTTCTACATGCTTAAATTAATATCGAGAAGAATAAAATGAAATGAAATTTTAAGGTGTTAAATAGATTTTAAAAATGGAAGCTCAAGAAAATACGAAAGAACAAGTAAAAAGTCATAAATAAAGGATAGAAAATAATAATAGACAATTGGAGAATATATTATGCAAATCTACATCATAGTAATTATTACATGATAACAAGTAAGATGAAAGTAGAAAGAAGCGTAAAGTAAACGAAAACTGAAAGAAAGTTGATTTATTCAGCAGCATAGGAAAGAGATCCATGTCAACATGAAAAAGTTAATAAAATATTCACAAAAGTTCCGAGTCCCACAAAACAATTCCATTTCCATTTCATCAAGATCTCTCTCTTCGAACTGTGTGTGAACTCGTTCACTCGTTCACTTACTAACTCACTAACTCGTCAATGGCGAAGAGCAACGAAGAACCTAATTCGAATCTGAATACTAACAAACCACCGTTGAAGAGAACAAAAACACTCGCACAACATCCTTCTCTCAATCTCAGAGTCTCTATCGCCGCCGCCGACAATGGAATCGGGAATTCATCTTCATCTTCAACCAAAACCGATTTCGAACAACAACAATGGAACTACCCTTCTTTTCTTGGCATTGGTTCCACCTCCAGAAAAAGAAGACCGCCACCTCCTCCCAAACCTTCCAACCTCACTCCGAACCTAAAACCTCCCGTCTCCGACTTCCAAACCAAACCTCACTCCCAACCTAAAACAACCTCTTCGCCACCTTCTCTCCCCATCGCCATCACAAAACAACACTCTATCTCCTCTCCAATTTTCTATCTCGTTTGTTACTTTCCTTCTTCTAACTTCTATTCATACAATCTAATGATTCATTTTTATTTTCAATTTCTTACCTTTTTTTTTTTTTGCAGTTCATCATCACATGTGTTGTTTTTGTGCCCTATTCAGCTTATCTACAATACAAGCTTGCCAAACTCAAGGTATTGCGTGCTCACAAGTTTAAAAATACATGTTTGAATTGACTTATTTGAGCTTATCTTATACCATAAGTTCTGTGACACTCTTCGGAAAAGCTTATTAAAACAGCCTATACCATTACTCGTAAACTTTTTTTGAGCTTATTAAAACAGCTTATAGCATTATTCATAAACTTTTTGTCAAGCTTATTTTTGTAAGTTCTCAAAGATAACTTATGAAAACAACTTATAGCACATATAAAAATAATTTACATTTATTTTATCTTTGGTTAAAAAAATAGCTTATACAAGCTTTTCTATGCGTGCTTATTTTGATAGGCACTTATGCTATAAGCTCCGAATAAGCCGTTTATCCAAACAGACTAATTCAAGTAGCTTATAGCTTAAAACTTATAACTGATCAAATTTTATCTCAATTTCATCCTTGTAATCTTAATTAAAAAAATTAAATAAACATATTCTATTTATATCATTTCAAATTTATAAGTTAGTTCATTAATTAATTTGGACAAATACTACAAATTCAATCAACTAGCTTATCGGCCATCGGATATCTTTTAGCAAAGAGACTGTTTGGTTATTGTCACTTTCTTACGAGCTTATAGCTTATTTTGATATGCTAATTGAAGTAAGTTGTAGCTTAAAGCTTATAGCAATTGAATTTTCTCACAAATTTACCCTTGTGATCTTGATTTAAAAATTAAAAAATTAAATAAAGATATTTTATTTATGTCATTTCAAATTTATAAGCTAGTTCAACTGTTTATTTTTTTCAGACACTACAAATTCAATTAGTTAGATTATCCACTATCAGCTAGCTTTTAAGCTCATCCGCTACAAGATAGCTTATCAGCCATAATCCACTTTTTATCAAATGGAGTTTTAATTGATTTCTTATTTGTGTTGGATTGGATCCGTTATTTACTTACTTATTTATGAAGTCAATTTATCTGGTTTCAGGATATGAAACTTCAACTTTGTTGTCAAATTGATTTTTGTTCTGGGAATGGAAAAACATCTTTACAAAAAGATGTTGTTGATGATGGTTCCTTTTCTTATTACATTCTGAATGCAGATAGTAGAACAATTTCTTTGTATATTGTGCTTTTCACACTTGTTTTGCCTTTTGTATTGTACAAATATATTGATTATCTTCCTCAAATGATTAATTTCTTGAGGAGAACAAATAGTAATAAAGAGGATGTACCATTAAAGAAGAGAGTTGCTTATATGGTAGATGTGTTTTTCTCCATATATCCTTATGCAAAGCTGCTTGCACTTCTTTTTGCAACTCTCTTTCTTATAGCGTTTGGTGGTTTGGCGTTGTATGCGGTTACTGGCGGTAGCATGGCTGAAGCACTTTGGCATTCATGGACTTATGTAGCTGACGCAGGAAATCACGCTGAAACGGAAGGAATGGGCCAGAGAATCGTCTCTGTCTCAATTAGCGCAGGTGGCATGCTTATATTTGCCATGATGCTTGGGCTTGTTTCGGATGCTATATCGGAGAAGGTTGATTCACTTAGAAAAGGGAAGAGTGAAGTGATCGAAAGAAACCATGTACTCATTCTTGGGTGGAGTGACAAATTGGTAATCATTTAATTGGTTTTCCTGGAAAAAACTTGAGTTTTTATATTAGAATTATAATTTGATGTTTGGGAATTCATTTTATCCGATGGTTATGGATCCCCTAGGAAAATTGGGCTTCCTTGCATAAACATACATTATGGAGTTTTTCCCTCTGTACGAGTGTTATGCATCTGAGTGCATTAGTTACTTTTCTTGATAGATAAGACAAATGAAGGTTGATAAATTATATTTTATCGCAGGGCTCACTTTTGAAGCAGCTAGCAATAGCAAATAAGAGTGTTGGTGGTGGTGTTATTGTGGTGCTCGCTGAAAAGGAAAAGGAAGAAATGGAAATGGATATAGCAAAGCTAGAATTCGGTTTCATGGGGACGTCTGTAATATGTAGAAGTGGCAGTCCACTTATACTGGCTGATTTAAAGAAGGTATTGCCATTGGATTTTGTTCTTCATTCAGGGAAAATAGGGTAACTTGAGTCTTAGCATAGTCTTTGTGATCATTCTTTATTCTTTATTATGTATTTGTAGGTTTCAGTTTCAAAGGCACGTGCAATCATTGTTTTAGCTTCAGACGAAAATGCAGATCAGGTCATTTACCTTACTTGTTAGTTGGTATTGTTGTTTTGTTGGCAATTAACTCTTGCATTGGAACTTCTTCTTAGTCAATATTTTCCGCGAATTTATGTCTCCAGAGTGATGCACGTGCTTTAAGAGTTGTTCTTAGCTTAACTGGTGTAAAGGAGGGATTAAGGGGGCATGTTGTTGTGGAGATGAGTGACCTTGACAATGAACCCCTAGTGAAACTTGTTGGTGGGGAACTCATTGAAACAGTTGTTGCACATGATGTAATTGGACGTTTGATGATTCAATGTGCTCTGCAGCCTGGCCTTGCACAGGTCATTATTCAAATTACTCATTCACTCTATTAAGCATTGCTGGAATTTGTAATGGCTAAAGTGTTATGGACTTGATGAAATCACTGGTGCATTTGGTTTCCAGTTACTTAAACTTGGTGTCATTCTGTGTTTGTTGATTTGTTTTCTTCCCTTGGCCAGATATGGGAGGACATTCTGGGATTTGAGAATGCTGAATTTTACATAAAAAGATGGCCTGAATTGAATGGTCTTCTTTTCAAAGACACATTAATTTCATTTCCTGATGCAATACCCTGTGGAGTTAAGGTTTCTGCAGATGGAGGGAAGATTGTCATGAATCCAGATGATAATTATGTTCTGAGAGATGGTGATGAAGTCCTTGTCATAGCTGAGGATGACGACACCTATGCTCCAGGCCCTCTGCCAGAGGTAATCTTTATGTTCTAGCTGGCTTTTCAGCATTGGATCCATTTAGTATGTCTGCCTTATTGGAAACTATGCCAATTAGATTAGGTATTAAAATGTCGTATACCTTGCACATTTTCTTGGATTCATTAAATTATTGATCATAGGTGACTTGGGTAATGCATTTTTGTAGTCAGAAACCAACATTACATATTACATCTTGTTTTAATACTGTATAATTTGTATAGGTACGCAAGGGCTATTTCCCCAGGTTACGTGACCCCCCTAAATATCCAGAGAAAATATTGTTTTGTGGCTGGCGCCGTGACATTGATGATATGATCATGGTAATCCCCTAAATTTTGTTAATTCCATATTGCTGCAAATATCCTTATATTTTAAGACGCTTCATTGCTGTTATGCACTATCGTATTGATGTGTAAGAAGGACTTATTTACCATTTGAGGAAACATAAAATAGGTCGAATCAAGCTACATTTAAAAGATCTTGATTACTGTGGAATTACTAAACAAGATTGAATTTTGACACTATCAAAGGTTGTATTTGAAAATACAGAATTAGCTGCAACATATGCCAAGCATATAAGATATGTGATCAAATATGTTTTATGTATGTGATCTACTATGCTCACATGGAATGGATTTGTCATTATCACTCTCTAGTTAAGGAAACAAGATGACACCAAACAATAGCGCAGGAATAATCTTTCTGTAGATATTATGGGATCGGTTTCACCGTTTAAATGTTCAATTATTGAAAGGCATCACATTTTATTTTTATCTAATCTACTGAATGAGGGGGAAATATTAGATTTAGAAGGAAATCTTAAAACCTGTTGAAAAGTTAGAGCGTAAGACTTTGGAGGTGTGAGAGATTGAGAGGATATAGAATGGATATGGGTGGAAGTGAAATCTGCATTAATTGATTGTCCTTAACCTAAACCTCAGTTCAATACCAGATGCTAGAGGAGTATTATGAGCAGATATTCTCTTCCAATCATCCCTCAACCATGCCTCCAGTTAGGGTTTGTTTATTTAGATTTTTCTTAGAAGTTATTTTTCATTAAAAAATTGTGACAATTCAATACATTTTTCACGAAGGAGAAAAATTGTCAGTTTTAGTGTATTTTTTTTCTTTCAAATTTTCTCCAAAGGCGCCTTATCATCAATTCATCCTTGATGTTACGGTTCAACAATTCCTTAATAGCTTACTACACTCTTAACAAAAATAATCAGAACTGGTATTTTTCTTTCGCAAGACTATCAGGAGTCTCCATGGTACACAGCACACACCCTTTGGGCGTGGTACTCTTTTCTGGTAAGCACGTCTTTGCTTGGGCCCACAGTAAATCCAGTCAGTTTCAAGCTCCTGCATTTGGTGATTTAATCCTTAGCCAAATAACCATTCTACAGATCAGAAAAATAATATTTGTCCAAGTTGCCGCACCTTAAGCATTTTGTATTTGATATCTTTTGGTATGAAATCTGCAAAAAGGTTCAACACCCTAGTTTAATTAATTAAGGTTCAATGTCTTGACTAGTAATAGTTTATGTAAGCATCAGAGCGATACTTATATTACAAATCTACGGAAATTAAGATATTATTCAGTAAGAAACTGCACTGTGTATACAGGATACTGTGATAATGGTAAGTAGTCACATGATTGTAATTACTAATAGATCCATCAACAATATGAAACAAAATCTGAGCTTAGCTTCATAATCTTCTAATTTATCTTTCATCATTTTTGTTTTGCAGGTTTTAGAAGCATTCTTGGCCCCTGGTTCAGAACTCTGGATGTTCAACGAGGTTCCTGAAAAGGCAAGAGAGAGGAAACTTGCTGCTGGCGAACTTGACGTTTTTGGGCTAGAGAACATAAAGCTTGTCCACAGGGAGGGAAATGCTGTCATTAGGCGGCATCTGGAGAGTCTTCCATTGGAGACTTTTGATTCTGTAAGTTTCAAATCTTTCTCTCTTCATATTTATAGCTCGAAATGCGTAAGTGACAAGTGTGCACTGAGTGAGAAAGGAATCAATTTGCATTTATGCACCATATCCATGTGAATGTTTAGAGTTTGATGTCACGGTGAATAGCCAAAATGTATAGCTGGACATAAATAGATGATCATATTTTATGCTAATGGTAATTGATTTTGGAAAATTGATTGAGAATCCTGCTATCTCATTTACTATTATTATTTTCGATTATTAGAAATATACTACTTTCTCTTATAAAATGACCTGATTAGAATGACTGCCTCAATGTAACTGGTGGATGCGATAAAACAAAATTTATGTGAACATATAATTAGGAGAAAAAGTGCATGTTGAAGTAGGAGTTCAAGTGTCATAGAATATCCTCAGATTCAGGACAGTCTAACAAGGTAATGGAGACTATTCTTCAACTGTATACTAACTCTAAGAAGACAGATCCTTATTCTTGCAGATGAGTCAGTGGAGGACTCTGTTGCTCATTCCGACTCAAGATCCCTAGCTACCCTTCTGCTCATTCGTGATATACAGGTATCCACTATTAGGGTTATGATGGTGTTCATATAATACTACTTATGCTTTCGAAAATACAATACTACTGTCGCACTGTTTCGTGAACTTATTGGAAATGAAAATCATCCCCATCCCCCACCTTTTTTTTGTAGTCGAGACGTCTACCATACAGAGACACAAAGTCAACTTCTTTGAGGTTATCCGGGTTCTCTCACAACTCATGGATCCGTGAAATGCAGCAAGCTTCAGATAAATCAATTATAATTAGTGAAATTTTGGATTCTAGAACTAGAAATCTAGTTTCTGTGTCCAGAATTAGTGATTATGTATTATCTAATGAGCTGGTTAGCATGGCACTAGCTATGGTGGCTGAAGACAAGCAAATCAACCGCGTTCTTGAGGAGTTATTTGCAGAGGAGGTAACTTTCAATTGAACTGATTTGTGCTTTTTCATGCCCACTTGATGGATTTTAGCTGAATTTCAATGTCTTTGGCCGTAATCCATTTAATTTCTTTGGAACATTCAATTCTCTAAATGTGAAATTGAAACTTCCAGTTTAGGATTTTTGAGGGTTTTGTTTATTTTATACGGTTTTAGTTAGATTTCAATTTCAAAATGACATATAATGTTGGAACTGTGGTGTACTTATGACAGGGGAACGAGATGTGTATTAAACCTGCAGAGTTCTATTTATTTGATCAAGAGGAGCTATGTTTTTATGATATAATGATTAGGGGTCGTACAAGAAAGGAAATCGTTATAGGATATCGCCTGGCCAGCCAAGAACGTGCTATTATCAACCCTTCAGAAAAATCAGTGACAAGAAAATGGTCACTTGATGATGTTTTTGTTGTTATTGCCTCAGGAGAATGACAGAATGAAAGGAATAGTATAATATCATTCTTGTTCGTTATCTTATGTCTTCATCAGATATCCCTTCCTTTCCCTCCCCATTTAACTTGCCAAAATGTACTGACAGGGGCACAGCTAGTTAACTGATGATAGCAGTTGGGAATTTGAAGACTCCTTAAATTTCTAAGGAACAATGGTTCGAAAATTCCTCAAGATAATGGTTTATTGTGTTATTTAATGTGAATTATTGTATCTGTAACAAAACTGTAACTTGTAAAATAATCTTTCAGAAATAGATGTAGGTGACTAGGGTGTAGGGACAAGTTCAAGTTGCGGAGGATAACGCATCTTTAGAATCTTTGGACTCAATGAGAGTGAGAAAGATGTTGTACTGATTCAAAAAGGTCTATATATAAAATTCACTTTTGTTCTTTTTATATTAAGTCAGTAGGCAGCTTGAGAACTATTTTTATAAAAAGTAGGCTTAATTAAATTTTTGTATTGAAATTACAGTCAGTTAACCATCTATAAAATAATACAAACGGATGACGATGATGAATTGACGGTGTAAAATTTTGTATAATAATAGTATATAGTAATTGCATCTCCAATGGGGATTATGTCTATGTCCGGAATATCACCAAAATGGCCAAGTAGGAACGAAGTGTTGCCTATTGTCTCAGGTGGAGGTCGGTCAATATGTCTATGTCCGGAATCTCACTAAAATGGCTAAGTAGGAGCTGGTGATGAAGACAATCTATTAATTGCAACGAAGTGTTGCCTATTGTCTCATGTGGAGGTCGGCCAATATGTCTATGTTCGGAATCTCACCAAAATTGCTTAGTAGGAACTGGTGACGGAGACAATCTAAATTGCTTAGTAGGAGCTGTTGACGGAGACAATCTATTAATTGCAACTAAGTGTTGCCTATTGTTTGAGGTGGAGCTCGGTTGTGGTGAGGTAATGGCTCCTGGAAGCCCTTCAAAGAAGAAGAAACATTGGAATGGTTAGTACAATCTTGTAAACTATGAGAGGAAGGCTTCCAGAAGGACGTAGATACCTATGGGCATGGTGCCTCTTCTGATCCGACTTCACAAATTACTGCTTTGAAGGTGTCCCTTGATGAAAAGAAGAATTATTAATAATGTGTGAGTGAGAGTGAATTTAAATTATATATTTTTCTTCACGTGCAATCCCTTATATGTGAGAATTGGTTGAAGTGTCTGAAATCTCTATAAGACTCGCGTGCAATCCCTTATATATGAGAATTGGTTGAAGTGTCTGAAATCTCTATAAGACGTAGACTTCTCTTGAATTTTTGGCGGGTCAGAACAATTAGAGTTTATACATATTGAGTGGCTTCATCCTGATCCTTGGACTTCTGGTGTTCCACGTTTTTGGTTAAAGAATCAGGTAGGCCCATGATACAAGAACCAAAATCAAAAGTTGTTGGTAATATAATTAATGATCTGTAGTTTGTTGCTTTTACACTAGATCATGATACACTAACATGTGCCTATATATAACCTTAATTTGGCATTGCTTCTTCAATCTTGAGCATAAATATCATATAATTGTAATGTACCTGTTTTTTTGAAACAACGGACTCGGTATGCCGCAGAATAGTCTTATCTTTTGATTTGGATCTTGTTGGAGTCTAATTAACATAACCATGTAAAAAATGTACGTAAAATGCGTGTAAATTTTTTGAATCTACACATTAAGGTTAACAAAGGTTCATAATGGTTTTAAGCATACCTCATATCCTACGCTAACGAGGCTTGTCGGCCATGCAACAAACAAACCTATTGCTTGTTCTACCGTTGTTGCATCTGAAACATCGTCAGGATATGGTAATAATGCATTCGGCTCTACTGCAATATCAACCACGACTTTCAAACATCCAGTAAGGAGTTGTCTAGTGTGAAGCAATTCTCCGCTAGTGTTATGTACTTTTCCCTTGCCAACCATCCGATAATATGGTGACGATAAGTAGAGGTGACAAGGGGAAATGCCCTAAAACTAATAATAAATATGAAATTGTTAATGTGTGTATATGGAAATTACATAATTTAAGCTAATAGTTCAATTTCATAAAAATATATATAATTATCTCTGGAATGTTCGGTTGAAAGTTACAGTTGATACTATCTTTTTTCGAACCATCTTTAAAACATGCTGAAGCACTAGCCTCTTTTTCTTTCCTTAATGCACGAACTTCAGCTTCCAGTGCTTCCAATTTTGAATTAAGTTCTTTATTACTAGGAGCCTTTCCTTTTTTAATATTCAAGGAGGTCGGAGTGATCCCAAATTCCTTACCCCTCACCCGACCCGAATACTCACAGACATCTAATGCCCGACTAAGTATGCTCCTAGTATCATCTGGAGATAAAGACTGAGATAACGCCTCCTGAAAATCAGATGAATATTGAATACTTGTCAAATATTTGTTAATAAAGTTTTGATTTAATTAAAGAAATAATGTTCTACTTACACATTTCTCATATACTTGTATAACATCTTCTTTAGAAACTTCAGATTTGCCCACACGAACTTCCTTCCACAAAACATGTGCAGAAAGAGATATTTCAGAACTTTTCTCCTTCTGCAACTACACATTTATTCATATAATATGATCAAATAAAACTCATGATGAACAAATATATTATTTCAATTTATAGATACTTACCATAGATTGTTCTAAGCATCCATATCTAACACGTCCTTTTCTGTATGGATACGCGATACTTGATGCTCTTTCCTGATTTGTGTCACTTATTCTTTTAAATTATGGGGTTTTCCGTTTGGATTTAAACGCATCCCATTCTTTTGGTGAAATCAAACTTTCATATTTCTTTGGAAGCTCCGCATCAACATGATTACCATCTTCATCCCTAAGATATTTGGATGATAAAAATGTTCTAAACCCCCTTAGTAGCTTTCCGGCCAATTTAAGACAAAAATCTCTTCTATCATCTTCGATATTGAAACATCTCTAAGAAAAATATACACATTGTGTGTTAGTACAAGTAATTTAAAAGACATAATTAGTTCTCATAATTAAAGACATAATTATTGTACCTTTATCTCGGTCCAAATGTTGTCTTTGGATTCTTTTAACTCTTTTTTTCTCCAATCATCACAAGTAATTGGAATCCCATTCCTTACCAGTGCACCAATGAAACTAGTCAATGTATGACCGTTAGGTTCTATAAGCTGCTCATGTGGGCTCCAATGCACATCTAAAATGATGCCTCAATATCTACCATGGATCACTTTCCGCATCACTATTATGCCTCTTCTAATCTCGTCTTCCGTAGATACCTTTTTATTACCTCCTTCATGCGTAGAATCATCATCATGTGGGTGATCATCGTTAGTGGTCATATCTAACCTGTAATAAAGAAACCAAGGATATCAAATATAAATTATAATGAAAGCAACTGAAAATGAAAAATAAAGAAACAAAGGATATCAAATATAAATTATAATGAAAGCAATTGAAAATGAAAAATAAAGAAACCAAGGATATCAAATATAAATTATAGTGAAAGTAATTGAAAATGAAAATGACATAATCTATAACATTTTATTATATTACCTCTTTCACTAACATCTCTTTCTTTTCTTTGTTGGAATATTAATTACTTGTTTCTTAGCAATGTGGACGGATGAATTGATCCAAATTCTTTCGTTATGATCATTTCTGATATATGACTCATCCGCTATAAGATCCTCATCTTGATCATTTCTATTTAACTCATTCCATCTAATGCATGACTCATTCTCAACATCAATATCACATTGATCAACACCGCTATCATCAACCACTTTGTTAGAGAAAAACACTATAGACCATTTTCTACTCGTCGGGTCATTCACATAGAACACTTGTTTAGATTGAGATGCTAGAATAAAAGGCTCATCTTTGTACCCCACCCTAGTAAGATCAACTTGCAAAAATCCAGACTTATCCATTCATATGCCACTACTATTTACCCACTTGCAACCAAAGATGGGAATCTGAAACTTCTCGTAATCAAGCACCAAAATGTGCTCAATAACTCCAAAATATGACAAATTTGCATATTTGGGGTTTAAGTCCTTCATACTTGATATATGCATTGCTTCAGCTAGCACGGTGGCACCACTATTTTGCATATTACTCTTATCATCTTGTTCTTTAGTATAAAATGTGTATCCATTAATTGCGTATGCGCTATGAAAAAACACATGCAAAATTGGACCATATGCCAAACATCTCAACCTTTATGTTATCGAAGCAGTATCTGAAGAGCGCTTCGAATAAATATGATCCTTTAACCAGTGTATGAAACTTTGATTGTGCTCTCGTACTATCCAATTTCATTTCTGTTCGGATTTAACCTTCGGAGTACATCCTTGTGCATTTCAACATATGGCTCAAACTCATTATCATTGTGCAGAACATACAAATGCACTTGATCTCGTTCATCCCTTGATACTATCACAATTTTATTTCCAATTATTTTGTTACCTTCCTTTTTTTCAAAAATCTGAGCTTTGGGGAGTCCAATCGATTGGACGTTGGACAAATATTCAATAAAAAACTCAACAGCTTCTTCAACAATGTATCGTTCAACAATACAACCCTCTGGTCGACTTCGGGTTTTCACGTACCCTTTTAATATTTTCATATACCGTCCAGCAGGGTACATCCATCTCATATAAGCTAGTCCACACAACTGTCTCTCTTTCACAAGACGAATAACTAGATGAACCATTATGTCAAAAAAAGAGGGAGGAAAATACATTTCAAGCTCATACAAGGTAATTACAATCTCTTTTTGTAGTGTTGGTAAGATCTCGGGATCGATCACCTTACTACAAATTGACCTAAAGAAAAAACACAATTTAGTTATGGCACTTCTTACTTTTTCTGGAAAAATAAAACGTATACCTATTGGTAGAAAATGTTTCATTATAACATGGCAATCATGTGTCTTAAAACTCTTCAACTTGAGGTCTTTCATAGACACAAGGCTTCTAATATCTGAAGAGTATCCTTCTGGAACCTTAACTTCACTCAGAAACTTACACAATTTTTTTCTCCTTTCTAGATAGAGTAAAAGCAGTAGGTGATAGGTATGTTCGTCTTCCTTTCTTCACGGGTGATAATTCAGTTCTCTTTCCCATTTTTAACATGTACTCCCTTTCTTTAAGGTCATCCTTAGGCTTTCCTTTTATATTGAGTAACGTACCGATAACACTTTCAAATACATTTTTTTCAATATGCATAACATGGAGAAAACGTCTCATGTACAAAGACTTCCAATATGGCAATTCAAAAAATATCAACCTCTTCTTCCACCCACCTTTGACAACCTTATGTGCAAAAGGCTTGCCAAACTCAGTACGCACATCTTTCACCTTTTCAAAAACTTGGTCACCTGACAATACGGGTGGAGCTTTACGCTGTTCGGTGTCTCCATTGAATGCTTTTCTCCACCCACAGTAGTGATATTTAGAATGTAAGAATCTACGATGACCGAGAAACACATTCTTCTGATAAAGTTCCAATCGAATCGTATCGGTTCCATCTTCACAAACAGGACACGCGCGTTGACCTTTAATGATATACCCAGATAGATTCCCGTATGCTAGAATATCATTAACATCACCCTCAAATTGAAACTTTCTTTCCTATATCCATCATAAACCTTCACACCTTTCTCCCACAAAATCTTTAAATCTTCGATCAAAGGTGTCAAGTATACGTCTATGTCATTCCCTGGTTGTTTATGCCCAGAGATTAACATAGATAACATGATGTACTTACGCTTCATACATAGACATGGAAGTAGATTATAAATCATAAGAATCAGATGCCATGTGGCATGTGAGATACTTTGAAGACCACGCGGGTTCATTCCATCAGTAGATAATGCCAAGCGAAGGTTTCTTGCTTCTTCTCCAAAGTCAGAATAATCATTATCAATTTTCGACCACTGTGGTGAATCAACCGGATGTCGATACTTTCCATCAATAATTCTTTCATCTGCATGCCAAGTCAGGTGTCTTGCATCGGTTTCACTACGAAACATGCGCCTAAATCTCGGAATTATAGGAAAATACCATAAGACTTTTGCTAGAGACAATCTTTTCTTATATCGAGACAAACTACATTTAGGGCACTCAGTTAACGATGCATATTCGTTACGAAACAAAACACAATCGTTTGGACAAGCATGTATCTTATCATAACTCATGCCAATAGAGTACAACATTTTTTTGCCTCATAGGTTCAATTAGGAAGAACATTATCCTTCGGTAGCATTTCTCTCATAAGGGCCAACAACTCTGTGAAACTTTTATCCGACCATCCATTGCCCGCCTTTAAGTTGTACAACTTTAATATCGCAGACAGTCTTGAGAATTTAATGCAACCTTTATACAACAATTTCTTTGCATCGCTTACCAACCTCTCAAACATTTCAGGACAATCATGAAGATCTTCTTCAAGTGCTTCTACAATATCTTCAACTCGATCACAATCGTATGTTTCCGTGTATTTGTTGTCTGAAGCATAGGTCGTATTACTTTTCCCACTCGGTTCAACATTCTCATTAATTTTCTCACCATGAAATTTCCAACAATGATAACTTAGATCAATTCCATGCCTCAATAAATGCGATTTCAATCCATCTGCGTCAACCTTACCAATATAA
Organism: Lathyrus aphaca; assembly: GCA_963966055.1. Taxonomy (NCBI): domain Eukaryota; kingdom Viridiplantae; phylum Streptophyta; class Magnoliopsida; order Fabales; family Fabaceae; genus Lathyrus; species Lathyrus aphaca. Next base: position 4,201,859 of record OZ014519.1, read on the forward strand.
TAACAACCCAAGCAAGGACATTTCATTCGACTAGGGTTTTTAACGTGTTGAACAACAAACTTAACGAATTCCACAACCCCATTCTCGTACTCTTTGGACAATCGATCGACAAAAATCCATTTTTTATCCATGGTTTTTCTACTTATTAAGGAAACCAAAATAAGCCACACAATTTTTTATCCATGTTATTCTACCATCGCACGCTATTCACAAATAAGCCACACAATATTTCTAAACACGAATTTTCCAAGCTAGAACTAATAATCAACACTTTTTTAATCTCAAACTAAATGTGTACTAACAAATCAAACTAAACTTGATTAAAATAATAAGCACTTTCTCAATCTCAAAAAGAGATTAAAATAATAAACTATTCCCATTAAAATAATAAGCACTTTCTCAATCTCAAAAAGAGATTAAAATAATAAGCACTTCTTCAAACAATGTCAACCATATACAAAAAGATATTAAACTAATAAACACTTCTACAACAATGTCAACTATATACAAAAAGAGCTTAAAATAATAAGCACTTCTTCAACCAATGTCAACTATATTCAAAAAGAGATAAGTTATTTTCTTCTTTATAAGCACTTATATCATCAATGTCATCTTTATAATCTACTTCTATCATCAATGTAACATATTTTCATGCTTGCCATAAATAGAGATGAATTCGTGCTTGCCCTAAACAGAGAAGAAACTTACCAAAAATGAGACAGTGTACGGTGGAGGAAAGAACACGGCGGCAACAGTAAACGTCACGGAGGAGCACAATGGTGGACGGCGGTGGTGATTGAAGCTTCGTTAGGTCGAAAATGGTCGTTCACACATTTGTTCGTAGAGAGAGGGAAAGAAAGATATGAAAATAGAAACTGCGTATTCTAATTATTTCATATAATTAGACCTTAGACAACGCTTTTGATTTTATTTATTTTTTTAAATTAAAAGACCTTAGACAGCGTTTTCCTCAAAAGCGTTGTCTAAGATATACCTTTAAAACTTAAAAGCGCTTTCTGAAAGCGCTGTCTAAGGTCTATCTTAGACAACGTTTTTTCAAAAGCGTTGTCTAAGGTATGACTTTTAGCAACACTTTTATTATTATTTTTTAACAGTTTCCGTGATTTATTTTATTTTTTACTTATAGTAGTGCTTTCTTAATAAATTGCTGTCTAAGATGCGTTGTTAAATGTCATTTTTAGCATAGTGTGTAGACTAAAGGCCTTAGGCTGAAGAAGTCTAAAATGACCAATCAGTTGAAATTGTGATTAAAATAAGTACTAATGAAAACTTACTATCATTGAGAAGGCATAAAAAACACATGGCAATGTGAAGTAGTCACAAGTTTTGAGAAGTGGCTAAAATAGACAATGTTGTAGTTTTCTATATATAACTTAAGATGCCTAAGATTTAAAATTTTCTCATTTTTCTCTTTGTTTTCATTCTGTCTTGTCTCTTATGAATTATCATAGATCAAGTTGAAACCATGTTTGACATGATGTTGCATCGTAGTTGTGTATCTTTGGGTGGCTATTATTGCTGGTTATGCTCAAAGCGGAAAAAGATGTCATCTCTTGGAACACGATGTTAGCTGGTTATGCCAGACATGGATTTAGCAGACAAGCTTTAATGATATTTGAGTCAATGAATCAAGCATGTGTTAAGCCTGACGAGATTACAATGTAGACCAATACGCATGATGAAAAATGTCATCTTATATCATTATTTTTATGCTACTGCCTTCTCCGATATATTTCTAATGCTTTATCTTATTTCAATAGAATGATATTGGACAAAGGGTATTGCACGCCTTTGAAGCTGATAACTCTATGGCATCTCAAAAATACTATTCAGATTTTGAATGAAATAACTAATTGAATAATGTTTATCTATTAGTATATGAATTTGTAAGACCTCTTTAAAATAATTTATGAAAATAACTTAAGATAGTTTTTTTCATAAACTCTTCAATTATGCATCTTCCCAATTCGTTTCCTCTTCAAGTACTTGTTTGAACTCGTAGAATTAAAAAAAACCAATTAAACTTGTCTTAATATGTTCCATTGTATAATTTATTTACCAATTTATAACTCAGACATTTTTCCTTGTATTTGAAGATGAACACTTTATGCAGTCTATTAATCAAATAAACTTTAATTCTCTCTTTACACTTGCACTGAAGATGTCTCTTATTAGTAAAAAAGGATCATTGGTGATAAGTTGGCTAATATATTTATTAAATTCAGTTATTATTACATTTGGACAAAGTGTTGGCCAATATCATGTCATGCCTGTAATATTTGCATTTTCAATCATCTTAACATTCATATACAAAAGAATAAATCACAATGTAATATTTGCAATACAAATCTAAATGCTTACAATTCTGCAATACTTTGATGAATGATAGTAGTCTGTTGTGGATATTCATTGTTTCTACTTCAAAAACAGATGCTCAATATTTATTATTTATTATATAATAATTCATTTCAATTGTTAGAAACAATTTTTGTCCTTCAACAAATTTTACTTTTCCATAATATCTACGTTTTACAACAAGAATGTATCACCTATATGTGAATCAATAGTAAATGATGAATTTGTTGTCTAAACTTATTTTTCATGGATGATAATCATTGGAGGATATTTTAAGAAATATGCTGAAGATTCAACCTCATGGTCTCATTTATTTCTATTTGTTATTAATCTTTGAGGATGCACTTATTGCAGATAAAAATAAAAACAATTGTATTCTATAACATATTAAAATTTTGTAATGAGATGGTTATTTATTCATGTTTGATATTGTGACAATCAATTACTTTTCTACTAATTTAAAATAAATGATTGAGATTCATAAATTTATTTAAACATTATATAGTATCTTTAATGTTAAAAATGTGATTGAAATACTTTAAGATGTGACGCAAGACATAACCAGTTAGATTAAAAAAAGTACATAAATATTATTTTTATTCTACACTTGACAAAATATAAAATATTTCAAACCCATATAATTCAAAAAGATTAACTTTAATTCTATTTCAAATAAATAATTTAAAATATAAATACTTTTACCCATTATGTTATGGTAATGTGTTTATAAGTGAAAAGAGTTTTGAATATCCAAAGTTTTTTGCATTTGAAAGAGAAAATATTAGATTCGATTATAGCAGTTTATTTCTATGATATACAAGTTATCCCACGCTTTTGGTGAAAGAAGCACGTAGACCATGACACAACCACAATACACCGAAACTAGTTGGTTGATAATAACCATGTTCATGTGTGTATCAAGTATGAAAATATTATCCTATTTTTTTTCAACATTTATCTTAAAGAGTAACACATTTTGAAACTTATACCTTCACTCTGGTGTTGCTTCTACCTCTAGTAGTATAATATTTTCCCAATGCCTCTACCTCTACTTTCGATGAACCACGTCTCTTTTGTTTGTAGGAGTGTCCATGAATCTGTGAAATTCTATGAAAATGTCCTCGGATTTGTCCTTATTAAGAGACCATCATCCTTCAAATTTGAAGGAGCTTGGTAACTTTTCAACTAATCTTTTATATACTATATTTGAATAAACAACTTAATTCAACTACTCTTTTATACACTATGTTTGAATAAACAACGTGTTTGTAATAATAATATGGATATATTGAATAGGTTATTCAATTATGGCATTGGCATTCACCTACTAGAGTCGGATAAAATTGCAGTGAAAAGAGGAAAGATCAACCCGAAAGAAAATCATATTTCGTTTCAGTGTTCAGACATGAAGATTATAATGAAGAAGCTTGATACGATGAAGATTGAATATGTGACAACAGTTGTGGAAGATGGTGGAATTCAAGTTGAACAGCTCTTCTTTCATGATCCAGATGGTTATATGATTGAAATATGCAATTGCCAAAATCTACCTCTACTTCCTATTTCAACTAAAAGAAAAAATCAAGCATCACACCTTTATAGTATGTTTTCTTCTCACCTCTTCCAATTATTTCTTCTATTTACTAAAACAAAACTAAATAGATACATGTTGTATTGTGATTAGTGAAAGTGATTGTTCCCTATCTGTATGATTTTGATGTTGTAGAAGGAAAGAACTGCTCTGCAGAAGATGCTTTGTTGATGATGGAGAAATTGATGATAGATTTGTTAGGGATTTCAATATGAGGATTTTCTTGGGATTAACATAACTTTCCTAACTCACATCTTGTGCAGAATTTGTGTGAAAACATCTTTATCTAAAATAGTATAGGGGAGAAAGTGTAGAGTGTTTATCTTTATTTGACACATGACAAAACAGCATCCATGCTTGTTGAGCATGTTACAAAAACTATTTTGTGCATGACAGCAGCCATTTTGGAACCAGAAAATTGTTTTAAAATATGATATTTTAGCATATGACAGCTGCTATATTGTAACTGGGGATAGTCAAAACTCATAAGGATTTGCCTTACAAGATTCAGATTCTTAAAATCTATTTATTTTACAATTTATGCAATCAACATCAGCAATTATGTTGATGATTTAACTTAACTTTACAAAAATGCCCCACTTAACAGAGCTTACTAAGGCAAATAGCAAGTGACCTTTTTTAATTAAAAGTTCATTAGGCATTTGTCACTCCATGCACTTTCAGCATGTTGACAAATAAAAAGGGAAACAAAACAAACACTCAACTAGAAACTAAGGATAAGTAAATTAAAGTTATCAGGAGCTTATGAATGTTTCTAAGATCCAATTTTTGGCACATTCAAATCCACCAAAATGTGGTCATATCTATCTAGCTAACTTGAGAGGAAACGAAAACTAACAAAGTACATTGCCATGATTCTACAAAAGGTAAGGACCCAACAACAACGTACGCTGGGTGTGGATGGCCTTCAATTCTACTCACGAATCATCAAGAATCAGGCACCACGGGACATTTTCATCTTTGGCATTGACTTTTTCATTTGGCGAGCACGTTCTTTGGCTTCTTTCTTTCGAATGGCCTCTGCGCCGAGCTTTGCCTCAGCTTCCTCCAACATCTTTTTCCTCTCCGCCTTTCTTCTTTGCATGGCCTCTTGTTGGATGTTTCGAAGTTCTTTCTGTACCTCTTGAGCAACCTTTTGCCGTGCAGTCTCTGTCTTTGACCGAGCCTGGATTATATATTATGCCCACGAGTTAGTAAAGGACCAAGCAATATATTATGCCCACGAGTTAGTAAAGGACCAAGCAAAAGATGTTTAAAAATTAGTTAAGCCAAGCATACATTGGTAATACGATAGATCAATATAACCTACCTGAGAACTCAATTTATATCTCCCAATCAAGTCAATATAATATGGAACAAGAGCCACCAGTCGAGTCATATCAGCCATATTTTTAGCAGCCGGAAGAACAAACTTGAACAGCAGCACTTTCTTGTGGATGCCAGGGTGATTGTCGGAGAAATGAACTGAAATTAATCCTTTTCCAAATTTCTCAAAAGCCTTGTCACCAAAAACCTGCAGTACATTAAAAATAGTTGATTTTGAGTCCAAAAACAAACTTTAATTCCAATAAAATAAGAACTATGCCAATCATCCAAGACACTTTCTATAAGAAACTTGAAACTCCATGTAACCTTGAATATGAGTGAGTGTGCTAAATGACGCCAATAGTAATGAAATACATAATAATGAATTGAAACATTTGTGCACATGTCTAGTTCACAGATCTAACATAAAGAGAATATGTAACAAACACTACCAGAGGAATAAAAAATTAGAACAATGAAGTAGGATACCAAAGTTATATAAAAGAAACAACCACAAAAGGGGTGTCAATAGGTGCTTATATACTTGTCTTGTGACATAACCACTATTATAATTGTTTGGGAAAGTGATAGCATGTATAAACAGTTCCTCTGGAACTTACCCTTACCCCTCTTCAATTTCCATCCACCTCAAATTCTATTTTTACAACAAAAAGAGATGTTTGTGAATCAAGAAGGATAGTGTATGAACTATCCACAATCGGCTCCCTCCTTGTGATAGTATTTAGATACAGTTCCTCTGAAACTTACCCTTATCCCCCTCTTCAATTTCCATCCAATTTTTACAACAAAAAGTGATGTACAAATAGCTTCTTAGTGTGCATATTCAAATTATAATTCAATTGCTTATGACATGACCTGACCCATTTTTACTTATAATTAGGAAGCTCTTATATAACATTAGAGCTTGTTAAATAAGTGCTTAACTAAAATGCCATAATATACCTCTTTAAATCGTTGGATGCATAACTATCATTGTTATTGGTACTAAGTATGACAAAGTAGTGTCTTAACAATGTCATCCAAACAACTAAGGGACCAAAATAGATAAGCACTAAGTTTGAACTTGTGCAACAAAAAAGAAAACTACTAGGTTGGAGAAACATAGATATCAACACTCAACAGTCAGCAAACAGATAGATCCATCAATTTTATCCTGTTTTTCACTCCCTCGCTCTCTTTTGGCATGAATCAGCATAGCATAATTAAAACATGAATATAAATGCACAGACTAGAATGAAAACTGAACCTGGTCAATGAGAGCATCAGTGATCAAATCAGAAGCAACTTCCCTGGACTCAGAAATAACTGCAAGATCATCAGTAACCCACTTCCTTGAAGTAGGAGGAGTCATAATAGTAGCAAACCTCTGCAAATCCCTAAAATCCTTATGCATAGCTTTAGCAGCCTTCTTCCTAGCCATAGCAAACACCACATGATCCATAGCATCATCATTCATATAAACCTCAAAAGTAATCTCATCCTTAGAAGGAACCACCAAATTGTAAATCCTAGCAATGAGATCATGTCTACTCTTCAACTCCAACGTGGCCAACAACCCTTGACAATACCTTCTACCACTAGCATAAAACTTGAAAGTCGTCTGCCCTTCTTTCAACAACAAAGGAGTATCATCACCGCCATCACCGATCCCTAAAAGACTGAAATTCTTCTCGAATATAGAATCCTTAGCGGCGAACTGTGAAGCCCATGAAAGTGCTATGTTCTCGTTTTCCTTTTTACCGGTGAAGTAATTGATCGCAAACGTAATCAGAAAACTTCCGCAGATGATTTCAACAGTGAAGGAACGTGGAGGAGGCTTAACGTGATCGTTAGAGGAAGTGGTGGTGTTGTTACTATCGGTGGATTTGGGATCGGTGAGTGGAACATGTAGGTCAGGGTGTTGTTCAGTGGGAAGACCTTCGAATTCATCGTCGTCCCAGAAATCGAAGGTTGTGGCAGAGGGAGGTGTGGATTTGGGAAGATCGGAAGGTGGAGAAGGAGTAGGGATAGGGTTAGGGTTAGGGTTAGGATTGGGATCGGTGGAAAGAGATTGAGAGGGAGGTGATCGGAGTGAAGCTGGATCGATAGATGATTCTTCGAAATCGACTTCATCATCTTCAGCTTCGAAGCCTTCGAAGTGAGAATCGGAGTGAACGAAGGTGGAGAAGCATAGCGAGAGGAAGAAGAAGAAGAAAAAGAGTTTTGGAATTGCCATGGAAATTTCCAATTTGAGATTGGAAAGGTTTGTGGTGCGGTGAGGTGTGATGTTAGCTCTTTTAACTCTATCAAAGAGAGAAGATACTGCAAAACTCCAGTTAATAAATTTACCCTAAAATAATATATCCAATTTAAATTTACTATCACACTTCAAATTTCATTATCAATTTTAATTAAATAGCATTTTTTTAATTTAAACAAAACTGTGAAGGAACACAAACCTTATTCAAAAAATAAATATATAAAGAGGAAAGAAAAAAAAAACACACTTTTTATAGGGTTGAGAAAAAGGGTTATAATATAAATTTAAAATATATTATTTGGGTTCTATAATTCGTTTCTTTATATAAGATAAAATTTATTTTATTTTTTAGATTTACTAAATAATTAATATGATTGATCACCAAATACATTAACTATTCAATTAACTTAAAAAGATAAATTATTTTTTTATATAAAAGAATAGGTAATATAAGTTGTGGGATACATGTTTTGGATAATTTAATTATTATTTTTATAAGAAATATAAAATAAGAAATTTATAATATTATATAACTATGTATCCGAACAAATTTATAATAATAATTATTATTATATCAATAAATATTAATCACATGGTTGTAAATAAAAAATTAGTACTACTGCTAAGTACTTATTCTTCCTTATTTTTAGTAATTCATTATTATTTTGTAAATGTAAAGGTGTATTATTATATTTGAATAAAAATATATTTGTGATTTATCAATAAATATCTTTATAATTAATATGTATATTATTAAAAACTATAAGGGTTCATTACAATTGATTGTATCAGAATTATTAATAAAACAACTAGAGCCTTTCGCCTATTGGGAGTAAAGGTCATGTTCCCAACTTCATCATTCATCTCCTCAACATGTTCAGATAAGAATCTATCACCAAGAGAGAGGGGTATTGTATTTCCTCCACGTTTAAAAACCTTGTTAGTGTGAGGCAGATGATTCATGGGCATAAATTTAAAACATATAAGTGCATATTGTTCACCTAAGCTTTTGAGAAATAGGATAACATAATCACCCTGATGATATTCTTTGTTGGTATGGATTAAGTTGAAATAACACTTGATTGAGCATGAACAGAGATAAGTCGAAAATTGTTCAACTATTAACCATGTTTTTTGACATTGGTATAATATTGTATAATACATTGGTCATATTATTTGACAATTTCTTAATGTAATAATACTAGTTTCACGTAAAAAAAAAAATAAATTCAAAACGCGTCATAAATAAATAGAATTCTGATTTTATATAAAAAAAACATAGAGATATATCTTCGTGTATATTCTGGAAATGGATCTTCCGACGATATTTGTTCTAAAACGCGTCAGAAATTCTTCCTCCTCACTTCTAAAAAAACAACTAAATTTTTTTCAAACTCTCTCAACTTACATTCTTTCAAAATCAATCAACCAAGTTCAAAGTTTCTTCCATCAACATCAAGCACATCAAAAATATCATTCAATACTAAAGTAAACTCACAATTTATAAGTTTTTTATTTTTGTAAACTTTTTTGAGTTTTCGTACAAAGTAATAGAAATTGACTATTAGAATAAGAAATAGATAATTTTTGCATGATTGATGGTTAAAAATAACGACCAAGACGTTATTTTTGGGGGTTTGGTGGTCTGTATTACCGTCATTGACGAAGTTGAAAATTGTAGAAAATTTCGGAGATGCATCTCCAGAATTTTTCAACGTTTGAATTTCCAAGAATCAGAGATGCATCTCTATAATTTATATGTATATATTTTATTTTTTTGCTTTTCTTGTTTGTAGGATTGCGTGTCATAATTGTGTGACACTTGTCTGGTTTACTTACAGGCATTATGGCTGATAGAGACGATAGACTAAACCACAAGAGGATTGTACAACATGCATTTGTTTAAAGAGAAAAAATCATGTTTTGGAGGCATCGACTTCTTGGAGCAGGATATGGGTGATGACAAGCAAGTGGGTCTGCATGGAGCATATGTTATATGAGCATACCTGTTATATTTGGTTGGCACTGCCATTTTGTCTGGACAAGAGTGCCACTTATATGGATGTCATTTACCTACGGTACTTCGAGGACTTAAAGCGGGTCCATGAGTACAATTGGGGGCGTTTGTTTGGTCTACTTGTACTAAGTTATCTGAGGGCTATAGGTGGAAGACAAAGCAGGTGATAGACAACATCACATGTTTGACGGTAATATTTATTGGTCTTTTAGTGTTTGGGGTCATTTTCATCACATTTTTGCAACGGTCTTACTAATGATTCGTGTGTTCCAACACTTTTCAGGCTTAGACCCTCTAACACTTCCCGCACATCTCCGGTTGGTTATGTGTACCAACCTATATTAAGGATATGACACATGCTTCTGCATTTCCCCCCTCAGAAGGAAACATGTGATAAAGTCGTTTTTAGTGTATCTTGATCGCCTGGAAGTCGATGATATGAACTTTAACAGCTATATCAATCATAGTGAGACACAACCATTTGACGACATAGTGTTATACTTGGGGTGGTTGACTTACGGTTCACATATAGGATTTCCTCATCTGCTTGAGTGTGTCATGAGGCAGTTCAGCTACACTCAAACTATTCTCAAACACCCTGTTGTCTCTAGTACTTGACGAGGCACGAAGTACCATAGCTGAGAGCGACCGAAGCTATGCTGACGGGTACATCAGGTGGTTTTTCAGGGTATCACATATGTATATAGTGCATGCTATTCCAGAAGATTCACCAAGGTCAGCTCATCAGGAGATACTAGAAGAGGAGGAGCATGCACAGTTAGATCATGCTCATGATACCTTGCTTATATGTCATTGCATTGTGGTGATTCTACAGACAAGCTTTGACAAAAGTATCTTTCCTGATGGTTCTGAGGTGAGGGGGTCCTAGATGTCATTATGATTGAGGCATGAGAGACATTGATGTACCAGAGACAACATCTGAAGACGGGGGGGTAGAGGAGGCCGATGAACTCTAGTCTGACTTACGCAGTAGTTGATAGTATTTGTACTTTAAATTTATTATCGATTGTATTTTATTTTAACTTATTTCTTTATTGCGTACTTTGACTTTATTGTGTATTTCGACTTTATTGTTATCGGTTGATGACTTATTTTGACCATCTAAATTTAAAAAATGTTATTTTTGGCATTATCGATTACATTATTTAATGTTCTTCACATAAATTTGGTCATGTGTTTTGATAGATTACGAAGATGCATCTCCGTAAACCCTAAACAAAGATGCATCTCTGGATCAATAAATGTTTAAAATAGATTTTTCAGAGAGTGACGCACGTGGTGTGTTTTGAAATATTTTAAAGATGCATTTCTGGATAAATTGTAGCGTTTTGACTTTAAAAAAGATACATCCAGAGACTGCTGGGCATTATGGATTTTCATATGGTGTTTTCATATGGTGTTTTTCCAACCCATAGAGTGAAATTATTTTAATGAATAGATTTCTTCAAAATCTGAGATGAAAAAGATAAGCCCTTAATGAAAACACGGCTATCAGAAAAATAAAAAAGCAGCTAGTAAAACAATATTCGGACATTAAAACATTGGAATGGCATTGAAGGTGAACTAGCAATTAAAGATGAGCCCTTGTATGATTGTCAAGTCAGAAAAATGTGCTAATAATTCAGTGTCTTCTAATTTTAGTTCTTTTGTTTTATAACTCAGACGTGATATTAAGCTACCTGTTTGATGAAAGTTTTGTTCATGTATATTTCTAAAGCATGTCATCAGTTTTCTCATAAATAATTTATGAGCTTATTGATTATGGATATTAACTTCAAACTTTTAGCAGGATGATTAATTCCGTCATTTGCTTAAGCAGGTCACGTAATTGTTCTTTTTTCTTAAAGCCGGAATTTGTAGTTTTCTTTCTGTCATTTGTTCCAAAGAGAAGCAGCAAGTTATTGAAGATCCCATGTCAAAGAACCAAAGTGTTGATGCTGAGTGATTCTATTGTTCTTTGGGACTTTTTTCGGCTTCGATGGTTAAGGCTCATGAGTCTTGGCCTTTCCTAGAGCAAATGGTTTGGCCATCTCTTATTTGAATGGCGCCAACACATTGCCGGATTCCCAGTTTGTATGGTCATTCATTATATCTGAATCCTGGTATCTGCACTTTTCCTGCTCTCAATGCATTTCTGGGGTTCATAGCCCCTGGAACCGCGAGCCTTCAGACAGATCAGATCAATGAAATTCGGTCCCTTAAGCAGATCAATGAAATTCGGTCCCATAAGTGGAATTGAAAGAAATAATTATAGAGCTATGCAAAACACAAATCCTGCATCTTTGCAAAAGAACTTTATTATATTTGATCGGTCTGGTAATAAGACAAGGTTGTCTTACAGTCCTTGCTTCTCACTTATTCGGGCCCAATTGTTACTACTATGCAATTCGCTCAAGCTTACGGTGTTAGGTAATAAGACAGGGTTGTCTTACAAGTCCTTGCTTCTCACTTATTCAGGTCCAATTGTTACTACTATGCAATTCGCTAAAGCTTTCGGTGTTAATCAAGACTGACGGGCAGCTAATTTTGGTAAAAAGGATTTACCAAAATACAGTTCCCCGATGAGTCCGATCAGGATCATGTAGTAAATGAAGAAAGTGAAATGCATGAAAACACAGAAGAAATCAATGCATTGCTTTACTCTGAAGATGACGACGACTACGATGAGGTAACAAGTACAGGTCATTCTCCATTGACTAATGAAAGGATTTATTTGATACAAGAACCAACCCAAGACACAAAGGACCAGATTACCATGGCCCGTGGACTAGTTCAGTAAAACTACATGAACCACGTGTGTCAGCGATGCCGAATCGAAGTATTCTGGTGGCAAAATGTATTTTACCAGGAAAAACGAAGAGGATAATTCAGCAGTTGGTGATATTCAATTGAGAAAGGCTACAATCCGTGAATCATTAAAAAATTTCAAGAACTTAACTCCCGGAGCAAAAGGAAAGTATACGCTGTTAGTCATCGATGAAACTATTGATTACTAAAATTCGATGTCTCAAACTGGTATGCATGGGATAAAATATCACTAAACAATAAGTATGAATGATTGAAAAGGTAGTCTTTGTTGTGTTCTTAGTTCTTACCATTGTTGCATGGTAATTATGAACATAGCATGCGTTATACTGTTATTCTCATTCTCAAGGTATATTTGAATTTACACTGGTGTAATTTCATTTCAAATATAATAAGTTTCCAAACATGCAAGCAGAGATTAAGGATACTAAAAGATCAAAAGATTGTAATAATGCTGGAAAACCAAAATCCACCAACAAGAGACCAAACCCAAGGACTGTAAAGGCCTGTTGAGTTCAGAAAGGGGCATCCTCATGTACCAACCTTAATATTTCCACCAATGCAAAGATTATTATCCTGATCTCTATTGCAATGGATTCCAAGGCATTGCCACTTAGATCAAAATAGTCTGCAGATTGAAACCATCCACGACATTTCACTATTTATCATCACAGTCACGATATTTCCTGAGCATGCACAATTTTGTATGCAGTTCACCAACATAACAGAAAAACAAACCATGCCTAAGTTTAACCTATAATTTAAAACTGTGGTTTGTTCTGATATTGTTCTCCATATATTCTATAGAGTTTAAGGAAGGAAAGATAGCCTGCTGCGGAAATGGGGCCTATAATGATTAAGGGTGTCAAGGAGGATTTAGTGGACGAGAATACTTTGAGGTATGCCATAACCCTGCTGGATATGTGTGGTATGATGGAGCTCATACAACTAATAGAACGAATCACCAATTAGCAGAGCTAATGTGGAATGGTCCGCCAACAATAACATGTGGAATGGACTATGAAGGAGCTATTTGGTTATACAAAATAGTTTAATGATGTTTTACAATATTTATTATGATAACTGTGTAGTAGAATTTTTAAGCATTATTATGATTAAATTGAGTTTATAGTGTCGATCAATGCAGATCCATTAGTAGTAACAAACAATGAATAATTTTTCTTTAGCAAATAGAATACAGGATGGTTATTTCAGAAGATAGAAAAAGTACGAAGGCAAAAGAATTTTAGAACTCTGTTGAATCTAACAGATATTATTACAAACTAACAATATATAATAACAATGTGAACAAGTTCAGTTCCTTAGCCATAATAAGAAGATAGCTAATCAAAAAGAGACTTAAAAGGCTAAGCTATGACTTTTAACAAACAGAAGGTTTTAAACCAAACCAACAAAGAAAATATATCTGACCTGAACTATTAAAATCCTGGCAGTTGAACACGACAACATGAGACCTTACGCTAACCAGTTCACAAATATTTGATGAATTGACCAAGGAAAAGGATTGACTCGGCACTACTAGGGTAGCTTTCTCATACACCTGGTTTTATTCATCCTAATATTTCAAAGCAGTTGTCCATGTACCTTGCACACTAGGGTGTTTGGTTACATGCCTTGTCCTCAGTTTTATTACTTTTCTTCCGAGCGCATTCCTCAGCCTGGTTGCATGCAGAAGTATCTCTTCCGGATCCATATTCTTCACACACACCACTCGGTCGTTATGGTTCTCTGTTTTCCACAAGAGAATCATTGGTTACGATTACTAAAAAAAAATTTGTGACAAAGTTATGAGTGAGCCCGGGAATCTTACTGTAAAAAGCCTTTAAATGTGGATGCTGACCACGAATCATTTCAGTGGCCACCTCTAACTGAGGATTCGACTCCTTAAACGCTGGCATATGCGACTCCATAAATGCCCTATAAAATATTTAAGACTTAAAAGTAAGAATCTCTTGTTCGAAGCAGGATAGCATTCGAAAAAGATTACTCATAGCTTATTGTTCCAAATGCAGAAATTTACATTGTTAGTAAAATTCAAAAGAAAAAGCAACATTGTAAGCTTGTAATCAATCTCAATTGTTAAGTGCAAGAAAACCAAAATTTTGGAAAAATCAATTTAATGAACATAATTTAGGGTTCATAAGCCACGATTTAAATAAAAGCAAGCAAATTTTATTTTCCGAAAATTTCGCAAACAATATACGCAAATGAAAAATTGGTTCCCGAAAGCATAAATCGATGGATTTGAGATTGAAAATTAAAGAATGTAAGGGGATTGTCGTATATATACCTAATACCTCTGCTACTTCCGCCCCAATCGCTATAGCTAACAACGAGCTTCTTAAGTTGCCAAACTCCTCGCAGAGCCATCGGAAGCGGCGGTTGTAGGGCGGATGACGGTGAACGGAGACGGAAGGAGTGCTAGGGTTCCAAACTTTCAGGGTGTGTTTACTGGACGAGTTCAAATATTTGTTTGTTTTTTAAAAATAAATTCATAGTTTATTATAGGCTTAATTATGAGTTATGACTATGGTTCCTCTATTTTAATTTTAATTTTTATCTTTTTAAAAATTATGATTCTGATCCCTATTTTAAATTTTAATTATATATTTGATATTCGGCCTAACTATTAATTCAAGAGGATCAATCTCACCGTCTACTAACGGGTATAATATATTATTCCCACGAGTTAATAAATGATCAAATAAAAAAAATTCAATAATAAAGTGTCAACAAGTGTTTTATAAACACTCAATATTATTAGTGTAATTTCGATGTGGAACTTTAAGAAAGTACTGAAGCACTGCAAAACAGATATTGAACCCACAAAACATTTGAATAGAAGATGAAGAGCACAAAATCTAAACGACCATCTATTAAGACCCTATTTCTCTGAGTGTTTTTTACTTCATACTATAAAAATAACAATAACTAATGATTTGATTGAGATCTAATGGTTCACTTTACGTGTGGTTAATGTTGTTGATTAACCTAACAATTCATGATTTTTTGCCTCCGATCCCTCCAGCCAAATTTTAACCATTTGATTAATATAACAGTTGGGAGTGTTAATCTCTCAACAGTTAAATTAATCCAACGACTTCAAATTTCTGAAACTGTGGTTTAATGGTTTTGGGTTGAGTGATGTATTTGTCTCTGTTTAGAAAATTTTCTAGATATAAGTTTCTGTACATTATTGGTTGATGGTGTATTCTTTTATCACCAATTTTCAATCTGCAGTCTGATATAAGCGGCTTAAGTTTTTACTATATTATAACATGGGATAGTTGTTCACCATTCTTAACATCTCAGTATGATTGTTCAATGTTATATGGGAGGGTTGTGTCAAGATCAATGCCAAATTATATGATCAATTTGGGCTTGTAATTCTTCATCAGATGTCTCATCATTTTGGTTCAGTTCTTAAAATGTTGACACTGATATGCTCCATAACACAAGGAAGCTAATCAAGCTATAATAAATTAATCATTTCAAAAATCAAGCTATAACGATTTCTATCACTGATCATGCATGATCACATCATTCCATTTAGTCCTACAAGACCCCAAAAAAGGATTATTTCGATTGTTGTTATTGTTATTACACTATTATTACAATCTTTTAATCTCTTCATAGGTTATGTTAGTACAACAGACCTCCAAGGCCACTGTTCTCGATATATGTTTCTTTGCATATTTTTCGTGTAAACTGTATTCTTTTGAACGACTTCTAATATGCTGAATGTTTCCATCTGTGACGAGCTATATGATGTATTTGTTCCATGTTTCACTTGATTTGATCATGCATGATGTATTTGTTCCATGTTTCACTTGTTTTAACAAAAAGCATATGATATTCATGGGTTTGTGAAGTCCCACATTGAAATATCTATAACAAATCAAAGTGTTTATATAGTTTGTTCACACAATAAAATATTAAACATGACTATTGCGCTGCAACTATTAAGAACATGGGCCTTAGGCCCAATTATTTTATATTTAAGGTTTATGAAAATTAATTTAAATAGATTTTCCAAAAAATTAATTAAAATTAATATTGTCAGTTGACATGTCATCCAACTCAGCATTGAAGCTTACTCATCGTGCCACATAAGTCAATCATACCACATCAGTAACTTTTTTAGTGAAATTCTAATTTGCTGACATGTTATCCAACTCAACATTGAAGCCTACTCATCGTGCCACATAAGCTCAATCATACATACCACAACAGTAACTTTTTTTTAGTGAAATTCTAATTTTTCTAACGACGAGGACAAACGTGTACCTATTTAATAACACAAGGGACCAATTTAGAACTTTTAAAAGAAAAGAGGATCAAATTGGACTCAGACCTATAGTTAGATGACAAAAAGGAAATTAAGCCAATTTTATAATAAAAATTAAATATGTTTCAAGTCTCTTTGAATATTTTAAAAAATTTCTAACGGAGAGGACAAACGTGTACCTATTTAATAACACAAGGGACCAATTTAGAACTTTTAAAAGAAAGAGGACCAAATTGGTCTCAGACCTATAGTTAGACGACAAAAAATGATATTAAGTCAATTTTATAATTTCAAGTCTCTTTAAATATTTTAAATTTTTTCTAACGGCGAGGACAAACATGTACCTATTTAATAACACAAGGGACCAATTAGAACTTTTAAAATAAAGAAGACCAAATTGGACTATGACAAAAAATGATATTAAACCAATTTTATAATAAGAATTAAATATGTTTCAAGTGTCTTTAAATATTTTAAAATTTGGTTTTAGTCTCCTAAACATTTTCGTCCAATGAATCGTCTTTCTAAAAAAACTTCGTTTTTATTTTTCGTCTCTACCGTCAATTCCACTTAACATAACTGACATGTCACGCCACGTGATTTTACTAGCGTGACAAAGATGCTGACGTAAAATTTTGTAACTAATATGTAGCTGAATTCGTAACTAATCTGTAGCTAATTTATTACAAGAAAAATGAAGCCTATTCATCAATCCCTTTGTGTCTTTGCAATATTTACTTGTATGTTAGTAATATTTGTCTCTATATATTATCAATGAAAACTTGAGATTTGTATCTTATTATCAGTAAAAACTTATTTGTATCTCTATATCATTTTTCCAGTAAATATAATCTATAGATGTTCTCAACAATGCTTCAAACCAATGTTATGTCAGATGCATTTGGAAGGCAAAATATGGGGATGATAAGGTAAAATGTTGTTAAATTGACAACTTAATACCAGAAATTATATGTTCAATTGTCTCAATTTGTCTTATGATAAAATAACATTAGTTTAAGAAATCACTGGTTTTGAAAACTATATGATACAACTAAATTAATGACATATTTGGCCAATTAATTGTATATTGAGAACTGTATGATACAATTAAACTAATGACATATTTGACCAATTGAATATTGAGAACTATATGATACAATTAAATTAATGATATATTTTCCAATTGTATATTGAGAACTATATGATACAAATAGTTGTCTTATGATAAAATAACATTATTCAAAGAAATCACTAGAATTTAAAAATTAGAAATCTAATAATAATAATAATAAATTACTTTAAGAGTATAAACTTTTCTTTGAAGTGTCGTCCCATAATGTAAAACAAAATATACAGTTGAGATAGAAAGTGTAATTCATTATGTCATATTTGATTTAAATTAGATTTAGATTTGATTTAGATTTAGATTTGATTTAGTTTCAAAATAGTCATTTTGGACTTTTATAGTTTTGGGCTTTTGGATTGGGTGCAAGCAAACATAATTATATAAATAAGGAGTATTCCCCTTGTAATCAAATAACATCACAACAAATTGTAATTCAATGTTCTGCAGGTTGCAGAGTGAATCAATAGAAGAAATCTCACAGTTTGTGGGTAGCAAAAATTTCTCTCCAAATTCTCTTAGAACCTTAATTTCTTTTCTTTCTCTATTTTCTTCTTTTCTTTGTTATTATTCCGTTAAGAACCAAATTCTCTTAGAACCCTAATTTCTTTTCTTTCTTAATTTTCTTCTTTTCTTCGTTATTGTTGCGCTAAGAACCCTTCTTATTCATAAAGAAATGGTTGGAATTCCCATTGACTTTTGGATTAATTCCAATATCTAGTATCTAGAGCTCTAGTTTGAACGATCTTTGGGAAGTAAAAGTGATGGCGATGAATCATCCGGATGGGCACTTTCCAGCAATCCTTCGAAAATATAATTATGAGAATTTGTGCAAGCAGATTAAAGTTGTTTTTTGTTATCAAGATTTATGGGATCTTGTGAAAGAATGAGTAATAACGCTTACAGAGAACGTAATGAAAGCGGAGAAGACTGCGCACAAAGAATTGAAGAAGAAAGATTATAGAGCTCTTTTAATAATCCATCAATGTGTTGATCCATATAGCTTTGAAAAAGGTTAGTGATGTAGAGTCTGCAAAAGAAGCATGAGAGATTCTTGAGAAATTGTTTGGAGGCGCGGAAAAGGTGAAAGAAGTGAGGTTACAAACTCATAAAAGGGCTTATGAATTGCTTTAGATGGAAGACAATGAAAACATAACAGATTTTTTCACAAGAGTTAGGAAACTTGTGAATAAAATCAAAGTATGTGGAGAAGTGTTAATGACAAAAGCAGTTGTATCAAAGATTTTGAGATCGTTGGCTCCAAAGTTTGACCACGTGGTAGTAGCCAAAGAAGAGTCGAAATATTTGTCGAAGGTGACTAAAGAAGAGCTTCAAGGGACACTTGAATCTCATGAACAAAGAATGGTTGAAAGAGCAGCAGGCAAGTCGAAGAATAATGTGGATCTGCAAGCTCAATTAACAAGAGATAAGAAAGACAAAGGAAAGGTGTTTGACAATAAAGGAAGAGGAGGCTACAACAATTCGACTAGTCAAAGTCAGCAAAAAATAGGCTGGTCGAAACAAAGAAAATCCTGGAACCAAGGCAACCAAAGAGGTGGTGATGCGGGTAGAGGAAGAGGTGGTGGCCGGAAGCCAGACAAAAGTCATATCCAGTGTTTCAATTGTCAAAAGTATGGTCACTATTTTAGTATTTGTCCAGAAAAGCAAAAGAATCAAGATTGTGATGTCAAGCTAGCAAAACATGAAGAATAAGAGATGTTGTTGATGGTCACAACAAGAGATGAAGAGAGATTCCAAGATCATTGGTATTTGGACTTAGGATGCTCATCACACATGACTGGTGGGAAAGATTGGGTTGTCTACATGAAGTCCTCAATGAAGAACACGATGAAATTCACAAATAACAATACTCTAGCAGCTAAAGGTATAGGTGATGTTCTGATTAAGAGGAAGGATGGCAAGAGGTCAGTAATTTCCAACATTTTGTACATACTAGGCATGAAGAGCAATTTGCTAAGTATACGATAGTTGGTCGAAAAGAACTACAAGGTGTCGATCAAAGATAATCTGATGAGAGTCGTCGACGCAGGTGGTAGATTGATCTTGAAGGCACCAATGTCTCATAATAGAACCTTCAAGATTGAATTAAATGTGATAGAGCATAAGTTCCCTGCAAGTGCAACCAACAAAGATGAATGATTATGGTATTATAGACTTTGAAATATATATAAAAAGTACAATATTTTGTTTTATACGATTTATTCAAAAATAAAAATTAATTTTAAATGTTATTGTGTTTACCCACCACTACTATAAGGGTCTTTTAGTCCATTGTAAATAATAACATTGATAGCAGACCTTTGAATAACCAGTATTATACTTTACCATTAGTCAAACAACAATAAAATTAAAATCTTATTTTTCTTATCTAATACTTTTTCTATCTTTGACATGATTTTAAAATTTAGGAAATGATTTTTCAAAAACTATTTTAATTAATTAAAATAATTGGAGTGAAAAGAAAGTGTATTAACTTTTCCTCTATAGTAGGTAGAACTCCAATCAGGGTGGGGAGAAACATCATATTATTTCTTGAAATTTTCAATATAGGTCTTCAAATAAAAAGAAGGCTTAATTACAATTTTGGTCCCCCTATTTTCACTATTTTTTACTTTTGGTCCCTCTATTTTAAAATTCGGAATTTTCGGTCCCTCTATTTTCATTTTTTTTAGTTTTGGTCCCCCTATTTTAAAATCCTGAATTTGTGTCCCTCTATTTTCTTTTTTATTGAGTTTTGGTCCCCTTATTTTCATTTTTTTAAATTTTTGGTCCCCCTATTAAATTAGTTTCAAATTGGAAAGGGGACTAAAATCCAAAACAAAACTTAAAATAGGGGACCAAAACTCAAACAAAATGAAAATAAAGGGACCAAAATTTTGGATTTTAAAATAGGAGGACCAAAACTAAAAAAAAATGAAAATAGAGGGATAAAAATTCCAAATTATAAAATAGGGGGATCAAAACTATAAAAAAATGAAATATGAGGACCAAAATTGCAATTAAACCTAAAAAGAATAAAGTTGAAACATGGTATCATTTCCTTTATCGTATGAAATCACCATTTCGATGCATGTTTGAATTTTACACAAATAAAAATCATATCAGTTTATAATATCATTTAGATATATGCATGAGATAGTATTAAAAATATCAATATATTAAAACATAATATACAATAAAATATAACTAATAAGTTTCAAAAAATAATTCATCAAGTTTAATTACTTCAATAAATATATATATATATATATATATATATATATATATATATATATATATATATATATATATATATATATATATATATATATATATATATATATATATATTGCACTCGTAAATGAGATTACATATATCTGCCATTTCCAACCTACAACATACTCAGATATATGCGTAGAGTGATAAATTTGGCATTTATCCTTGTCATAATAAGGCAAAAGGCTTGGATATATCTTATCAAGAATATATTTTCCAAAAGAAGTTTCATCAATTCCGTTATGTATCTTAGTAACTAGTTAGTTTAGAGGCTGATTGTATTGAGCTGCATCAACATACATGTATTTCAGATAGCTTGACAACTCTGAAGAGTTGTACTGGGGCTACAAGAAAAAATCACATCAATACATTTAATTTTATATGTTAAACTCAAATTAGGCGCGTGCACGCACAAAAAAAATATGTTTATTCTTGCAAGTGTTGAATCTTGAATTAAGAGTGAAAATATTGTTGGTGTAATACCCTGCATTTATTTAATGCTCTAGATAATATTTATTGAGATCAATAAGGTTCTGCTGTACTCTGAGAGTTATTTGTTAAGATAATTAGAGTAACTGTTGAGCTTGAATTGATTTAGTTAATATTATATGACTCTGAGGTTTTATTAATTGGTGCATTGAATGCATTTTTGGATACGCTCAATTATGAACTAGTTAGTGTTACTAACTGATAGATATTTGTTTCTCTATATCTCTCTTGTACCTCATTACTCCAAACATAGAAACATGTTTGCAAGGGAAAATAGAGCTTGAGAGAAGAAGAGCTTGAGAGAAGAAGAGCAAGGAAGAAGAGAGAAAACCTAGAAGTGGAGCCAAGCTTGGATAATCAACTTCTTCTTCATGAAATCATCTCAAATGTCTTCACCGTCATCCATTGCAAGGTGGGTTCTAGATAGAAACATAAGTTCTAGAGTTTTTGATTGTTAGAGTTTAGGTTAAGTTGAGAGAAAATGATAAATTTTATAATCAATGATTTATAACGGTTACAATGCGAAGGAAATGTCGCAGAATAGTCGATATACATGTGAATATAACCTATGATATTTTCTATTATGTTGCATTGATGTTTCTTGAAGCTTATGTTGGTTTTGAGTTGAAAAATGCAGGTTTTAGACTTTCTGTCATAGAGTAATTAATTACCCATACAAGAGTAATTGATTAGCTTCTTGAAAATTTTCCTTTTTGCATGAAAATACAACAGAGTAATCGATTATCCTATTATGAGTAATCGATTACCCAAATGCGCCTCAAACTCTCATTTGGCTCTGTGTGAACAATGTAGCCTTGAGTAATCGATTACCCATATATGCGTAATCCATTACCAATGTTTGAAAATGAAAAATATTTCTAAAATTCATATCTTTTGACTCGGGTGTCCGATCGAGGCGATATTAGTATCGATAGAAAGCTTTGGAAACATTATATGCAATGAAAAGTAAATATATTGGTTTTGATGTGGAATTAATTTATTTATGGTATTTAAATGAATATATCGATTATGAATTTATTTATGGTGCATCTGCTCTGTATTTGATGGGCTTGAGATTCCCTTAATCTCCATTAATGTTAATTTGGCTTATAAAAAAAGAACCATGTATTTTAAAGTATATGTTATCACTTTAACTTATTGGAGAAGTCTAAGTTTAGTATAAGAAGTTTCCAAGGAATTAGAACACAATTACAATCATTCATGTGTTTCAATTGTCTCCTCTATAAGTATAAACTAAATTACTCATAAAATGCAAATGTTTGAATGAAGAAGGACTAATGATATGCAGCAAAAATGATATGGAGTTAATTCACCCACCACCATCCATATAGGAAAACATGCAAGAACCTAGATTAAGAACTACACTCAAAACAAGCAAAAAGGAATGTGTGAAAGGTTGAGTAATGAACGAACTGCATTTTTAATGCATAATTAAGAACATATTCAATAATTGATTTATTGTTGCATGGTACGATTATTGCTTTAGAGCATTTCTTAATACATTTTATGGGTTTCTATGGCACCTTACAAACTTCCTTTTATGCTCCCCAGATTCTGGATGTGTACATCCGGACGCACCACTTTTTTTACAAAAGGTTGGTTTTTTCTGAATGTGCATATCTAAAAAGCTTCGCTCTGTTTATAAGGGGTATCGCTACGGATAATATTATTAACCATTGTAATATTATAAGCCTTGCTCTTCCCGAAAGAGAGAAACACTCTGGCCAAGTATAATGATAATTTAAATGCTTATCTGTTTTCCACAAAATATCGTTTGAGAATATCAACCATTTACAAGTTATCATCATTGCAAGCATTAAACTATCAGACTTTTCATCTTCAACCTCATCTATAAATAGAGATTTTTACATTTCTTCATAATATATTCTTCGTAACAATTAGTTCTACAAATGAGAATGCTAATGTCATCAAACTATATCACCCTATTCTCTTGCACTTAAAATAGAAAAAAAAAGATGAATTTTGTGTTTTGAGGTTAAAGCCCCATAACACTATCAAAAGAAATAAAATATATGTTTAAAATGTAAAAATATAGTTCTTGGGAATCGAAATTTGTTACACATCATGTAATAGTGGGATACGAATCAACCTTTGTTAAATCTGGTATTATAAATCAGCTGCAAAATTTTTAACCTATTACAACAGTGGGATACGAATCTGTTGTAAATCTGGCATCGTTAAATGCACATTTTGTAATAGTGATGCTTGTCGTTTGAAGTAAGTGTTATTAGTTGTTTCTCTCATGGACGAAGATTTGACTGGTTAGTGGATTATGCCTTAATCTTTGTTCATAACATGGTTAGTGGATTTTGTTTGATAATTCTGGTTTTAATATTATACAGTACAAAAAGTAGAATACATCAAACAAAAACTATTGCGTATGTCTAAGGATCTCACCTGGCTCCCCTGATCCTCGGCCCCTACTAGTCGTTTTGGCTCGATATCAGTGGTACTGAAGTACCCCACGAGCAATCTCAAGGATATTGTCCATGGCAAGTCTGCCACCAGAGCCCTCAGGGAGGTTAAGTCATTCTTGATGCATATCATTGATCCTTCTGCATATCATTCCATTTAATAATTTCGAAATAATATGCTTCTTCCTTTGATCCAAATGCTATTGATTTCCTATAGTATTGATGCTGGTGTGAAATTAATAAAATTATTTAAAAAAAATGTTAAACATAAATATATAATAGTTGAATTAGATGACTCAATACTAAAATAAACCAATAATACTTCTATGTATAATGTGAGAGGTTTAAAGGAAGTTGTGTTGTCCGTCATAAATCCTATATCATCAGGACTACGATCTATTGCATCTTCAGCACCTAAGTAGGTAAATATAGGAGCACAAGAATTTACTCCAATCCAATACTTGAAGTTGATCAAATATCTTTGATCAAATGTTATAAAGTTATCTGGTCTATAAATTAAATGATTTCAATGTTTGTTTGTAAAAACATGCATGAACATCTTTTATGTTGGTTGAAACAAAATCTTTTTCTAAATGACGCCTCATTGCCGAATTTGAAACCTTTGAAAGTCTCACTCGCCACCGCTCTATTCATAAGAACCGCAAGGCCTTCCGCCACTATGGCAAAAATAAAAGGAGACAAAGGGTCTCCTTTCCTAAGGCCTCTCGAAACTTAGAAGTCTTTAGTAGGACTCCCGTTCACCAAAATAGACTTATAATTATTCATAACCCCGCCTTGTATAAGTTCCTTGAAGCAAGCACGACATAAAAAGATATTTCAATAAGACGACAATATTTAAATAAGAAAAATGGAATAACTAAAAAAGTTTTAAGAAAAATATCCATACATGCAATTTTAGTCATGATATAAAGGATTTCCATTTAATATTTAGAGGACTACAATGCAACCATAATCATACACAACTGTGTTTGAGGTAATATTTATTTGTAGTATTTTACTGTAATTCTTTGCATTATAAAATATTATGACATGTTTGCAATGGTAAATTTAAAAATTTGATAAATAAATAGTTTAAAAGACAAACTTCAACCATATGATCCTCCAATCACAACTACTGGAGATTTTTAGGCTTGTAATGTTTCCTTAATGTCTATGAGCACTTTTGCATAATCAGTAAGTGCTTGAGCCGAATCAAGATATCCTAGAGTACTTGCATTCTTGAATGTTTATTCCTTTGATCCAAATGGTACTGGATCCATAGTATCAGTGTTGGTGTGAAGTTATTAAAATTATTAAAAAAATGTTAAACATAAATATAATAGTTGAATTAGATGACTCAATACTAAAATAAACCAATAATACTCGCATCCTTGAAAATCCAAAAGATAAGTTACATTTTGAATAAGGATGATCATTATTATTCTAGTGAAGCTCCCTTGATCATTAATAGATAACAAGATCCTAAATTGCACGTGGAGCTTTTATCAAAACAATGATGGTCGATCTATTATGACATGACTGCAATTGTAAATTAAAAAATTTGATAAAGAAATAACTTCAAAGACTAACTTCCATTATATGATCCTCCAATCACAACTACTGGAGATTTTTAGGCTTGTAATGTTTCCTTAATGTGTATGAGCACTTCTGGATAATTAGCAAGTGCTTGAGCCGAATCAAGATATCCTAGAGTACTTGCAGTCTTGAATGTTTCTTCCTTTCAATCAACATAAAAGATTCTAACACTTGATGCATCTCCGAAGAGATCTAGAATTTAGTGGTTATTGCATCTTCAATACCATTTATGGCAGCACTAGGATTTGCTTCAATCTAATACTTGAAGTTGATCAAATATCTTGGATTACATGTTATAAAACTCTTTGGTCTATAAATTAAATGATTTTAATGTTTGTTTGTAAAAACATGTTTGAACATCTTTTATGATAAACACGAAGACGATGAACCAAACCAATTTGTCAGATGTGGAAGGTGGAGGTGTAGGATGTCCCTCAGTTGTGGTGGGAGTGGACTGTGATGTGGAAGGTGGATGTGTGTGATGTCCCTCAGATGTGCTGGGAGTGGCCTGTGATGTGGAAAGTGGAGGATTAGGATGCCCCTCAGCTATTGGGGTTGCTGGGACATCCTCTGTGTCAGAACCCTTAGCTTTGGCATGCGTCTTCTCACGTCTGACGGATGCATGCTGAGTTGGTCGGTCATGTATCATACGTTTCTCTCTATCAGCCATGTAATCTGCAAAGTATAATAAATAAATTAGAAGTTTATAAAAATAAATAAATAAATAAAATAAGTTGCTTCCGGATGTGCACTTCCGAAAGTACTCATAATTTATAACGTTGTGTTTCTCCCGGATGTGCACATCAGGAAGAAACCAATGTTGGAAACTTCTGGATCTGCACATCCGATACGAGTTTTCAGTTTGAAAAGTGCAGTCATGGTTGTTGTACCATAGAGAAGGACATTTTAATACCCTGATCGTCTGTTTCATGCAACAAATTTCATCTACATTGTCTCTAAACTATG
Organism: Lathyrus aphaca; assembly: GCA_963966055.1. Lineage (NCBI taxonomy): Eukaryota > Viridiplantae > Streptophyta > Magnoliopsida > Fabales > Fabaceae > Lathyrus > Lathyrus aphaca. Next base: position 4,228,470 of record OZ014519.1, read on the forward strand.
ATTTTCATAATGCCTAACAATTTCTACACCTAAATGTATACTCTAAATTGATTACTCGTAAATAACTCTGAAACTCTAAAATTCAAAAAAATTATCGATTAAACTGAGATACAGAGGTTGTGAAGTGTATTAATCGATGTAGAAAATGCTCTACGCCGAACTCGGGTGAAAAAAAATCAAGATTTGTGAGAATGATATTTTGAGAGTTTGTGAAAATTAGAATGTGAAAAGTGAGGGGGGAGAGGCTCTGGCGCGAAGAGTTATACGAAATTGTTTCGGATGTGCACATCAGGAAGTTTTTCGGATATGCACATCCAGAACAAATCAACATTTTTGTAAAAAGTGGTGTGTCCGGATGTACACATCCAAAAACAGGAGATAAAAAAAGTAATTTTGGGAAGTAGCTAAGTAACTCATGAGATGTATTAAGAAATTCTCTTGCTTTATTACTTCATTTACATTGATTGGCTTGTACATGAATAATATTGATTCATTGGCATGTTCAATAATATATGCCAAATAAAATATAATTGTTCAATTTTATAAAATGTTTTTGTTTCTCTTATTGAAGATATTAGATAGGTTTTCTAAATGCTCATTAATTTTAGTATATTAGGTGAAGTTTCTAAATGATATCCCGGACATCAACATATACCTTTTTTAAGAGTTAAACTCTGTAATTTTCATAAAATTATCATGGCTTGCTTAGATAAAGAAGAAACCATCATGAGAAATAATATTTCCACAATAAATAATAGATATTCAATATTGTCACACCCCAAATTTTACCCCTAACATTTCACATCATGCATTCATCTCATTATTTATATACAGGATGCATTTTAGTCATTTTGGATTTGCAATAGATATTGGAAGTTTGTTCTCATGAATTGCGGGATTAGGGTCTAATTACAAGTTTGAAGTTCATCTTTTCATCCTAACCCTCGATTTATTTTGGTTCTATCTGAAGATTCAACCCCAAGTTTTTTTTCAAATGCTAATTCTTACTCCAGTTCCGTATTTCAAGTGTCAGGTCCTTTTTTTTAATTATTATTTTCAATCTCTATTCTAATTTCAATTCCATTTTTAAGTTTTCAAATTCAAATTCAAGTTTTCATTTTCCATTTCAATCTCTTTTAAAATTTTGTTCCAAGCTTAATTCACAGTTCACAATTTCTTTTCCAAGTCTCCATTTCACTTTTAGGTTTAATTTCAATTTCTATTTCCTAACCCAATTCAATTTCCATTTCTATTTCTTCTTCCAAGTCTCTATTCTAAGTGTTCAAATTTAATTCCAAGTTTCTAATTTCTAGTCTAATTCCAAATTCAAATTTCAAGATAACTTCTAAAATTCAAATCCATTTCCTATTTCCATTTTCCAAATCTCCTCTCTCAATCCATTTCCTAATCCAAGCTTCAAATACATTCCAAGTTTTCTTTTTAAGTCCAATTCCCTTATACCAAATTCTATGTTAATCATCAAAAAATTATTTCCAAACTACCATTCAAATTTTCTTTTTTTAAATTTCAATTCTCATAAAATTTGTTTTCCAATTCTTTCCCAAATTTTTAATTTCAATTTAGTTTAATTCCAAGTTTCATTTCTAATTTTGTTTTAATTCCAAGTTTCAATTTCAAAATTCTAAGTTCATATGCTAAATTTCTATCTCATATTTCTTTCCAAATCCTTTTCCAAGTTTATTTCAAGTCACCAATTCCATTTCTTTTTCAACTCATTTTCTACTCCAAAAGTATTGTGTTATAATTTAAAGTTTGTACATCATATTTACATAACAAAGTATTTTTGTATATTAATTGAACAAAAGAATTAATTACAACAAAAAATAAGGAATGAGTCCAAAGAGGGACCATTGGATTTGACTTTTTTTGTTCCTTATGCCCTTCATGAGCGGAACCTGAGTTCTTTTCCACACCAGACAATACGCAGCCCAACATCACTACAAAACACCACTCTCAACCAATAGTACCTCATACAGACCAAAGCCATGCGTGAAAACGACCTCCCACAACATTATCAACCTAAGCCTCTAAAGAAAAATTATGCAGTCTGCTACAAAGACAAAATAATCACCAAAATATGCCAAGTCAAACCTACAAAATTAAAAGAGAGGATTAAATAGGCAAGTCACTTTTCTCCAACATAAAAAGTAATTTATTTACTATCACGGTTTAAGAAATATAGTTGTTTTTTCATCAGAATATCATAAGCATTCTCAGAGTTTCAAAAAGTGAATAAATCCTATTCAGTTTATGACGTCAACAGCTTGGACATAAAAAAAAACCCTAATTTCTGAGGGTATAAAGCAGAATGCAATTGCAGAAAAAGGGGGATTAAAAAAAACAACAACCTTCGAACATCTCAAACAACTGAAACTTTTCATCTTCTTCACCGCGAACAAACCACGATTTCAACCCTTCTTCATTAACCTTCATTCAACATAATCCTTCAAATATGAAAAGAAAAACAAATATGTAAAAGTCAACCCACCCTTCAGCAGCTTTGGAACCGAAAAACACAAATCGTCACCCTTCCATCATCGCGACCCGCCAACCCGAGAGTGTGAGAGAAAAATGCGTCAAATTTCAAAACCGTAAAAAAATCAGAACCAATATCATCACACAACCGAAACAAACCCAGAAAATCTATCACTTACCCTTCAAACTCAAAACCGAAATAACATCCAAACCATGAGCACAAACCACAACCGCAAATCCCAAACACAATCAGATCCGAAAAAACCACTGAAAACACCAACACCGACCTTAAAAAACCAGACCCAGATTCAAAATTAGATTCATCACAGAAACGTTACAGAATCACCGAAAACAATATAGAGGATTGAATACAATTACCCATATAATTGTCTATTTATAGGGGCTTAAGGATGTTTCTAGAATAGAACTATCTAGACTTTTGTTGTCTTTTCTACATTACATTGACATAGAACTTTCTAGGCTATAAGTAAATCTAAGAGTTATTGGAACAATCTAGAAACATGTAGAGACTTTAGATATTCTAGTTCCCTCTAAACATTGTCATCTATTTCTACCAGAATTTTCTATAAATGTGCATCAATTTCAACACTCCTCCTTTGATGCATATTACAGTAACTCCAAGTGTAGTCCATAGTTGTTCAAATGTAAATTTTTGATATTACCGCCTCCTACATTGATACTTTTATGTAATATATTTTATTCTGAAAAACATTATTTCCACCGCGATTCAATTTTGTCACACTACTTGTCACAATTATTTCCTTAGTTGTGCTTGTGATCTTCCTTGTTTGTGTTGTTAAAGACTTCTAATGAGGACCACTTTTGTTATGTAGTTGCATGTGAATCTCCTTGTTGATCTTATTAAATATTTCTGACAAGGATCACTCTTGCTTCTTAGTTGTTATGAGTCTCCTTGTCATTCTTGTAGAAGAATTTTGACAGGGACTCATTCTTGCTCTAGTAGTTGCATATGTCTTCCTCGACTTGTACTCAAGTTGAGCCTCAGAGGCCACATATCTCAATTTTTTTATCGCATGCGCTTGTGCTCTATCATAACTCGGGCCTTATTTGCTATATGTTTACGACATTAGTTTGACTTGAAATTAAAAGGGTCGGACTGTTAGGCTACCCGAACTTCTCTCTCTCATTTTTAGTTTTGAGTTTGAACTCAAACAGAGCCGAACTGTGTGGTTACATGTACTCCTCTTGTGTTTGAGTCAGAGATCTCATTTTCTAGTTTTAATAAAATATTTGGTGACAAGAAGAAATAGTTTGCTATGCCCAGTGAATGACCGAACGTAACTCTGATACCACTATTAATAGTTGATAGTTGATAAAATATAGTTTTAGAGAATAGTTTAGAAATAAGGTTATGTCATTGATTTCTTGGATGATCAATTACAAGATACCAATTGCCTATTTATAGGCTCAAGTCACCAACATTTTAATGATGGTGAATGTTTCTACATTACACTAGTTCTTTCTAGAGTTTTCATGATAGATGAGTATCATGATAGTTTTAGGCTCTTTTATCATTTTCATATACTTATAATTCTAGAATGTTCTACCATATTCATAAACATTATATTTGTAGGATCTTCTACCATTTCCATATATATATTATACTTAAGAATATTCTAGAAATTTGTAGCAATTTCAACGCCCCTCCTTGATGTAGACTTTTATGACTCCAAGCATAACTCGTAGCTCTTAAAATCTTGATCTCGATAATGCCTTCGTGAATATGTATGCAATTTAATCTTTTGTTCTGCAGTAGTCGAATTTGATCTTTTTAGTTGCTTAAGCTTCTCTGATAAAGTGTTACAATATTTCTATGTGTTATGCTCTGCTATGATGCACTAGATTTTTCGCCACTGCAATTGCATATTTGTTGTCTCAATTGATTTTAGTAAGTTCATCTTGTTTTTCTTCCATGTCATCAAGTATCTTGCGAAGCCATATAGCTTGACTCGTGGCTTCAGCAGCTGCCACATACTATGTTTCTGTTGTGGATTGTGCAACCATAACTTGCTCTTATACCACTGTTGATAGTTGAGGTAGTAGTCATAATTTAGAATGTAGTTGGATAGTGTAAAAATATATGGTAGTTAGTTGAAATATGGTAGCAAGTAGTGTGTGAGATAGTATTTGAGCATTTAGTAAAACGGAACAAGATGCAACACAAAAGTAATCAACTTATTATAGGAGGAAAGTGATAGTATGATGAAGTCTCTGATGTTATTGACATTGGACCTTGAAGGATTGAATATAATTACACATATGCTTTTCTAATTATAGGTGCTTGAGGATGTTTTTAGAATATAACTATTTAGACTTTTCTGTCTTTTCTACATTACATTGACATAGAACTTTCTAAGTTATAAGTTAATCTAAGATTATTTGAAAAATCTAAAAACATGTAGAGAAATTAGACTATTCTAGTTTCCTCTATTCATTGTCATTTATTTCAACCAAAATGTTCTAGAAATGTACATCAATTTCCACATGTTTAGTCCAATGGAATAAATAATGTTGCTAGCGGACCTTTGAAGAACCAGTCTTATACTCTACCATTAGTCAAAGCACAACAAAATTACAATGCTATTTTTTTATCTAATACTTTTTCTATCTTTGACATGTACTAACTTTTTCTTCAAACAAAAACAATAAAGTTGAAACATGATATCATTTCCTTTCCCGTGTGACATCACCATTTTGGTGCATGTCTGAATTGTACACAAATAAAAATCATATTAGTTTATAATATCAATTAGATATATGTAATAGATAGTATTAAAAGTATTAATATATTTAAACATAATTTACAATAAAATATAACTAATAAGTTTCAAAAAGTAATTCACCAAGTTTAATTACTTCCATAATATATATATATATATATATATATATATATATATATATATATATATATATATATATATATATATATATATATATATATATATATACATATATATATATATATATATATATATATATATATACACGTAGAGTGATAAATTTGGCATTTTCCCTTGTCATAATAAGCCACAACTTTTGAAATATCTTATCAAGAATATTTTTCTAAAATAAGCTTCATTAATTCGGTTATGTATCTTAGTAACTAGATAGTTTGGAGACTAATTGTATTGAGTTGCATTAACATACATGTATTTCAGATAACTTGACAACTCCAAAGAGCTCTTAAGGTGCGCAGATGCACAAAAAAAGATATGTGTTCCTGGAAGTGTTGAATCTTTCCAAGGTGGTAAAAAGTCGTTGGACAAAGAAGTTATTCAGTCAAATTTAGACCATCATTTTTTATTATTTCAAAGAAAATCTGATTGATTTCCTAAAGAAAAAATAAATAAATGGTTTATAAAGCAATATCCTAATTATTCTTTTTTTGTTAAAGAAAGACAAGACCAAAGAGCTTATTTAAATACAAAATAAATCATGATAAATTAATTTGAAATATCTTGAAACAACATCCATATAAGCATTTGGTTGTATAATATCATCAGTGTAGAGGATTGGAGTTTGATGAAACCAAAGTACCAATAGCCAAATGAGGATATGGTAGTTTAAACCATGAAGCAAGCAGACATAAAAATATATTTCAATAAGACTGCAATATATAAATGAGAAAAATGGAATAACTAAAAAAGTTTTAAGAGAAATGTCCATACATGCAATTTAAGTCTTGATATAAAGTATTTTCATTTAATATTTGGAGGACATCAATACATTTAATTTATATGTTAAACTCAAATTTGGCGCGCGCACGCACAAAACTAGATGTTTGTTTCGGTAAGTGTTGAAAAGAACGTTGGGTAGAGAAACTATTCTGTCAATTTCAAACCAAGATTTTTTTTTTGGGTTCAAAGCAAGGCTGACTGACTTCATGAAGAAAAAATAAATAACTGATTACTTATAAAGCAATATCCCAATTTTTTTAATAATAAAAAAACACAAGACCAAAAAAACTTATTTAAATAAAAAATAAATCATGATAAATTACTTTGAAATCTCTTGAAACAACATCCATAAAAGCATTTGGTTATATAATTAATGTAGATGATTGGAGTAGATGAAACCAAAACACCAAAGTCAAATGAAGATATGGTAGTCTAAACCATGAAGCATGCACGGCGTAAATAGATATTTCAATAATAGGACAATATATAAATGAGAAAAATGAATTTATCTAAAAAATGTTTTAAGAGAAATGTCCATACATGCAATTTTTGTCATGATATAAACTATTTCAATTTAATATTTGAATGCCTACAGTGCAACCACAGTCATACACAACCATGTCTGAGGTTATATGTATTTGTAGCATTTTATTGTAATTCTTTGCAATATTAAATAGTATGACATCACTGCAACGGTAAATTTAAAAATTTGATAAAGAAATAGTTTAAAGGCTAACTTCAACTATATGATCCTCCAATCACAATTATCAGAGATTTTTAGGCTTGTAATATTTCCTTAATGTGTATGAGCACTTCTGCATAATCAACATGTACTTGAGCCGAATCACGATATCCGAAAGTACTTGCATTCTTGAATGATTCTTCCTTTGATCCAAATGTGATTTCCCATAGTATCGACGCTAGTGTGAAATTATTAAAATTATTAAAAATGTTAAACATAAATATAATAGTTGAATTAGATGACTAAACACTAAAATAAACAAATAATACCTTTTATACTAGGATAGCTTTAAAGAAAGTTGCATTGTCCATCATAAATCCTATATAATGAGGACTGCGATCTATTGCATCTTCAACATCCAAGTAGGTAAATATAGGAAGTACTAGAATTTGCTTCACTTTAATATTTGAAGTTGATCAAATATCTTTTATCAAATCTATGAAAGCTCCTAGGTGTATAATTGAAATGATTTTAATGTTTGTTTGTAAAAAAAAGTTTGAACATCTTTTTATGTTGGTTGAAACAAAAGATGGAAGATGATGTAGCTGACTATTTTCCAAATAAACTAACATGTTAAGGATAGAACCCTAAATAACTATTAATGGAGACAAAAATTTAACATTGTATGAATCATGAATTGGTTTAAAACCATAAACTCGGGTTCATTTATTTAACCATATATTATGGTGGCTTCTAGGTGCGGGGGCTTTAAGTCCCTTGCCGATAAAATATAATAAAATTGTCATTAGATATATTCAATAGTATAGATTTTTTTATCTTATACCACAACAAAATTAAACTGCTATTTTTTTATCTTATATTTTTTTTTATTTAGGAAATGATTTTTAAAAACTATTTTAATTACTTAAAATAATTTGGATGAAAAGAAAGTGTACTAACTTTGCCTCCATGGTAGGTAGAAATCCAATGAGGGCAAGGAGAATTGTATACAAATAAAAATCATTTCGGTGCTAACTTTCCCGTATGGCATCATCATTTCGGTGCATGTCTGAATTGTATACAAATAAAAATCATATTACTTTACAATATCAAGTAGATATATGCAAGAGATAGTATTAAAAGTATCAATACATTTAAGCATAATATACAATAAAATATAACTGATAAGTTTCAAAAAATAATTCATAAAATTTAATTACTTCAATAATATATATTACGCATGTAAATGAGATTACATATACTTGTCATTTCCAACTTACAATATACTAAGATATATGCGTAGTGATAAATTTGACATTTTCCCTTGTCATAAGAAGCCACAACATCTGAATATATCTTATCAAAAATACTTTTTCTAAAAGAAGTTTCATCAATTCCATTACGTATCTTAGTAATTGGATAGTTTGGAGGTTGATTGTATTAAGTTGCATCAACATACATCTATTTCAGATAGCTTGACAACTCTGAAAAGTTGTTCAAGGGTCTCAAAGAAAAAATCACATCAATACATGCAGTTTATTTTATATGTTAAACTCAAAATAGGCGCGCACACGCAAAAAAAAAAAAGATATATGTTCCTGAAAGTGTTGAATCTTTCAATAAGAGTGAAAAAACCGTTGAACAAAGAAGCTATTTTGTCAATTTCAGTCAGGATTTTTTATTTATTGTTTCAAAGCAAATCTGATTGATTTTCTGAAGAAAAATAAATAAATGTTTACTTACAAAGCAATATCTCAATTATTCTTTTTTTGTAAAAAAAAACAAGACCACAAAACTTATTTAAATAATAAATAAATCATGGTAAATTACTTTGAAATCTCTTGAAACAACATCCATATAAGCATTTGGATGTAAAATATCATCAATGTAGAGGATTGGAGTTGATGAAACCAAAGCACCAATAGCCAAATGAGGATATGATAGCCTAAACCATGAAGCAAGCACGACATAAAAATATATTTCAATAAGACGACAATATATAAATGATAAAAATGGAATAACCAAAAAAGTTTTAAGAGAAATGTCCATACATGTAATTTTAGTCATGATATAATAAATTTTCATTTAATATTTGGAGGACTAAAGTGCAACCACAATCATACAAAATCTTGTTTAAGGTTATATGTATTTGTAGCATTTTAGTGTAGTTCTTTATATTATTAAATATTATGACGTGACTGCAATGGTAATTTTAAAAATTTGATAAAGAAATAGTTTAAAAGACTAACTTTCACCATATAATCCTCCAATCACAGCTACTAGAGATTTTTAGGCTTGTAATATTTCCTTAATGTGTATGAGCACTTCTGCATAATCAGCAAGTGCTTGAGTTGAATCAAGATATTTCAGAGTACTTACATTCTCAAATGTTTCTTCCTTTGATCCAAATGATATTGATTTCGTATAGTATCGGTGTTGGTGTCAAGTTATTAAAATTATGCTAAATTACCTACATGGTCCTTTAAGTTATTTAATTGTAACAATGTAGTCCTTTATGTTTTTTTGTTACAAATATGTCCTTTAAGTTACTTAAAAATATCAACTTAGCCCCTTATGTTTTTTTGTAACACTTTGGTCTTTTTTTAAAAATCTCAGTTAAAATAAATTGCAAACTCACATACCATTTAAAATGTTTTTTCGAGCTTATCACGAATATGTAATTAGTTTTGAGTTTGATTGTGTATTTTGGTCGGATCAACGATTTTTTATTATGTATTTCGTCCATTTTTACCTGATTCTCATGAATCGTAACTTGTTTGATAAATTTGATTGCAAATTCGAGATCAGCGTGAAAAACCAGTTCAAATAGTATATGAGTTTGCAATTTATTTTAACAGAGATTTTTTTAAAAGGGACCAAAGTATTACAAAAAGAACTTAAGGGACTAACTTGATATTTTAAAGTAACTTAAAGGACCTACTTGTAACAAAAAAAAATATATAAAGGACCACATTGTTACAATTAAATAACTTAAAGGACTCTGTAGGTAATTTAGCCTTAAAATTATTTTAAAAAATGTTAAACCTAAATAAAATAGTTGAATTAGATGACTCAAAACTAAAATAAACCAATAATACATATATGTATGCTAGGAGAGATTTAAAGGAAGTTGTATTGTTTGTTATAAATCTTATATCAGGAGGACTATGATCTATTGCATCTTCAACACCCTAGTAGGTAACAACACTAGAATTTGCTCCACTCCAATATCTGAAGTTGATCAAATATCTTTAATCAAATGTACTAAAGCTCTTTGGTCTATAATTGAAATGATCTAATGTTTGTTTATAAAAAATATTTAAACATATTTTATGTTGGTTGAAACCAAAGATTGAAGAAGATATAGCCGGATTATTTTCCAAATAAAGTAAATAGTTAAGGATGGAACCATAAATAACTATTAAAGGAGACAAAAAGTTCACATTTATGAGTCATGATTTGGTTTTAAAGCATAAACTTGTGCCAATTAATTTAATCATACTATGGTAGCTTCTAGGGTGAGAGCTTTAAGTCCCTTACCGGTAAAATATAATAAAACCGCCATTAGATTTATCTATCATATAAGAAAGGAACGTGTTTATTAAAAGTCCTAATTACCCTCTTAGTCAATTAATTGTGCCCCTTGGCTAATACACACTCTAAGCAATTGCCACTTGGCAAATTAACTCAATTTAATTATTAAATACAATTAAATATTTATTAAACACAAAAATTTCTAAATAAGGGAAGATTTGTTGTGTAATTCATGAGAACGTGCAAAACTCACTCTTCACACAAACCTCTCAAAACCGCCTTTGCCACCGCCACCTCCAACACAAACCGAAAAATCTCAGTTTTTGTTTTCAGAAGATGCTTACAAATTATAAATTCATAACACACATCCTCCATCTCTCTTTTATTCACAACCACTCAAAATCGATTCTTTCTTCGCATATTTTTTCAGAAATCATCTGTCACTACACGTATAATTTGCAAATGTTTATATATTTCATCTTCATCAAAAACCACCCATCACTCCCAAGATCAAAATGAAACACCATTTCTTCTATGTTCTTCAATCCAATTTGAAATGTCACAACTTCCAATCAAAGTATATTTTTCTTAATTTCTTAGTATATGCCTCATCATGTTGGTTGAAATCTAAAGTTATGCTTATAAATTGAATTGTTTTATTTTTATATTTATTTTAAATAAGATGGAAAGAAGAAAGCATGAGGAGTGAGTTAAAACAAATGCCAAAAACAGGAATGAACATTTTAATCATGTTAAGGTAATAATTCATTTGTGGTCTTTCAAAATTTGTTATCATTTGTATCGGAGCCCAAGTAACGGGTTTCCGACGACATGTCTGGTGATGGTGGACACATGACCGTGTTATCGTTTATAGCTTTATGATACATTATTTATCTACATGTATGGAACAAACAAAAATATGGAAATACAGACATTGAAGGTGTTGATTCAACTAATGCATGCTATGGAGGAATTACCGCTTTGTTCTATTGTGTCAATTGGGTGGAGAGAAATTCATGAAGGGGATGGGTTTGAAGTTAGATCAAAAGTTCCATGGGAGATATGTGGAGGATGCCGACGTCAGAATCGCGGAGGTTGGGTGAGTTCGGGACGAATCTGTAGTGAAAAAGGGTTCAGATTCATACAGTAACAAATCGTTAGTGGTTGACACGGTTTCGACTCAACCTTGGTTTGATCGCAATTTCGTTTCCTCTCCATTTCTGTGGTTTGTGATTAAATTTTATCACAGAAGTAAGAAGATGATTTGTAATTTGTTACTATTGTTATGAATAGATGAGGATGATGATGAACAAGGCTGTTTTAGATTTTTTATGCAGTTCAAAATGTCAGATGATAAAACCATCATCCCATGATTCACGGTTATATATGTTTAATTTCTTGCAGGTCATCATTAGGTTCAAGTTGACGGTGTAGCTCCTGACAAGCCACTTGATTACGCCGTATTAAGTCGCTTGAAGCATTTTTTTGCTATGAACAAGCTCAAGAAAATGGCTCTTATAGTAAGTTTGTCAAAGCAAAAACTTCAAAGTTATTTTCATTTAAGTATAATGATAATTACTTTAAATGTGTTTAAATTGAAAGCATTTTGTTATGGATGTTGGGTTGCAAAGTGAAAATGAGATGTTATAAATTGAACCTTTTCATTTTACCATCCTTTGTATTTTTCAAGTCATTGCTGAGAGCTTATCAGAAGAAGAATTAGCATGCTTAAAAGAAATGTTCAAGATGATAGACACAAATAATAGTGGTCAAATTAATTTTGAAGAACTTATAGTCGGTTTGAAAAAAAGTTGGTGGAAATCTTAAGGAGTCTGAGATTTATGATTTAATGCAGTAAGTATCTTTTGAAGAACATGTTATAAAATAAAACTACAGTCGTGAATCTTGATATTATTGGGAATCTCATGCAATTGTGGTTGATATGGCCTTAATCACAGAGACAAAAGCCATAATATCTAACATATTGCTATAACTTGAAATTGTAACTTTTTAATACCAAAAGATTAGTTATGATAGTATTGTCTACAAATTAATGATGATTTAATTCCTTATGTGCAGGAATGTTTCCATGCTTGTGTATCTGGATGCAGTTACAAGGTAAGTTACTTTTCGTACTGATAATTGTATTTCAATATACTTCATCTGATGTTAATTTGGTTAGATTTGGAGGAACTTCCACTGTATTCAGATATCCACTAAATTTTCCTGATAGCAACAATTCAATTTCTCTTTCGGCTTTTGGTGCATCAAGATTTTTTGATCACTATAATCCTTATGCATCAACCTTTGAAGGTGTGCATACTTCGCATAAATAACTTTAAGCTCTGCATTTTATTAATAAGTATGTCTGGATAAAATGATTAAATAAACTATTTTGATTAAATAATAGTTGGTAATTTTGTATTATTCTCTTTCTTTTATAGGGCTTCAATATGTTCCCTTAGCTTATTGTTTGTTCTATGTTGTCTTTGTTCCTCTTCATTGGATATACTATAAGTTTATGAAATGGTATTACTATCTCCTGATAATTTCAGATTTTTCTCAAAACTTGATTTTCAAATTTAGTACTTTTGCATCTTTGAAACCTGTATCCACCAGATATTCTTGATAGCAACAATTCAATTTCTCTTCCGGATTTTGGTGCATCAAGATTTTCTGATCACTATAATCCTTATGCATCAACCTTTGAAGGTGTGCATACTTTACATAAATAACTCTAAGCTATGCATTTTATTAACAAATATTTCTGGATAAAATGATTAAATAAACTATTTTGATTAAATAATAGTTGGTAAGTTTGTATTATTCTCTTTTTTTATAGGGCCTCAAGATGTTCCCTTAGTTTATTGAGATATAAGAAGCACATACATGGTCACAAGAAATCCACTGAAGGAGAGGTGAAATAACATATTAGTTCTCACACTTTTAGACTCATAAAATAAATCATGACCGTTATTATGGACAAACTTCCCTTCAATAATATTGACTTCTTTCTTTCGTTGTTCGTGTAAGCCCTTCAATAAAATTATATATACATAATTTGTTTTTGGTGTGCTTTTTTCAATTTAACAAAAATTCTCAATAATAAAAGAGAAAAAACAAAAAGGAAAGAAAAAGATATACCATTGATTGTATAGACGACCACGATACTATTTTATATGTCATGTAAAATTCTGAAATATATAAAAACATTACAATATTTAGTTTTATACTATTTATTCAAAATGAAATAAAAAACAATTTAGTGTGTGAGATAGTATTGGAGCATTAGGTAACACAGAATAAGAGGCAACACATAAATAGTCAATTTATTGTAGGAGGAGAGTGATAGTATGATGAAGCCTCAAATGTTATTGACATTAGACCTTAAGAGATTGAATACAATTACCCATATGATTGTCTATTTATAGGGGCTTAAGGATGTTTCTAGAATAGAACTATCTAGACTTTTGTTGTCTTTTCTACATTACATTGACATAAAACTTTCTAGGCTATAAGTTAATCTAAGAGTTATTGGAACAATCTAGAAACATGTAGAGACTTTAGACTATTCTAGTTTCCTCTAAACATTGTCATCTATTTCTACCAGAATGTTGTATAAATGTGCATCAATTTCAACACTCCTCCTTTGATGCATATTACAGTAACTCCAAGTGTTGTCCATAGTTGTTCAAATGTAAATTTGTGATATTACCGCCTCCTGCATTGATACTTTTATGCAATATATTTTATTCTGAAAAATATTATTTCCACCGTGATTCAATTTTGTTACACTACTTGTCATAATTATTTCCTTAGTTGCGCTTGTGATCTTTCTTGTTAGTGTTGTTAAAGACTTATAATGAGGACCACTTTTGTTATGTAGTTGCATGTGAATCTCCTTGTTGACCTTATTAAATATTTCTGACAAGGATCACTCTTGCTTCTTAGTTGTTATGAGTCTTCTTGTCATTCTTGTAGAAGAATTTTGACAGGGACTCATTCTTGCTCTAGTAGTTGCATATGTCTTCCTCGACTTGTACTCAAGTTGAGCCTCAGAGGCCACATATCTCAATTTTTTTATCGCATGCGCTTGTGCTCTATCATAACTCGAGCCTTATTTGCTATATGTTTACGACATTAGTTTGACTTGAAATTAAAAGGGTCGGACTGTTAGGCTACCCGAACTTCTCTCTCTCATTTTTAGTTTTGAGTTTGAACTCAAACAGAGTCAAACCGTGTGGCTACATGTACTCCTTTTGTGTTTGAGTCATAGATCTCATTTTCTAGTTTTAATAAAATATTTGGTGACAAGAAGAAATAATTTGCTATGCCCAGTGAATGACCAAACGTAGCTCTGATACCACTATTAATAGTTGATTAATTGATAGTTGATAAAAAATAATTTAAGAGAATAGTTTAGAAATAAGGTTGTGTCATTGATTTCTTGGATGATCAATTACAAGATACCAATTTCCTATTTATAGGCTCAAGTCACCAACCTCTTAATGATGGTGAATGTTTATACATTACACTAGTTCTTTCTAGAGTTTTCATGATAGATGAGTATCATGATAGTACTAGGCTATTCTATCATTTTCATATACTTATAATTCTAGGTTATTCTACCATATTCATAAACATTATAGTTCTAGGATCTTCTACCATTTCCATACATATTATACTTAAGAATATTCTAGAAATTTGTAACAATTTCGACGCTCATCCTTGATGTAGATTTTTGTGACTCCAAGCATAACTCGTAGCTCTTCAAATCTTGGTCTCGGCAACGCCTTCGTGAATATGTATGCAATTTGATCTTCTGTTCTGTAGTAGTCGAGTTTGATCTCTTTAGTTGCTTCAACTTCTCTGATAAAGTGATACTTGATTGCTATGTGTTTTGTTTTGTTATGATGCACTGAATTTTTCGCCACTGCAATTGCAGATTTGTTGTCTCAGTTGATTTTAGTAAGCTCATCTTATTTTTCTCCCATGTCATCAAGTACCCTGCGAAGCTATATAGCTTAACTCGTTGCTTCAGCAGCTGCCACATACTATGTTTCTGTGTTGGATTGTGCAACCGTAGCTTGCTCTGATACCACTGTAGATAGTTGAGGCAGTAGTGATAATTTAGAATGTAGTTGAATAGTGTAAAAATATATGGTAGTTAGTTGAAATATGGTAGCAAGTAGTGTGTGAGATAGTGTTGGGGCATTTAGTAAAACGGAACAAGAGGCAACACAAAAGTAATCAACTTATTATAGGAGGAAAGTGATAGTATTATGAAGTCTCCAATGTTATTGACATTGGAGCTTAAATGCTTGAATATAATTACACATATGCTTGTCTAATTATAGGTGTTTGAGGATGTTTTTAGAATAGAACTATCTAGACTTTTATGTCTTTTCTACATTACATTGACATAGAACTTTCTAGGCTATAAGTTAATCTAAGATTATTTGAAAAATCTAAAAACATGTAGAGAACTTAGACTATTCTAGTTTCCTGTAAACATTGTCATTTATTTCTATCAAAATGTTCTAGAAATGTACATCAATTTCAACACTTTTAGTCCAATGGAATAAATAATGGTGCTTGCGGACCTTTGAAGAACCAGTCTTATACTCTACCATTAGTCAAAGCATAACAAAATTAGAATGCTAATTTTTTATCTAATACTTTTTCTATATTTGACATGATTTTAAAATTTAGGAATCAATTTTTTAAAAACTATTTAAATTAATTAAAATAATTGGGAGGAGAGATATTTGATATATTTGACATGTATTAACTTTGCCTCCATAGTTGATAGAAATCCAATGAGGGCGAAGAGAAACACCATATTGTTTATTGCAATTTTCAATATATGTCTTTAAATAAAAACAATAAAGTTGAAACATGGTATGATTTCCTTTCCCGTGTGACATCACTATTTTGGTGCATGTCTGAATTGTACACAAATAAAAATCATAATAATTTATAATATCAATTAGAAATGTACAATAGATAGTATTAAAAGTATTAATATATTTAAACATAATTTACAATAAAATATAACTAATAAGTTTCAAAAAATAATTCATCAAATAAAATTACTTCCATAATCTCTCTCTCTCTCTCTCTCTCTCTATATATATATATATATATATATATATATATATATATATATATATATATATATATATATATATATATATATATATATATATATATATGCGTAGAGTGATAAATTTGACATTTTCTCTTGTCATAATAAGCCACAACGTTTGAATGTATCTTATCAAGAATATTTTCTAAAATAAGCTTCATCAATTCTGTTACGTATCTTAGTAACTAGATAGTTTGGAGACTAATTGTATTGAGTTGCATCAAGAAAAGTCTGACCGGTTTCCTGAAGAAAAGATAAATAAATGGTTTATAAAGCAATATCTCAATTATTCTTTTTTTTTAAAGAAACACATGACCAAAAAATTTATTTAAATAAAAAATAAATCATGGTAAATTAGTTTGAAATATCTTGAAATAATATCCATATAAGTATTTGGTTGTATAATATTATCAATGTAGAGGATTGGAGTTTGATGAATTGGAGTTTGATGAAACTAAAGCACCAATAGCCAAATGAGGATATGGTAGTTTAAACCATGAAGTAAGCACAGCATAAAAATATATTTCAATAAGACCACAATATATAAATGAGAAAAATGGAATAACTAAAAAAATATTAAGAGAAATGTCCATACTTGCAATTTTAGTCTTGATATAAAGTATTTTCATTTAATATTTGGAGGACATCAATACATTTAATTTATATGTTAAACTAAAATTAGACGTGCGCACGCACAAAAATAGATGTTTGTTTTGGTAAGGGTTGAATCTTTCACTGAGAGTGAAAAAAACGTTGGGTAGAGAAAACTATTTTGCCAATTTCAAACCAAGATTTTTTTATTGGTTCAAAGCAAGTCTGACTGACTTCATGAATAAAAAATAAATAAATGGTTATGTATAAAGTAATATCCCAATTTAATAAAAAAAAAAAACAAGACCAAAAACTTATTTAAATAAAAAATAAATCATAATAAATTACTTTGAAATCTCTTGAAACAACATCCATAAAAGCATTTGGTTATATAATTAATGTAGATGATTGGAGTAGATGAAACCAAAACACTTATAACCAAATGAAGATATGGTAGTCTAAACCATGAAGCATGCACTCCGTAAATAGATATTTCAATAATAGGACAATATATAAATGAGAAAAATGGATTATCTAAAAAAACATGCAATTTTTGTCATGATATAAATAATTTTAATTTAAAATTTGGATGACTACAGTGCAACCACAATCATACACAACCATGTCTAAGGTTATATGTACTTGTAGCATTTTATTGTAATTCTTTGCAATATTAAATATTATGACATGACTGTAACGGTAAATTTAAAATTTTGATAAAGAAATAGTTTAAAAGACTAACTTCAACCATATGATCTTCCAATCACAATTATCAGAGATTCTTAGGCTTGTAATGTTTCCTTAATGTGTATGAACACTTCTGCATAATCAGCATGTGCTTGAGCCGAATCAAGATATCCGAAAGTACTTACATTCTTGAATGATTCTTCCTTTGATCCAAATGTGATTTACCATAGTATCATGCTAGTGTGAAATTATTAAAATTATTAAAAATGTTAAACATAAATATAATAGTTGAATTAGATGACTAAATACTAAAATAAACCAATAATACCTCTATGTATACTAGGATAACTTTATATAATAAGGACTGCGATCTATTGCATCTTCAACATCCAAGTAGGTAAATATGGGAAGTACTAGAATTTGCTCTACTTTAATACTTGAAGTTGATCAAATATCTTTGATCAAATCTACGAAAGCTCTCAGGTGTATAATTGAAATGATTTTAATGTTTGTTTGTAAAAAAATGTTTGAACATCTTTTTATGTTGGTTGAAACAAAAGATAGAAGATGATGTAGCTGGTTATTTTCCAAATAAAGTAAACAGTTAAAGATGGAACTCTCAATAACTATTAATGGAGACAAAAATTTAACATTGTATAAATCATGAATTGGTTTAAAACCATAAACTCGGGTTCATTTATTTAACAATATACGGTGGCTTCTAGGGGCGGGGCTTTAAGTCCCATGCCGATAAAATATAATAACATTGTCATTAGATATATTCAATAGTATAGATTTATTAAATATGAAAAAGAAAACGAAGAAAAAAAAATATCAAAGCATTGTTGTGTCAGAGACTTATATTAAGCCACACAGTAAAAAAAAAAGGAAAGTTCTTATTGCTAATTACTTTTATCATTTTTTAATTGAAGTCATAAATATATTTCAATATAAATAAATATAACATTGAAATTCATAGTGATTTTCACTTTCTTCGAAATAAAAATTTAATAATGATAAAAATAATTTGAAATAAAACTGTGTATCAATTAATGTTATTGAGATGAAAGAAGAATATACATGGCTGCAAGAAATCCAATGAAGGAGAGGTGAAATAACATATTATTTCTCACACTTTTAGACTCAAAAAGTAAATCATGACCCATGTAATTATGGACAATCTACTCCATAATCTTGATCTCTTTCTTTCGTTGTTCGGTAAATCATTCTGGATCACTTTGTTTTGAAGACAAAATATCAAGATAATAGGATTTTAAAAAAAAATCAACGTTTATCAATCAAGCATATATGCAAAAATTATATATACATAATTTGTTTTTGTCGTGATTTTTTCAATTAAACAATAATTCTCAATAATAAAAGAGAAACAAACAAAATGAAAGAAAAAGATATATCATTGATTGTAGACGACCACAATATTATTCTATATGTCATGTAGAATTCTGAAATGTATAAAAACAATACAAAATTTAGTTTTATATGATTTATTGAAAAGAAATAAAAAATAATTTAATTTTATATGTTATGGTGCTTACCCGGGAATGGATTAGGTGACTTTGGTTTTCCATGACTTTGATAACTTTAGTTATAATTTAAGAGAGAGAAAGTGAAAAAATTGAAGGGAAAATAGATGAGTGAGAGGGATATAGGAGAGAGATAGAGAGAAAGTTACGGTGACTTTCCCTCCCAAAAGTCACTCAAGCCCAACCCGTGCTTACCTACCACTACTTACAGGATCTTTTAGTCCATTGAAAAAAATAATGTTGCTAGCGGAAATCAGACTTATACTCTACTATTAGTCAAACCACAACAAAATTAAATTGCTACTTTTTTATCTTATATACTACTACTTTTTTATCTTATATTTTTTCTATCTTTGACATGATTTTAAAATTTAGGAAATGATTTTTAAAAACTATTTTAATTACTTAAAATAATTCGGATGAAAAGAAAGTGTACTAACTTTGCCTCTATTGTAGGTAGAAATTCAATGAGGGCGAGGAGAAACACCATATTGTTTCTTGCAATTTTTAATATATGTCTTCAAATAAAAACAATAAAGTTAAAACATGGTATCATTTATTTTCCCGTAAGGCATCGTCATTTCGATGCATATCTGAATTGTACACAAATAAAAATCATATTACTTTACAATATCAATTAGATATATGCAAGAGATAGTATTAAAAGTATAAATATATTTAAGCATAATATACAATAAAATATAACTGATAAATTTCAAAAAATAATTCATCAAGTTTAATTACTTCAATAATATATATATATATATATATATATATATATATATATATATATATATATATATATATATATATATATATATATATATATATATATATATATATATATATATATATATATATATATATATATTACGCTTGTAAATGAGATTACATATACCTGCCATTTTCAACCTACAATAGACTAAGATATATGCGTAGTGATAAATTTGGCATTTTCCCTTGTCATAATAAGCCACAATTACTGAATATATCTTATCAAGAATACTTTTTTTACAAGAAGTTTCATCAGTTCCGTTACGTATCTTAGTAATTAGATAGTTTGGAGGTTGATTGTATTAAGTTGCATAAACTTACATCTATTTCAGATAGCTTGACAACTCTGAAAAGTTGTTCAAGGGTCTGCAAGAAAAAATCACATCAATACATTTAATTTTATATGTTAAACTCAAAATAGGCGCGCACACGCATAAAAAAAAATATTTGTTCCTGCAAGTGTTGAATCTTTCAATAAGAGTGAAAAGACCGTTGGACTGAGAAGCTATTTTGTCAATTTCAGCCTGGATTTTTTATTGTTTCAAAGCAAATACGACTGATTTTCTGAAGAAAAAATAAATAAATGTTTACTTACAAATCAATATCTCAATTATTCTTTTTTGTAAAAAAAAAAACACAAGACCACAAAACTTATTTAAATAAAAAATAAATCATGGTAAATTACTTTGAAATCTCTTGAAACAACATCCTTATAAGTATTTGGATGTAAAATATCATCAATGTAGAGGATTAGAGTTGATGAAACCAAAGCACCAATAGCCAAATGAGGATATGATAGCCTAAACCATGAAGCAAGCACGACATAAAAATATATTTCAATAAGACAACAATATATAAATGATAAAAATGGAATAACCAAACCAGTTTTAAGAGAAATGTCCATACATGTAATTTTAGTCATGATATAATGAATTCTCATTTAATATTTGGAGGACTGCAGTGCAACCACAATCATACATAATCTTGTTAGAGGTTATATGTATTTGTAGCATTTTAGTGTAGTTCTTTGCATTATTAAATATTATGACGTGACCGCAATGGTAAATTTAAAAATTTGATAAAGAAATAGTTTAAAAGACTAACTTTCACCATATGATCCTCAAATCACACCTACCCGAGATTTTTAGGCTTGTAATGTTTCCTTAATGTGTATGAGCACTTCTGCTTAATCAGCAAGTGCTTGAGTTGAATTAAGATATCCCAGAGTACTTGCATCTTAAACGTTTCTTACTTTGATCCAAATGATATTGATTTCGTATAGTATCGGTGTTGGTGTCAAGTTATTAAAATTATGCTAAATTACATACATGGTCCTTTAAGTTATTTAATTGTAACAATGTGGTTGTTTATGTTTTTTTTGTTACAAGTAGGTCATTTTAGTTACTTTAAATAGATACACAAATTGATCTCATCATCTTCATCTTCTCTAGCATTCATCAACAACTACACACAATAACTTTTGTTGATCAAAATGCAAGATTCAAGGTGATAAAGTTCAAACGTTGGAACTGCATATTCAGTTTGAGTAGAGAGATTTGTGGATTCTTCTTGAATAAACCTTGAGGGTTTGCCCTCCGAGATCATTGTGATTTGGGGGTTTTGCACACATAGTTTGTTCATAAATTCAGTTGAGTGAATAGGTTTGAAGATCGAAGAGATTGTTCAATCATATCACAGTAACCGAAGGATTACGAAGAACAGTGTGGGTTCACTTGTATCAAATCAAAGCAGTCGAGCTCAAAGTTTGAAGAATTGAGGATTCTTGTAAGAAGGGAGCAATAATCGGATGTTTGTTCGACACGCGTGAAGAACTTGATTCAACTTGAATCAAGGGGAAAAGATAAACATAGCTTCAACAACAATTAAGATTGATTTGTCGTTTCTAATTTTTCTCTTTGTAAGAATATTGCAATTTTAATAAATTTCTGAAATTCTGGTATGACAAACTCATATGTCGAATATGATGTTGAGACATTTTATCTGTTACATATAAATATGGCAAGGCACAAACAACAACACTTTTAAAATTCTGATATATCTGATTCAAACATTCTTCAGGATGTTTAAACATCTGATATGACATTCAACACATATACTGCATAAAATAAACTGAAAGCTGTAAAGAACACATTCAAATTGTTAACCCAATTTGATGCTAACTCATTTACTCTGGGGGTAACCAAGCCAGGAAGGAAATCCACTATGTAGTATCAATTCAAATACTTCTCAGCAAACACCTACAGTTTACAGTCTTCTCACTTAATCATTACCCGTGCAACTTCTACTTAGGAACTCCTAAATATGAGAAACTCATCCTCACTTCCAATCACCTCGGTGATGTCTCACAGTCCTTAACAGTCAGTTGCTGATATTGACGACTCTTTACCTACACAACAATTCAAACCAGAAGTCACACTTCCATGACAATACCTTAACCTTGCTTAGCAGCTTCAGTTAAGTACACAACTTCTCTTGCTTACAAGCTTCGAGAATCACAAATAAAACAGCCATAACAGGGTTCCTTGTTTCACACGGCTGTCACAAGAAGACAACCCTAATAATGTTTACATTTTTGGTTGGTTGGTTGGTCCTAAACCTAGGTTACAAGGTTTCTTTTTATAACATATTCCCAACTGGCTTTGAGTCTAAAAAATCACAGCAACAGCTGCTACAAAAATGCAGAAAAATCTACTACAAATATACAAAAAGATCTTCAAATAAAAACTCCTAAAATATCTCTAAATATAGAAACTCTATATTTTTCAATATTTGTCTTCAATGTAAATTTGAGTCTTCAAGATCTTTTATAGTCAGCGTCACTTGGATTGATTTAAATCTTCAAAATATTCTGTTTCTGTTGAAACCAAAACAGAAACTTCAATCCATCTTCAGTTGTTCATGATATCGAATGAACTGTCTTGACATCTTTTTCGATATGTTGTTCCAGATGTTGAAACATTTCAACACAACATTTTTGGGCGCACACAAGAGGATTATTTGCTTAATTTTTTCTTTTCTTTTGCAAAGATCCTATACAAACACACTGCTGCTATATTTGTTTTACAAAATTAATGCCAACCTAAAAATACAGAACTTACAATCTCCCTCTTTGGAAAATTTTGGCTAAAAAAAATATTACAAAAAAAAAAACAGCTGCAGAATATACTGAAAAAACAACAGCAAAAGAAAACTCTTCACTTTGCCAAGGCATGTTGTTTGACATCTTCAACAATATTCACAATAACACACCATTCACCTATTCTTTCAGTGGAAAATAGAAAGTCTTGAAGTCTTGGCCGAACCAATCCATTAAGACCTCTCGCCATTCAGGTTCCATAAAATCCTTCCTCCCAAGGTGATGAACATTCTCCATCTAGGTGACCAATGGTGGCTTAAGAGAACACCCTCTTATTCCCTATGTAACTCAGAACACAAGCCACAATTGTGTTCAACAACTCAGGACACAAATCACAAAGACTAGAATTCAACATTCATCTTGATATCCTGATATCCATCATACAAGAACAACAAATGATGCTGCTGTGACAACAACTCCAAGCACATCATCTGCACACACTCTTTCTCCCCCTTTTTAGCCAAAACTTGGAAAACTCATCCCTCACAACACCATACCCACAAATTATTCATCCAAACACAAAAGAACCCCATTAAAAGGAAAGGTGAAAGGATGAAAAACAAATAAAACTCATGTTGTGGAGGAGGAAATATGCTTCTATAAATAGGGAGCAAGGACATAGATAGTAACGACCTATCCTTGAAAGTGAAACGTTCTTGGTCCAAGATCTTTTTGATATGAGAAAAAACTTCTTCACCATTCAATGTGGAACAAAAAACTGACCTTGACCAGCTGACTTGCTCTCCCAAAATAAATGGCCCAATAATCAACACGCATGAATAAACTCATGTTTCACATTTTTCTGCTAGCGTCGTCCACAAATATTCCTCAAAAGGAAACAATATACACATGTCGTGAAAAATGTTCTGACATCCACCCATATATTGTCTGCTAGTAGTGCAACAATATGGTTCACAACTCCTATAGAATCCAACGTAAATTGCAGATAGCAGCTTTATACTATATTTCCTTCTGGACTCGTAGGACACTTCTGGATCACAAGAACATGCACACCACAACCACTAAGTAATAAAAATTAATCAAAAAAACATACTTAGTAGCACATGTCACCACATGATGTGTAACATCACATAACCTGGTTAAGGTACAACTCCCCCTTAACTTTACAAAATCAGCTGCACATAATTGTAACATACTCCCCCTATCAAGGATACTACATGCTTCTCTGCACTTTGATGAAAGGAAAACATAAGACGCATCTTTATGTCTTCAAGAGCTCACCCTCTGTTTAATTCCTAATTGAACATATTCACTTCCTTTACCAAAGCACACTTGATCCCTTCTAAGTTTGTTGTTACCACAAACTACACAAGCTGAACATCTTCAAACAAACAGGTTCTTCACACACCAGTGGCCTTTATAACCAATAGCCAACCAATCCAGACAAACATCATTCAATCTAATTCTGAAATTAGAAAGAATGTCCACAAACAGACTTCCAAGCAATCAATATCTGATCTACTTCAGTCTACTCTACATGTTTCTTCCAAACAGAACATCTACTTCATCATTCTCCCATATGATTAGGTAGGCTAAAAATAGAAACCATGTATACAAACATCCGAGATAATGTACTAACACCTAGTTAGAACATTTACCACACACTAAGACCTTATCACCATGATCCTAGATGTGCTCCACCAACTGGACTTACTATAGCATAGTAATCCAAGAACTGAAAATCTTCAACTGCACTGTGCCACCAACTTGAATCAGAAATTCAAAAAGAGATAAACTCTCACCCACCTTCAAGAAGAACAAATCTCCTTGAGTCTTCAACTCATCACTCTTCTGCCCAAGAGAAATTTATTCCAAGACAATCCTTAAGAACAACCAGCTGCCACACTCTGATTATCTTGATTCTTCGAATCCACTTTAGAGATTAACGAATTGCCACATTTTGATCACCTCCTTTATGAATCCACATATGAAAAAGCCAATTATCACACTTATCTTCTTCACGTTTATCAAAAATCTTCCAAAGATATCCTAATCAATAAAGTTGATCTTCAGCAAGCTGTCAAGATAACAGTCCTTTTGAAGCATTCAATCCATGTAGATCATTCTATCTTAAATTGATGTGCCACTCCACCAATTAGATTCTGATGTTGAACTAGATGTTTGAACATTGTCAGTCCACATCCAGCTGTTAAATTTAGCTCATTCTTCTGCCACATGAAAGAACCTCCTTCCTTTACAGAACAAGAGTTCCATGCTTTTATAGACTTGATTCATCAACCAAGTTTGAGTAAACAACCTCCATTATGTTAATTTTGCAGAAATTCCTACCAATATCACATATTGATGAGAAACTTCCAATGTTTCTCCAAAATCTTCAAACCTGCCACTGTCTGAATCTTCAGAAGGAATAGTTTAGAACTACACCTTTCAGCTATACAGAGGATGACAATTCTCCCTGAGTAAAGCAATCTTCACAAATTCCTGATGATTTTTAATTATAACTTCATGATTATAAACACCTTCCTTGTCAAGGGAATAACAAAACTCCAGCTGCACACACCATAAAATAATATTCATCCTTGCACCAATAGACCACAAATAGCACTTCTTAACTCCCCCTTGCAAGAATAACCCAAGCTCCTTTTGAGGATGAGCATTAGTTACTCCATATACTTTCTGAACCATAAGATTAAGACTGCAGATATGCATATTTCTCAGATAAATATTAAGTCTCCCGTCAAAGTATCTACCTTTATGCAATAAATAAAAATAGACAAATACCAAGTCTCCCGTCAAGGTATTTACTATTGGTCAGATAAGATTACCTTCTCACACAAGGTAGGACATGAGTCTGAATTCTTCTTCTGCAGGCATCTGACACTTTCTGAGATAATGTTCTAACATCCTTTCAAACATCAGTATCAGTCACAAACACCTCCACATAAGCTCATGCAGGTAAACACATGGGAATCAACCATCACTAGTTGATCAGGCCAAACACAAACAAGCAGCAGCTGGAACACATCAACAAACTTCTCCTTCAGACCCAGTATTCAGACTGTTTAACTTGATATATCTTCATGCACAATATAGCTACTGATCAACTATTACCACATCAGTCAACTCCACCAGTTGACACAGCTTGACCTTCATGTTCAAGGAGTCTCTCTGAAATCACACCCCTTGAAGCTCATGTACTTCACTCATGCATCAAGGAACATAAATAAACTGTCCTCAGGAGAAAAAGACATGTTGATCACTCCTTGATCAACACACACATCTAAGAGAAGCTCCAGGGCCAGAACCTTCTTAGACACACCATACAGATGCCTCATCTTCCAGGTCAGGAGTAGGTTCCAAACATGTGTGAAATAAACACAATAATTTAGAACCCAAGCATCTATATAGCCATTCCTTTGACAACAGAATCATGCCTAATTTTGATGTGATGTTTTATCATGGGATAAGACATCATTCCAAGGATCACACAAATATCTGCAGACAAGAGATAAGTCTGTTTAAAACAATCTTCAGATCTCCAAACAAGTATTTCTCTTCACAGTGTCTTGAGTGGACTTGAAAAAAAGTCTTCAAGTGTCATTAGCATAGTTGAAAGAAGCATATAGATATATATCCCCAACATCATATGATATATCTCCAGAGAAGAGCAACCTTCTCACACAAAAGGAGTTATCAGAAGATAAGCAGCGGATTCAAACTCCTCAGAGACTTCAAGTGTCACACCACAACCTAGAAAATATCCAAGTAACACTAACAACCATAGTTTTGAAAATAAATCAAACCTGTCACAATAGCAGCACAACCCCATACTACAACATCAGAACAATCCATCCTCCACTTCTAGGGACCATTCACACATCAAAACAACTTTTCAGTAAAACCCTTATACCTTGACCATGAACCAGAAAGTATCCCCCTTGAATTTCATCCAGAAATATACTAGGATGCCTACTCTGATACCAATTGAAATTCTAATATGACAAACTTAGATGTCGAATATGATGTTGAGACATCTTATTTGTTACATATAAACTTGGCAAGGCACAAACAACAACACTTTTAAAATTATGATATATCATATTCAAACATTCTTTAGGATGTTTAAACATCTGATATGACATTCAACACATATACTGCATAAAATAAACTGAAAGCTGTAAAGAACACATTCAAATTGTTAACCCAGTTTGATGCTAACTCATCTACTCTAGGGGCTACCAAGCCAAGAAGGAAATTCACTATGTAGTATCAATTCAAAGACTTATCAGCAAACACCTACATGTTACAGCCTTCTCATTTAATCACTACCCGTGCAACTTATACTTAGGAACTCCTAAATATGAGAAGCTCATCCTCACTTCCAATCACCTCAGTGATGTCTCACAGTCCTCAATACTCCGTTGCTAATATTTATGGCTCTTTACCTACATAACAATTCAAACCAGAAGTCTCACTTCCATGACAATACCTTAACCTTGCTTAGCAGCTTCAGTTAAGTAAACAACTTCTCTTGCTTACAAGCTTCGAGAATCACAAATAAAACAGCTACAACAGGGTTCCTTGTTGCGCACGGCTATCACAAGAACACAACCCTAATAATGTTTACATTTTCGTTTGGTTGGTTGGTTCTAAACCTAGGTTACAAGGTTTCTTTTTATAACCTATTCCCAACTATATTTGGGCCTAAAAAATCACAACAACAACTGCTACAAAAATGCAAAACAATCTGCTACAAATATACAAAAATATCTTCAAATAAAAACTCCTAAAATATCTCTAAATATAGAAACTCTATATTTTTCAATATTTGTCTTCAATGTAAATTTGAGTCTCCAAGATCTTTTACAGTCAGCGCCACTTGGATTGATTTAAATCTTCAAAATATTTTGTTTATGTTGAAACCAAAACGGAAACTTCAATCCATCTTCTGCAGTTCATGATGTCTAATGAATTTTCTTGACATCTTCTTCGACATGTTGTTCCAGATGTTGAAACATTTCAACACAACATGTTTGGGTGCACACATGAGGATTCTTTTCTTAATGTTTTCTTTTTCTTTTGCAAAGATCATGTACAAACACACTGCTGCTATATATGTTTTACAAAATTAATGCCAACCTAAAAATATAGAACTTATAATTTCTCAATTTGGTTTTTGAATTGGGGGCAGAGGTACCCTTAGCGAGGATGGTAGGGGAACTTCCTAAACAAATTTGTGTGTTCTTTGTTTTTCTCTTTCGATATATTTTTGTACAACTTGATATAGTCTGATATTGAAAATTTTGTTTTGCATGTTTTGGTGCACCCCGATTGTTTGTGAAATTGTTGCTATCAAATTTGATAGTAACCTTAGAAAAATTTTGCACTACAAATTTTTGCAAAACACACTTGGTGTGGTGTGCCCACCAAGTGTTTGACAAAATTCAAAACACATTATTTCCTTGTCTTTGTGATTATTTCATTTCTCTTAACATTGTTGGTAGTAGTTAAATCAATTGTGTCAAGTTTAAGTGATTAATTAGTGTGTTTTTGTTTCATTCATTGTTAGCATTCCATTTGGTTTTATATCTCATATCTGATCTCCGGTGACTTAATAAAATTTAGACATGAATTTTCCGGGGAGCTTCCGCAAACCATTTTTTAATTAAATTTTTAAAGTTGGAATAATTTTTAAAAGGGATCTATTCAACCCCCTTCTAGATCCGCGCCATCGTCTAACATATATCACAAACAAACTATTTTCAAAATAATATCCTTCTTTAGTTACAGTGAAACAATACTACTTCATGTTCTTTATATGTCTCCCTCTCATCTTTTTCACTTCTACATCTTCATTGACTACACCAAGGTAATGTTTACAATTTTGTACTTATATTTTTCCCTTCTACATCTGTTATATTTTTTCCGGTGATTATTGTTGAAACAAGAGTCGTGTTCTCATATACAAACCTCAAGAAAATAATCTATGTAGACAAAAATTGTACTTATAATTTGATGTATGCATAACATTTCTCCAAAAAATAACATTCTAAGAAAGGAATATAAATTACATCACATATAAATGTCCCTTTCCCATTTATGTGATATCAACTTCTATTTTCTTTGATTTATTTTATGGACTCAACTGATTGCAAGAGACACTTCTATCACCCTTATGCAACTCAACTGATTCTAAACACCAATCAAACTAAACATTTGTATCACAAACAAACTATTTTCAAAACAATATCCTCCTTTAGTTTCAATGAAACAACACTATTGCATGTTCTTTATATGTCTCCCTCTCATATTTTTCACTTTTACATCTTCATTGACTATGAATTTTTTTATACATATACTCAGATGTCCTAACAACATGTCAAAACATTGATCTCTACATCTTATAAACAAGGGCAAAATACAGATAGTTGATACTCTAAATATCAACACAGAGTCATAATAGATGTTACAACATCTATTATGACATGTTTATCAAGAAAAATAACAGAACTTTAAATTGCAGAATGATAAACAACACATAATATGTTAACCCAGTTAGGTACAATTCACCTACTCTGGGGGATATCAATCCAGGATGAAGACTCCACTATTTATAGTATTACCATAAAGCTAAACTCCCCCGTTTACAACTTTATCTCCTAATCACTACCCAATAAAATCTTTATCAAAGAACGCCATTTTTATATGAGAACCTCTACTCACTTCCCCTAATCACACCCTATGATGTCTAAACAGATATTGCCACTCGTAACTAATCCATCCATGCCAATACATAATTCTATCAAACATTCAAAAAGTTAACTCGGATTTGCGTAAAAGTTTCATCCAAGAACAATATACAATACATTACCTAAAGGCTTATGAATATGTATAATACATATGACAACCACAGTGTATCAAAAGATACAAAGGGAGACTTACAAATCCTAGAGAGCTAACGACTCTCAAAACCCTAAATCCTTATTCCCTTTACAAAAGTGTTACAAAGATTAGTTAAGAGAATCCTAGGTCTAAGTCTTCTTTTATAGTCTTCAGCTGTTCCATGGGCTTTAAATCTTCTATCTTCTGATTTCTCGATCCACTTTTGTCATCATTCCTTGAATATTGCAACATATTTAAAATAAATTTAAATAAATATGTTATAACAGTCCAAGATTTAGTGTCTTCATGATAGGACATTTCATTCGACATCTTTGTCTTATGCATTTTTCTTCAGTTTGGTCTCCAAGAGAACATCTCCTTTGACATTATATTTTACCAAAATTTGTCCAAATCGTTTGAGCTTTCAATCTCCCCCTTTTGGAAAATTTTGGCTAAAACATCTCTGCACAATAAACCTTAAGATAACCCTTAAGAAGGTCCAGAAAGAGCTTAAGGAGAAACTGTTATAGTCTTCATAACAAAAGTCTAGAAAGAATGTAACTCAGGTCACAAGACACAACCTGCTTCGCAAATTAGATCACAAGACACAAATGTAGAGAAACCAGAACTGGGACTTAGATAAGATGTTAGAACATCTTATATAACATCCTTGGAAAACAATATCAATAATGGATTCAACCCCAGAAGACCTCCCCCCTTTTAGCCAAAACTTGGCAAAAGATACAAAAACAAACCCAGATCCAAAACATACTTTCCCATAATTTAACAAAAACCATAAGACACAACTTTAATGAAAACACAGTGCGAGACAAAAGACGAGAAAACCCATTTTCATACTCAAGCATCCACATAGGAAGTAATGGACCATTGAATGAAACAACAGTCAATTCAAGGAGGTCATTAAGAGGTGAATGTAACTTCATCGAAAACAAACATGCATCGTTCAAAAACTTAGATATTTTCTTCTTTAATGAGAACCGTCCAAAGACAGTGCAAGTAATGAAGACCATGTTTAGCATGTGCATGCTTTTCACTATTCAAGCCACACCGACCAAAAGCAACGACTTGGGGGCTCCTGTTCCGGAAAAACCCAACAACTAGGCGTGGCCTAATCCACTCTTGCATCCAGGACGTCTCGGTAGTTCAAATCCAGCCCATTAAGGCAAAGGGGACCCACTTTGTCTCCTGTCCCATAACCGAGAAGAGCATACTGACCAGGTTCCGTATGGTCGTTCTCCTCTCTCCACACAAGACTTCTACTCGACGCCTCAGAGGAGTCACCCAGGACCAGCCAAGGATAGCTCCTGCTCGGTAAACCACCTTCCCGACGCACATCACACCCGAGCAGACATGCCCATTCTAATGACTAGTTCTGACAATTACCTATTTTCGGGCGATCCATGATCTAGGCCCAAAATAGGGACTGTTGGTCACACACTAGGGGCATTATATAAACCCTCTCACATGAGAGGGACATGTATCCAATATTCACTTTAACAATACTTTTTCTCGTACTTGCTCACTTCTTTGCTCGCGTTCTTACGTTAGCATCGAAGTTTCTTGCAAGTACACCACATCCTCTCCTTAACGGTCGAGCATCTCCAACAACTTCTGTGACCGACACATGATTCTGATCATCAGAACGATCAACAAAAGTTTAGTGATGAAAGATCTTGGGCACGTCTCTTTTGTATTAGGTATTTAGATACTTAGATATTATTCTCAAGGTATCATCCAGTTATCACAAAAGATTTATGTATATATCAATAAAATTGAAAATAAAACTAACATGAAATATAATAAACTAGGGCATCTCTCGATTATTAAAGGAGAATATTAAGTCTCAATCATGGTCCAAAATAAAAGAATCTAAAAAATTTAGAAAATTAAGTTTTTTTATACTTTTTTAGTTTTTGGGAATCTTATGTATTATCTTATGTATATGCATCCGGAATAAGCGTATATATAATGAGATCACTTGGCATATATGAAAATTAAAAATTTGAATTGTTGAAATGAGACAACCATAAGAATTGTTATAGAAACCAAAAGAATTTGTGCTCATATATTAGATATCGAATAATTTGGATATCATCAAGGTGTTCGACTCTGATTCTTTTGGATGTCTATATATAATGGGCATCCTAAGTAAAAATGATTATAAATATTTATCTCACTTGGTTGCATATAGTAAAAGGTTTTGAAAGACAACTCGAGCTACATTGTGACATAAGTATTTTGGATAATGTTTCAACAACTGTTTTATAAAATTCATTGACTTATAAGTTGTTGTTGTTGTTAAAGGATAAAACATATAGATAGAATTTTTATGCTAGCTGACTTACTAATCAAAGACTTGACATATAAGATATTTCATATGTTTGTTATCACTAAGGATATCCTTAATTAGTGAGATTCACTTCTTCTTTATGTTTTATAATATTGTTTTGATATCGATACAGACTTTATGTTAAGATTATCTGCAGAAATAAAGTTTATGAGGTTATTATTGTTATAACCATTTCTATATCGTTTTTGCAAATATTGAATTTGCAAACTTCAGTTTGATCTCAATAAAGAATTCAGTTAGACCAATTGGAAATAAGCATGATTCAGATATCACATTACATAAAATTTGCATGTCACTCATTCATATTGATCTATGTCATTAAGTACATTGATGTGGTGGTTGTCGGGGTTTTGTCACGTTATATGTCAGTGACAATAGTCGTGGTGGTCCCATTATTGATGTATGAGGTGAACTAGATTGTAAAATTGAAATCTAAAGATAAATAGCATTGAGATGCGCACCTAAAGAATTGTCATATAATTATTTAAAATATATTGTCCAAGTAGGAGATCGTTGGAATATTTTATATTATAAATATTATTTAATTATTATATTAAAAAAATATTATGTGAGCATATATATTTTAATTATATTATCTATTTATCAAATTAAGAGCCTTAATTGATTAAGTGGTCAAATAAATTTACAATGCTATTTAGATTTCTATTCAGTAATTAATTAATTAATTAATTGGATATGGATTCAAATATGAGTGAATGTCAGAATGATCCATTTGAGAATAATGAGAATCATAATTGGTCATCACACTATATATAGGTTATGGTCCCCAATATACGTACCCAAACAATTTATCTTTTCTCCCCGTTGTATTCAATACATTAGGAGCACCGGTTGAGAAAGAACCATACAAGCCGTCAGATGTTCGTTGTTTGTCTTCAAGTTTTCGGGATTACCGCCAACAAAAACTTTATCAATAGATCAAGATATTCATACAATTTTCTCTCAAAAATATTAACATGTAGGTTTTATAATTATATATATATATATATATATATATATATATATATATATATATATATATATATATATATATATATATACACACGTGAATTCTTATCTACCCACCTCAAAATGTTGGGTAGACTTATCCATAGTGTAATTTGCATTGAAATTGCTTTGGAAATCTAAAAAGTTTGAATTATTAAATACAATAAAATGATATGACATTATTTGATTGGAGGAATGTACATTACCCAATTTTTTATAGTGGATAGAGAAGTTGTCCATATATATATATATATATATATATATATATATATATATATATATATATATATATATATATATATATATATATATATATATATATATATATATATATATATTCGTATTATTTATTCAATTCCGCAATAAAATAACATAATACGTAAAAATATATATACATGCTTAATTATTATTGATTTAATTCCAATATTTAATTCATATATAGTTGGTTCCCCATTGAGTCACATATTATTTGACATAGAAACGTTCAAAAGATGATGGAATGTCCAATTCATCTTCTGCTTATAAGGTAATTAATTCAAAGATAGGAGGTTCATCATCTTTTTAAGAAACTTGTCCTTGACAAATGAAAGAAGACATCTCATATGAGTTTCAGCTATGATGCAATAACCAAGTGGAACATCACTTTCATGATGTGTTTAGATCAGGTTGTAACAAAATAAAGTTTGGTACAAATGATTATGTCCTAGTAATCCACCTCACATATCATCTCATTCTCACACATTCTTAATCTTAAACAAATAAAACAAATCCATAAACGTATTTGTGGCTTGATATAACCGTTCGTTACCATGTCATGTTCATGAACAACAACACAAACTAATTTTTGTTATGTCTTAGCCTTCAAATAACAACCTACCATATTCCTTATTCTATTGTCTATTCTACTAACTATATGAACTCTGAAGTAGAAGCAAAGATACAAACAAATAAAACACCAACCCCTCCAACAAATACTAGTACTCATGAATCATTCAACAAACAAAAACAACAAAATGGAACATGATCAACCTATGTTTGATTATAGCTCAACTGTGGACACCTCCCGTCCTTTCAGTTCTGTCAAAGAAGCCGTAGCCATCTTCGGCGAACGGATTCTTGTCGGAGAAATATACTCTCCATCTCCGTCTCCGACTCCAAAGCCATTTTCATTTTCAGACTCTACGACTGCTACAGCATCTTATAAGCGAGAGTCATCGTCGTGGAGATCACTACCAGCATCACCGATTAGTCCTATAAAATCATCATCATTTAAGGAAGAAGAAAAAAACAAGAATAATAATGGGGATAGGCTTTTTGATACAGTGAAGAAGCTGGAGGAAGAGCTTGAGAAAACAAAAAGAGAACTGAAGATTTTAAAGGAAAGAGGAAGTGAAACAGAGGTAGCATTGGCGACACTGAACGCGGAGCTTCACAAGAACATGTCAAAGTTGGCTCAAGCAGAAGCTGCAGCAGCAGGAAAAGCAGCTTCAAAGAGTGTGAGGTTTGAGAATATTCATAAGAATTCAGAATCACAAACAGTGGCTCATATAATAAGTCTTGGAGAAAATGATGATATATTTGGAGGGAGAAAGAGGAATAATAATAATAATAAGATTAGAAAGCAGAAGCCTATAGTTCCACTTGTGGGTGATATATTTTTGTTTTTCAAGAGAAAGACTTCTTCTTCTACTAATCACCATAATAATCCTCTTTATGCTTCTCCTTTTTAATTGGGATTTGTATTATTAATTTCTGGAATGTGTGTACTTTTTTTCTTTTGTTGTAAAAGGTAATGTTTGTATCTATTCTTATGCAAATATATGGATCCGGAGGAAACAAGGGAATGGCTAGAATAGTCGGTTTGAAATATAAGAAATTTCATGGTATCTACGTATCCATCGATTTTTTGTATATTTTTTATTGCATACAAATAAAATATATATTATTTATGTGTGTATATATATAGTACTTTAAAAGCTATCTAGATTGATATTGAATTCAGTAGAATGAACTACTTTCGACTCCTATAACTGATATCAAGAGGACATTTGACTCCAAAGATGCAAGAGCATTCATATTCATTATATTTATTTGTGTTTTTTTTTTTATAAGCAACAAATTCAATATAAGATATATTAGGAGGGTACGAGTACACCAATTTAATATAAGGTTGAATCATCAAAATATCAACATACCATATGATATAATGAAATTAAATGTCACAAAAACTCCCGTTTTAAAAAATTTAAGAGTGTGTTTGAATAGAATAATTAAGAATTTTTATATTATTAAATTTCTATCTTATTTTAATAACTCAACTATATTTCAAATATTCGTACCATTAATCAAAAACTTTAAAACGGTCACACCAATCTATATGATATACTCCATTTTAATATTATATAATTTTTACACTATGTTTTAAAGGACTGTGTAGAAATTTTGTAAAGCAACGAGTATTTATGCTCTCACTGGTCTGCACTGCGTAACAAACCACTGAAAACCAACTTAATAAGCAGTTTCAACAAATCGGAGGGGTTAAAAAATCAAAACGACACTATTTTATAATATATAATTTTTAAAATAAAATTTAGAATTTAAAAATTAAAATTTAGAAAAAAATACAAAATATAAATCTCATTCATTATATCATTATATTGCTCTCGGAAAAAAAAAAGCATTTATCAAAAATTTGATTTCATGTTATAGTATATTTGATATTTTTTAAATGCCATAATTTTTTAATGACACTATCCCATTTGGTAAGCCACGTCTATCCCATTCAACATGATATCGTCCACTGTCAATAATAGATTAAGGGTGATCAATTCCTCAATTTGTTGATAGACATCCGACAATCATGATGGGGCATAAACCATGTCCACCAAAATCCAATAGCATTCTTGGCATCTTATGCAATAGTCCACCTCTTATGCAATTGCTTAGTTGACTCAAGCCTTGTTTCCGCATTCCCTTCGGAATCGAGAACAACACCATCTTAATAACCTTTGTACTTCTGCAATCCAATACACGTTAAGCCAACACTCCACAGCCATAACATCTCAGAGAATCAACATCTTCTCCCCCGTTTGTTTCAACCCAACGCCTAAAGACAACCGGTTAGAAAATAAGCAAGTACCGATAATGTTCTCACACACATGTCGCATACTAGGAAACGACAAAAATAAACAACCTGGCCAGACGAACCGACCTGCTCTGATACCACTTTTTAACACCCTAAATTCTCCAGTGCATTTTATAATAAAATCAGAGTAAAAATCAACTTTCAATATTAAGGTATTACTTTTCATCCAAAAATATGCTTTTTAAAAGACATGTAACATAGTTTGATATTTTATTATGCAGCAGAAAAACATACATTTCAGTCAACAAAATGTAACGATTTCAAATAACTACCGAAATTTGTTTTTATATCTTATCAACGACTAATCATCCTACAACAACAAATTATAATACAAACGTTCCCGACTCTCATGTTACATATCAGAGTAGACGTCATTAACGTGAAGTGCTTTGACTTCACCGACCACGAACTCTAACTACTCGTGCTAACCTGCACGTTACCAACATAAGGGTAACATTCAAACAGAAGGGGTGAGATTCTTAAATCAACAAAAGAGGAAGATGATATCAATATGAGATCATACATCATCAAGTCACCCACGCACATCATACAAATCATATACATCACACCCTTCAATACATCCACAACAAAGCATGCAAATGAGACTCGTTACCCAACTCAATGCATGTGTGGTACCATTCTCCAATTTCTATTTCAAGATTCAGTTTTCGTCGGAACTCTCGACCCCTGTTTCATGGTCAGTATGATCCCTATTTCATGATCACACCCTCGACCCCTATTTCATGGTCCAGTATGATCCTTATTTCATGATCACACCCCCGTACGATCCCTATTTCATGATCGCACCAACATCACTCGATCCTTTTGGATCCAAATGGACATACCCTACCTTGGCATGTCATTCCCAACTATGCACATGCCATGCACCATCAATGTCAACCATGCATATCTATGACTACTACATCATGCAATCAACATCAACCACTAATATACAACAACAACAACTACAACACTAGACAATATCAACCTCGTCCATTTTCGAATAACACAAACATATTAATAACAACAGAGCACATAATCAATAACAACAACATACTTCAATAGTTACATCAACATGTATCAACGTCAACATCATGTAACAACAACATACTTCAATAGTTACATCAACATGTATCAACGTCAATATCATGTAACAACAACAACAACTACTACTACTACTACGCATAGCCAAAACAACAACAAATACACATACTAGTTCATGTTCATTTCCAAATTATGCATTATATAGTTCATAGAAGCATGTGGATAAACTGCACTATATAGTTCATAGAACCATGTGGATAAACTGCACTACATAGTTTATATAAGCAATTCTATATGAACAACGAGGTCATCACAACTCAACAACAATAACATATCATCACAATTCAACAACAACGACATATCATCACGATTCAACAATAATGACATGTCATCACAACTCAACAACAACAACATATTTTCACAACTTAACAACATCATCATACTACACCATTTTGCAACAACAATGCATTATCACAACCTAACAACAACAACAACCACATATTACAACAACTTATCAACAACAACATACTATAACAACTTAACAATAACAATAACAACAACAACATCATAGTACAACAATTTATCAACAACAACATACCATAACAACTTAACATACACAACATATCATGTTAATACATCAATAAATACATACACAAAACATTAACACATCATTTAACCTTTAACACATAATTAACATCACAAAGTCGTTAGCACTTGATTATCATCAAATCAATCAACACAAATTCATCATCGTCTATTCATCGGACACCACTACAAACAACCTTGTCACATTACCTACACCTTTATATCAATATAACTAATTCCTAAACATCGTTTTTACCATCCCTAGTCATAGGACATCACCATTCCCCCATTTAGAACAAGATTCATCATCTATAGCAACATGTCTTTAGTTTAATATACAACGACTCACATTCCAACTTCAATTCATATTATTTAAATTGTTTCTAGCAACATGAGACTATTATTAAATGAAATTATATTGTCTTAGCTTCACACAGCTTCGAACGACGTACAAATCGGACACCCGAAGCTCAAGATATGAATTTTTGAAGTTTTTACAGTAAAGCTGTCGAGAGTCACTCGTTGAGCGAGCTTGGAACTCGCTTAGCGAGCTCTTCGTTGTCCCAACGAGTTTCTGCGATAACAAAAGTTCTCCCACTGCGATTTCACACCTTTAAACTGCCTTATTAACCCCCAATAACTCATGTGTTGAGTCCTTAAACCTCTATCTAACACATATACATCAATCACATCAAACATCACAAAATAAATCATCATATTCATCAATTTTACATCCTTAATCCTAGTTTTTCTCTTAAAAACTCAAATCCTCAATCACCCACAAAAAACTATTTCATGGCATCAACCTAATGATTTCTACCCACATAACTACATCATCTAACCCTTGAGTGATTAAAGAAATCATACCCTTACCTTATAGTGATGAGCTTTCCCTATCTTCGATGGGTTCTCCTTCTTCCTTCCTCTTGCCCTAGTTCTTCCTCTTCTCTCCTCTTCACGTTCTTCACAACTTTTCACGATCTCTTTCTACGAACCCCCTTCCTCTTTTCCTCAAATCCCCAACATAACCCTTGGACCCCTAATATTGGAATCCTCAATATGCCCTCACTAACTCCTCACCCAATTACCGTTGTGCCCTTCCACTCACTACACTTTTTATTATTTTATTTATTCCATTATATTCTCATTATCACCCAACTAATGAAATAATTAAATAACAACTCCCTCCATAATTTAATTTAAATACTTATTTTACATCATGGTCAACAAATATTAAATTAAAATAGTAGAATTAATTCTTACTCCCTTCTCCACTAATTTCTACATTATTGGTCACACACACTCCTACTACCCCCCAAGATTCACTTTTTAAGGTCACTACCCTTCAACACGGACACACCAACATAATCAACGCACAACGAACACCATTGATCATAACAATTCCAAATTATTTACAAATAATAATTAAAAGGAAAACAGGGTGTTACAAGCAACAATAGTGGAGGAGAGATGGTGGGGTACCTACAAGGTAATTCGACGCTCAAGTAAGTTTCAGTGTGAGGGTGAAAACAAGGAAAAAGTGTTAGAAAATTGTAGAATTAGGTGAGATTGAATCGAATACCTCACCCTTCAAAGGAGGAGGATATTTATAAGGGTATATGGCCGAAATATGCGGGCGCGTGGTCCATGACTGGCTCCAACTGCTTTCGCGAGTTTCAGAGGGGCAATTGACTGTGTGATAACTGTCAAACGTGTGAGACGGAGATCCCCAATGACTATAATTCTAACGGATATATTATTTATTGGGCTTTGTCCAAATCCGAACTGGGTTGGGCCTTTCCCAATTGTTGGGCATCTACCAGTCCAATCCAGAACATGTTTTATCTCTCAACAAATGCAGATAATAAACCATGGTTAATAT
The DNA here is from genome assembly GCA_963966055.1 of Lathyrus aphaca. NCBI lineage: Eukaryota > Viridiplantae > Streptophyta > Magnoliopsida > Fabales > Fabaceae > Lathyrus > Lathyrus aphaca. Next base: position 4,268,701 of record OZ014519.1, read on the forward strand.
AACTATATACAGTTCTGCATAAATCTTTGAACTCAGATAGCTGCAAGACATCCTGAAATCATGGTTCATTTGGCTGCAGTAACTTTGCTACCTTCCTACCATGGTTGATACATTTCAACATCTCAGGGTACTGCACAAATAAATAAATTATATTCAAACAACTCAATTGTTATAAAACAAATATTTAGCACATATAGTTCAATTATTTCTTATATATCCTTCTCACACGTACCTAGCAACATGACATGCATTTATAGAAAGTAGTGAAACGTTTAAGGGATCTTCAGAAAAGTTATCAAGCACAAAAACATCAAGTTCAACATCAAGTACAACAACATGTACTGCAACAACAAGGGCTTCGTAATGAGTTGGAAATACGTAACATAGCATAAAGTATAACATATTTAGAAAATGCATGATGGATGAGAGAGAGAGAGAGAGAGAGAGAGAGAGAGAGAGAATTGTGAGAGATGGATGGTCTTAGCTTGAATATAGTGGATTAGAACTTGAAAAATATTTTAATCTTGAATATAGTTGAGTAGAAATTGTGAGATGCATGAGTAGACAATGGTGAGCTCTATTTGCAGTTATTCAAATTTGATAAAATGAAAGAGAATAAAGAAGGAAAGTATGAGAGCAAATACTTAAATGAAAGTTTCCTAATTTTAATCTCTATAATATTAATTGGAAGATTAAAATCCAAACTAACTCTTTTTAACTTTGTTTTCGATTAGTTCTAATACGGTTTAAAGTGGTGCGTTGGGCGTTCGGATTCCAAAATATGGAGTTTTTATCTTTAATTTGACTCGTATTGTGGTGTATTTAGTGCGTAGAAATTGGAATATACAGATTCTAAAAGTATTTTGGAACTTGGTTGGGGTGTGATAAGGTAAAGGGTTGGTCTAATGAGTAATCCCCAAAACATTAACCAAAAAAAGTAAAGCCCATAAAGGGTGGGCCCAAAAGGAGGGAAACAGAGGCAGAAACGGAATTTGCTGCGAATTGCGATGGTGTTTGGGTGGTGAGAGAAGAAGAAAACAAACAAACAAACAAGAACAATTTCGAACATTTTGATTGTTTAGCTTCGTTAGGTCAAAACACACCGATGCAAGGTGTGGTGCTCAACACACAATCTTACTGTAGAGCCCTTCAATCTTCTCCTTCTTCGTCTTCCTCCACCAACAAACAGGTTTCATTTCTATCTTCTTCCTCACTTTTTTTTATTTTTAAATTCTAATATATTTTGTGCGCAGGGTACAGGGTTTTTCGGAAAGCATGTTCCTTTTAGGAAGACAAACAATAACTTTGTGCGCCCACAGCACTCCACACGTCAATTTGGTTAGTTAGCCCCTTAATTGTTTTGTTGATTCAGATATTTAGTTAGTTTCTACTCATTATGCAAATTCAATTAGAGCTCAAATATGCACTTACTTCAACATGGTCAATTCTGTTATATAATTTGTTTATACATAAACACTTATAAGGGCGTAATTAAACTGTTGTTTATCTAAACAATATCATATGTATATGATTGTAAATAAGCCTGGTACTAAAGGCCTTCATTCCAAATTCAGGTTTAATATTTCTTTCTTTGAGTTTACATTATATAGCAATTTGGATTGGGAAATCCGGAGGTGTTGGGATCCCTAATCTGATCTTCATTATTATGTTTATACAGCTATAAAAGCTGTTGCCACTCCAGATCCAGTTGTGGAATTGCCATTAACTGCTGAAAATGTAGAAACTGTGCTCGATGAAATTCGACCATATCTCATTTCTGACGGTGGAAATGTTGCTCTACATGAGATTGATGGCAATGTTGTTCGGTTGAAGTTACAGGGTGCTTGTGGATCGTGTCCGAGTTCTGTTACGACAATGAAATTGGGCATCGAGCGGAGATTAATGGAAAAGATCCCTGAAATAGTCGCAGTTGAACCGATATCGGATGAAGAAACTGGTCTTGAGTTAAATGATGAAAATGTTGAGAAGGTTAGTTATGTGTAGCATTATGATTATGCATTGCATATACTAAACTGCTTATTCTGCATGTGCCATATTTCATATTTGAATATCCATTCTTTTTGTTATCTGTTGAGAAAATTTCTATCATATTCTCCGTTTTCTGAAATGTCCACACGTATGTACACATATTTATATATGCTTTTGGGAGAGAAACAACACATCACAAATTACATGAAAATTGAAGCATATAGTAATTTGGAGGAAACAACATGTATCATGAACTACTTGAAAATTGAAACATATAGTACATGGCAAGTTATCAAAATAGTCAATCATATTGCATAAAGGAATGAAGTCAAATTGGCAAAAAAAATGAAAGTACGAGAATTTATGGAAAATACCCGATTAGATAATGTGTAACAATGAAAATGGATATTCTGAAGTGACATTTATTAACAGTTCCTTCTATAATGGAAATAGAGAAGGATTCTAAAAAATGAAAATTCCTGAATTCTTCCGGAATTTGTAGTTAACAGTTGCTATTTCTCCCGAAATTTTTACTTTTCTTTTGTGACTGAAAAGGTATGCATTGGTTTTTTTGGATATTCTGATCTATTTTTTTTATCATTTTGGCGGCATGGCTGAGGGATAAGGCAGTGGACTGCAACTCCTTTTTCCCTAGTTCAAAACTGGGTGTCGTCTGATCGACAAGATAAAGTGTATTCCGTTTTGTTCATTCAGAAACTGTCTTTTGTTTTTTCCATATTGCAGGCTAGTATTTGTAATAACTTAGCTTAAGATATGCATAAGGAGATGCATGCTTGTTACAACTTAATTAAATAAGATTTCACATGTCAAATTGGTTCGACAAGTTGCTTACATGTATATCATTTAAGCCTTCCCACTGGATTCAGAGGAGGCACCGGGGACACAATGTGGAGATCTTGCAATCATAGGGAAGCAACAATTTGATTTGGAAACCAAAATGACAGAGGTACCTAGTATTATGGGTTAGCGTGACTAGGGAGGATTGATTTTAATTTAGAACTCTTACATTATTTTCAGTTTTGCAATTTATAAGATTAAATTTGTCAAGTTCAACCCCGTTGGGGTAGTGTTACACATTTTTTTGTCATAGCCGGTTTATACTATAGAAAGTAAATTTCTAGCTTAAATCAATACGCCGTTTGTTTGGTGGTATGGGATTTCATGTTGAGTACTAACTGTCAATAGAAAGATGTTTTTCCCATTATGTGTTTGAACTTTGAATGTTCTGCATTTTGGTTTACGTATAGGATTAAGTTATTGAATCTAGTCTGAAATATCAAAATAAACTTAATATTGACACAAGAAATGGGACACGGATAGAGTCTTTCTATTCTATCTTATCGAATATATCAAGGTTAATATCATTATCTGTTAGTTTAATTACTATTGCCATTTTGAATTGCAGAACCTGTTCACTTGTCTTAAGCACATGTTTATGTCAGTTAATCTGAAATGTTTGCAGAGTTTAATATGTAGTAACTGTCTCAGGTATTAGAGGAAATAAGGCCATATCTGGTTGGGGCAGCTGGTGGATCTCTTGAATTGGTAGCCATTGAGGAGCCAATAGTAAAGGTCCGAATCACAGGTCCAGCTGCTGGTGTCATAACTGTGCGTGTTGCTGTTACACAAAAATTGCGAGAAAAAATACCTGCTATAGCAGCAGTTCAGCTGTTATGATATATTCGCACGAAACCAAGCAAGAACATAAATTATATGGCATTCTTGTAATATTTCATGAAACAGTAATGGAAATAAAGTATTACATTACATGTGATGTATAGTAGATTCAATATTTCACACAGTGGAAGAAGACTTCCATTACTATTACAACACAGTCAAACAAACTTCTGTTTATTGTTTGTGTTTGTAGCTCAGAAATGATAAAATTGTGAATTTTTAGAATGGTTATCTGTTTTACATTGAGTTTAAAAAAACTGCTAATTTTATATATTAGGATCCTGATTATAATGTCACAAATCAACCTTGATATAAGTCATCTAGGTTCTCTAAACTCCATAATTTTGTCACAAATGAAAAGAACTTTAATGTTATCGAGTCGTTGAACATCTACAAATTGAAATATGAAATGCTTAAGTTGTGGTATGAGATTTGGAACTGAGTGAGCTTATGTTTAATCTGACACTTAAAAAGTCCTGTTGTAGTTAATAAATAGTACGAATAGAAGTTCATATGTTTATATGTTTTAGATTTATTGATAATGCTGTTGATGTTTGATATGCCTATGTGTTGTTGTATGCTCAGCTAGTATATCTATATGTTTGGGGCGACAACATGCTTGGTTGATAACATGCTCTATATCATATATGTTGGTTGCTTTTGTTGCTATTATTGAAAAGAATACAAGTGTTGATCATTTTTGAGTTGATGTTGACTTGTTGCGGAGTATATCCTATGAATTATTTGGATTTGCTAGTTTGATAGAACTGAATTACTCTTTCTATTTTCAGTTTCAACTCATTTTTAGTTTATGAAATTAGTTACAAAGACTGTAACTGTTTGTTTTATATTGAGAAGAAAAAAACAGAAGTGTTGATCATTTTTTAGTTGATGTTTGCATGTTACAGAGTATATTGTATGAATTATTAAGGTTGTATAAGGTCAAATTTGGGTTTGCCAAATTAATAGAATTGAAAATTACTCTTTCCATTTTCAGTTTCAACAAACTTTTGATTTGTGAAATTAGTTACAAAGATTGCAAATGTTTGTTTTTCTATTAGCAAACAGTTGACCTGTTATAACAGGTTTTGGTACACTCAAGCTGACAGATGTCAGTCTTGAGACTAGGCATTTTACTATAGTAAGCAAACTTACACTTTACTCTATTATAGAGTGAGCAACCTTGAGTTTGTGTCTCAGAGTAAGATATTTAATCGAAGTTAGGGGTTTATTAAGAGCACATGGCCAATCATCAGTGCCAAGTATGTGTTGGATTTGTAGTTGCTTGGCTAAGACCTCCTCTCTAACAAAGAAGAGGTATGTCTCCATGTGCTTTGTTCTTAATTGCATGATGAGTTGTAAGCTAAGAGAACAACATATTAATTGTCACATAATTATAGGGACTTTAGTTGACACAATTAACTCTTTAAGAAGAGTTTGAACCCAAAAGAGGTCAGCAGTTGCTCAAGCAAGGCTACTTTATGCCTCAGTGTTGCTTTCTGGACCACTAGGATATGAGATTTGAGCCAAAGTAAATAGTTGCACCATAGATATTAGGTCAGGAGTAAGGAGTAATGTGTTGCTTGTTCAATTCAATGCCTAGAAAATAGTTTAGGTCACCAAGATGTTTGAGAGAAAATGTCACATTGAGTTTGGTGATGATAGTTTGTAAGAGAAAGGGAGAGCTACTTAGAATGATATCATCCACGTATACAAGAAGATAAATTGTGTGGCAATTTGAGAAATAAGTGAAAGAGGGATGGATCATGTTTGCTAGCTTTGAATTTAAGTTGAAATAGAACAATTTAGAGTCTCTCGAACCACTGACTTAAAGAGCCTTATTGAGCTAACACACCAAACATGGATTTGAACTTTCAAACCCTTTAGGTTGTTCCATATACACTTTCTTATCACGTATGTCATTAAGGGATGTATTCTTGACATCAAATTATTTGATTGATCATTTGTAAGTAATGGCAATGGTTAACATGATTTTGCTTGTAATAGGTTTGGCCACATGGGAAAAGGATTCATTAAATTTTCAAACTCATGCCTTTGATAAAACTTTTTGGTCATAAGTATGGTTTTGTACCTAATCATTGATTCATTAGAGTTTTCCTTATCAGTAAAGATCTATTTACTTCCAATGGCTTGTCTTTGATATGGTAAATAAACAAATGTCCAAGTATTGTTCTGAATTAAGGCATCGTATTCTGCTTGCATGGTTGCCTTCCATTGCAAGTCAACAAGGGTTTGTTTGACTGTTCTAGGTTCAAGTCTAGGTTGGGAGAAGCCACACTTGGCCCAAGTTTGCATGGTATGAGAGTTGATAGGTTTGTGAGTGACAAAAACAACTTTAGGTGGTATGAACATCATATTGGATGTTGAGGAGGTGTAAGGATGTTCCTTGACTGAGTGGAAGAAGTATCATTAGATTCTGTAGAATGAGAGAATGGGGAAGGACTTGACTCACTAGACTGAATTGATAGAGAAGACAAATGTTTAGAGAAATACTTTGACTCGTGAGAAGATTCAATTGATAAGGTTGACGATAAAGGAGATTGAACTAGGGGATTATAGGTAGTCGTGATTATATCAAAGGAGATAATTAGAGGATTTGTTGACTGTTGAAATATGAGAAGTTAAGAGACATTTGATAAACCATATGACTGAATAGCATTAAGGGAATTGCATTATATAGGGAATTATACAACTTATTGCATTACTTACAAATGGGAATATCCTATTCTATTCTAGAATATACTAAGGAATATCCTATAGAATATTCTCTTTGTATATCAATATATATACAAATATCAACATTCCCCCTCAAGCTTTAGCATATAGGTCAAATGCACCAAGCTTTCCACATATATAATTTCTTCAGAGATTTCACAGGGATTTTGTAAACACATCTTCCAATTGATCATTAGAATTGACAAACTTTGTGACGATGTCACCTGATTCAATCTTCTCTCAGACAAAGTGACAATCAATCTCAATATGTTTGGTCTTCTCATGAAAGACTGGATTTGCAGCAATGTGCAACACAACTTGATTATCACACACAAGTGACATTGGTCTTGCTTCTTCAATTTGAAGTTCCTTGAGTAATTGTTTTAACCAAATAAATTCACATGTTGCCATTTTCATGGCCCTATACTCTGCCTCGACGCTTGATCTTGCAACTACATTTTGTTTCTTACTTTTCCAGGATATAAGATTTCCTCCAATAAGTACACAATACCCAGTGGTGGGTCGTCTATCAATGGGTGATCCTGGACAATCAGCATCGGAGTATCCAACTATTTAAGTATGTCATTTATCTTCATACACAAGACCTTTTCCTGAGCACATTTGATGTATCTCAGAATCCGGATAACAACATCCATGTGTTCTTGACAAGGGGAATTTAAGAATTGGCTTACCACGCTGACTACAAAAGAAATGTTTGGACGAGTGACTCTGAGATAATTCAACTTTCCAACTAATCTCCTATATCTTCCTGGATCAGATAGAGGCTCCCCCTGATTGGGTAGAAGTTTGACACTTGGATCCATAGGAGTATCAGCCGGTTTAGCATTCAAAAACCTTATTTCTTCCAAAATATCCATAGCATACTTCCGTTGGGAAATTACTAGACCATCTTTAGATTGGGTCACCTCAATACCCAAGAAATATCGGAGTTTAGCAAGGTCTTTTGTCTAAAATTGATTTGAGAAATGTTGTTTTAACATGAGTATTCCCCATTAATCACTACCAATTATAACAATATCATCAACATATACAATAATATAAATACACCCTTGTGTTGAGTGACGATAAAAAACAGAATGATCAACTTCGCTACAGACCATACCAAATTGTTTTACCATTGTGTTGAATCTGTCAAACCAAGCTCTCGGAGATTGCTTGAGACTATAAAGGGACTTGTGTAGTCTGTAAACCATATTCGATGACTCCCCCTGAACAATAAACCCATGTGGTTGCTCCATATATACTTCCTCTTCAAGATCACCATGTAAAAAGGCATTTTTGATGTCAAGTTGATGAAGAGGCCAATGTCGAATGGCAACAATGGCTAAAAGAAGTCTAACAGATGCCATCTTGGCTACAGGCGAGAAAGTATCACTATAATCCAACCCAAAAATCTGAGTGTATCATTTAGCTACCAAGCGAGCTTTAAAACGACCAATCTTCCCAACTGGACCATCCTTTATTGTATAAAGCCAATGACAACCTACTACATTTTTCCCAGGGGGTAGAGAAAACAGCTCCCAAATTCCACTTCTTTGAAGAACACACATTTAATCAATCATTGCTTTCCTCCACTCAGGGTGAGATAATGTTTCACCTGGAGTTTTAGGAATAGAAATAGAAGACAAACAAGTATACTACAAAGGGGAAAGACGATGATAACATAAGTCAATATAATGTGGAGAAGGATTTAGTGTTTGACGTATACCTTTTCGAAGGGCAATTGGAAGATCGGACTCTGGCTGCAGGATTGGATTTGTTGATGGCGAAGGCGTTGGAAGAGAGTCTGCAATGACTTCAGGGACAGATACAACCTCAGGGGTAGGTATTACAGACGTTGGTTGACGAAGCTGATATGTTTGAAGTGGGTAAGAAGTGAGGGGTTGACTGTCAGATTATCTAGTTGGCCAATATCCCTAGAATGATGGGGGATAATGACCGGTGGGACTTTCGGAAGAGATGTGGGAGTGATTTCCTGTAGGGGTTCCGAAGTCGGCTAGTTGGACTCGAAATAAGGAACAGACTCGAAGAAGGTAACATCGGTCGACACGAAGTATCATTGTAGGGTATGTGAATAGCAACGATAACCCTTTTTGGAATGATGATAACCAAGAAAGACACACTTTAGTGAGCGAGTTGATAGTTTATCAAGTCCATAAAAGAGATTGTGTACAAAACATGTAGACCCGAAGACTCGAGGAGGAATTGGGTGAAGGGGAGATTGTGGAAACAGGATTGAATGAGGGATTTTATTATTAAGAACAGATGAGGGCATACGATTTATAAGATAACATGTCGTGAGCACTACATCCCCCCAAAACCATAGAGTAACATTACCATTGAGAAGTAAGGTTCGAGTGGTTTCTACGAGATGTCTATTTTTGCGTTCAGCTACCCCATTTTGTTGAGGTGTATGAGGACAATATGTTTGGTGCAGAATCCAATTGGATGACATAAAAGTTTGAAATTGTTGGGATAAATATTCACGTGCATTGTCACTTCTTAAGGTACGAATAGGTAAACCAAATTGGGTTTTTATTTCTTGATAAAATTGTTCAAAAATAAAAAATAATTCAGATTTATTCTTCATTAAAAATAGCCACGTGCAACGCGAAAAATCTTCAATAAAGGTTATAAAATACCTAGACTCAAAGGTAGAATCGGTACGCAAGGGACCCCAAACATCAGATTGAACTAAAGCAAAAGGGGACGCAACCCATTTATTGACTCGATCGGGAAAGTGACTACGAGTATGTTTTCCTAATTGAAAAGACTCACAATGTAAAGTGGATAATTCAGATAGACTGGGCACCAACTTTTGTAGCTTGTGAAGATTTGGATGATCTAATTGTGCATATATAATGAGTGGAGAATTCGTGGTTGGGCATGTGGTGGATGACGCGGAGAAGTAGTAGAGGCCTTGAGATTCACATCCGACGCCAATCGTTCGTCCCGAACTCCGATCCTGCGGGGTAACATTATTATTAGTAAAGGTGATAAAAGAATCAAAGGAACGATTTAAACGAATGACGGAAAGTAAATTGAATGTACAATTAGGTATATACAGGATAGAGGTAACATAGATGGATGGTAGAGTTTGAATAGTACAAACCCCTTGGGATTGGGTCTGAGAACCATTTGCTGCAGTTATACTAGTTAAGAAACCAAAGGTAGAGAGGAAATAGAAAATACCTTTATTACCAGTAACATGATCAGACGCACCAGAGTCAAGGATCTAAAGAACAAAAGGATATTATTGAGAAAAACAAACTGATGAATTACCAGTGTGTACAACCGAAGTTGTGGAACCAGAGTTCTGATTAGTCTGACACCATCTGAGAAAATCATCATAGCTTGGCATAAAGCTCTGAAGAGAAGGTGAGGTATGTTGTGTGTCTGAATGATCGATTTGAACTGCATTTACCTAGCGTTGTGGTTTACCATGTGTAACACGGTGGGAGAACTGACTTTCTATAAATGTTGTGGATAGCAAGAGTCGTCATCGACTTTTATTTTATCCAAGTGGAAAGGACATAAAAGAACATGAAAGACCTATTTTAAAAGACTTGAGTTCGGGGGGTAGGTTAAATAAAGGGGAGATGTTAGCACCCTTTATATCCATGGTTATCCATGGGCTCTTAGTTACTTAGCTCACTTAAATGTTTTTGAAAAGTGTAGTGTGTGATTAGAAATTTTTCTAAGTACTTTGTAATGATCCTCGTATGGATGTATACAAAGCCTTGTTTGAAAATGTTTGAAAATATTGTGAGGTGTGAAAAGTATTTTTAAAGGTGTGAGCAAGTAACTATTAGGTACCTACCCTAGACTAAGTCATTTATGTTCTTATATGTTCTTTCAAGGGTGAGACTGCCCCTATTATTAAGGAATAGGTAGTCATTACCTTGGATTTGTTAAGAGACGGACGTAGGGTCATTGTACAGTCAACGAAGGCAACTTGAAGGTGTCTTTAACAATTGGGAGGGATTATCATCTTTTAAACAAAAGGGACAAGATCATTTATCGTAGGCAACCTCGTATGGACTTGATCTTTTTAGAATCTGGGAGGGACAAGATGATTTATTTTCCTAGAGGGACTTTGCTTAAGACACCCTACTTTCGAGGGACTTGGCCGTTTAAATAAGGCAACCAAGAGGGATACCCTAGGAAGTGCAGACGGCGATCTTAGATCGACTTACGTGTGTGAATGATTTATTTCAGATATTTATCTTATTTAATTAATTTTCTATGTCCATATTAATATCAATTAGGTTGTCACTCCCTATTTACTAACCATACATTTAAATAATAATAATTAAAAGGATGGAAAAGTAAATCTAAACTATTACAAGGCTTTGGGCAGTAACAATAATCGAGCGAAAAATAAATTACAACTTACCAACCTATACATTTTTTCTAATAATTAAAATAAAGCAAGAATTAAATATAAATAAAAAATAATAAAGCAACATTAAAAATAAAATAATTAGGGTTAGTATTTATTTAGAGTTAGAGAAAATTAGGGTTTATTAGAGTTAATTAAAAAAAGATTAGGGTTTGAAAGAATTAGCTAAAACCTAATTAATTAATTTTATTTACAAAATAAAACCTAATTAGATAATAAATAATATATAAACAAATTATATGAGAAAAAATAAGAAGATTAGAAAAACATTATTTACAAAAAGTTATTTAAAGAAAAAGAAAATAGAGGAGATTATTTTTAAAGGTTAATTAAAATTAATTTAGTTTTAGTTATTTTTAGAAAATTAATTAAGTAAATTAAATGAAATAAAAGATAAGGCAAAGAAAACAAAAAAAAATAGGACCTGGGATTTGAACTCAGGGCCGCATACCTGCAGGCCAACGTCTTAGCCAATGGAGCCACCTGCGCGTGGTGATAAGTATGCTGAACAAACCATTATATTTTAAACCTGCGAAAATAAATGGATATAAAAAAAATGCTTCAGGCTGGGATCGAACTCAGGCATTAAGGACATATACGCGCACATCAAAACCACCAGGCCATCTGCGTCAGTTTGATAATTGCCTGCGAATAATAGTATATAAAATAAAGCAAATTTTGAATTATAATTTTTGGCGTCGTCGTCTTCAACCTTGGAATGGGGGTTTTGGCTACGGTTTTAGTAAGCGATTAGCAACGGTTTTGTTGTCGTCGCCTTAGTCCCTGCAAAAACCTAATATTCAAAACATGTAAAAATTCATCCAATTAACTACATCAATGTGATCCTTGCAACGCATACAATCCAGCCATGGTCTCAAAAGTCATTTAAATTGTGTAAATGGTAAAATCCCAATTCAAAAGTTAAAACCCTAGCTATGGCAAAATCTGATACCTGCATTCAAACTCAAAATAAAACAACCAGAAACAATCTATGGAGTGCCATGAACAATAATCAATCATTAAAAGATGAAAAAACGCGTGTAAATGAGGAATCGAAATCTTGTTTTTTCAAGAACTTTTGAAGGCTAGGTTTACATGTTTCATGAGGGTTTGAATGCAATGAGTGATTGGGATCCTATCAAGGACGTATAGGGATCATATAGAAACCCTTAAAATATCTTAATTCATCTTGTATGCAAGAAACCGAAAAATCAATTTTTTTTTTAAATTTAAATATGGCAATGTGCTTTCTGGTTCTGAGAATTTCTTCCCTTGCTTGTGTTGTTGTTTGTACATATATAATGAATGAAATTAGGTAAATTATTGGGCTTTTGTTCATGGATAATAATTAATTGAGTGTGACGAAAAATCATCCATAATTGTGATAAAAAATCAAATCTTTTCATACTCTTGAGGCTTTGCACGAAATTGGAGAGCATCCAATCAACTTAAATGATGTTTATGAGATTCTAGAAGAAGGATCAAATCAAATATTTGAATTTTTATATTTTATTTTGATTCAAAATGAATTTTAATGAATAAAATCCAAATAAATAATAAATAAATTATAAAAATCAGAAATAGTTTGAATTGGGTCGTGCTTGATGTTATTGTTAAGATTGGGTTGCAAATTGATAGGCCCATTTGGAAAAAAAATGGATTTAAGACCTTATTTTCTTCATACACCCCTTGAAAATCTCCCAACTTTGAATAGGCATAAATCCCTCAATTTTAAGGCTATGAAGGTTTTCTTGGACATTTTAGAAAGCTTAAAGAGTCCTCTAACAAACCTATTTGGTATCATTTCCATATCATTTACCATTTTCAAATTATGCTCTTTGGAAAAAGTTGACTTTTTGTTGACTTTTGAAATGACTTGTAATGTTTTAGCTCATACCTTCCAAATGAAGCATTTTTAGGCTTGGCTTGTGAGACACAAAGTTGTAGAGAATTAAATTTCCTTAAAAATGAGATTTGGATGGGAAATTTTTTATGAAGAATGTGAAAGTTATGGCTGGTCAAAGTTCAGTTGACTTTTCCTAGGAAACCCTAATTTAGAAACTTCCTGATTCTTGATGATTTGAGATTTCCTTAATGAATCATGATCAAACCTTGATAAAATGATGAATTTTACTTCATAAACTTGATGTTGGCAAAAAACCTTGAAGTTTGACTTTAATTTGACCTCAGTTTGACTTTTTAACCATTTTGACTTATTTTTGCATATCTGATCATCTGACTGGTCAAGCTTATTGGGAAAGCCTTGCAACTTGACATGGGGATTCTTTATTACATTTGGGATGTTATGAAGCTCACTTGTGGCCTTATAAGTCCATTTAGCTCAGATAAACTCAAAAGCTTAGTTGTGGATCCATTGCTTAGGAGGATGCTTTGTTTGAGATAACTCTCAAACTTTCTGACCAATTGAGAACTTTGTGAACCTTGTGAACCTTGAGAGAACTCTAGGGACATATTGCTTTGATTGTGGGAGGGTAAATTTTGGGGTACAACACCATGAAACTTCCAGCAACAGTCAATAGTATGCTCAAGTCGATTATAATGGTCACACTTGGGACGAAGTTTGGAGTTGGATAACCCTCCTCGGAAGCGATTTTGATTATTGCCAAGGGATCCAAGGGCAGCAGTGTCACTTAGGATTGGGGCAACAAAAGATGGAGGAGAAACGGTGCCAAAGGCATGAGGTTTAGCCAACCACAATAGTTGTTCACTAACTGCGTCATAGTTAGGAATAGTAGTACCCGATAAAATCTGGTTACAAACTGGGTCGAGCTTTGACGTAACTCCTTTAAGTGTCATGACCATGAAAAATTTACTTTGTTGTTCGGCATGAGTTGTTTCATCTTTTCCATAGGGAATTAAGCTTGCGTAGTTTGCTTTCATAGCATCAAGCTTACTCAGATAAGCATGCGTATCCATATTTTCCAACTTCAGAGAGTTGAGTTGGAGGATGACACTATAGAGACGATGAACATCGTTGGAGAATACTTTTTTTTTATTTTTCCCATACCTCATAGCAAGTGGTGAATACTTGATATTTTGCTTGGATATTGGGGGAAATGGAGTAACATAACACGGTGCATAGAGAGGCATCGATTTGTTTCCACTTAGCGAGTTTGTCGGCGACAATAGTATCCATTTTTATGGTAAGGTGATCTTCAAATCCTTGACCTTGAAACCACATAATGACCGCACATGTCCGAATTTTTTAATTGGTTGTCCCCGTTAGTTTTTCACATGGGATAAGCGGAACATTGGTAAACGTTTCTCCCATTGTTCGATAATAACAAGGCAAACGTATTTTTCACTGACGAAAAATATCGGAAGACAGATCTGGAACTGAAAACATGCTAATCGAAAAAGAAAAAATCGTGAATAGTAGCGGCAGCGGTGAACAATAACTTCGTTGAACAGTATCTGATCTTACCTGATCAGGAGGGCCTTCCAAGGATTTGAAGACTGGGCCAGAGAGTGAGATGAGTGAGGGGGTGTACCTGCAAGGTGCTCCAATGCTTAAGTCAGAAGAGGTACAGAAAGTTAAGGTTATTTCAGAGTGAGTTAGAATACCTGACCCTTTGCTATGAAAGGGTATTTATATTAAGCCCCCAGCGCTGGGCCAAGGCTCCTAATGGGCTGGATCTAGCTAGGCCCGAGGTGGAGCTGCCAGGGGACGCGTAAGAAGCGTGAAGACCTAGACCAAAGGTCTGCTCCCTGGTCCAACTGCCCCTATCCCTCAGGAGATAATACAGGGGAGTTGGGTGACGTGACAGATGAGGTGGCAGACATGGTTCTGCCCGACATAGCTCATGTGCCCGTGATATGGGTAAGTGATATGTGAATGAAGGTCAGCTGGTGGGAGGCGCGTGTCTCTGCCCGACACGCAGTAGAGTTGTCGAGGTGGCGTCCCATCGACATGGATGGCTGGGCCTTTGCCCGACGCATTCATCAGCCCGGACGTTTGGGCATGTACCCGACAAGTATTCGGCCGTGCCGTGCATGTCGTCATGGCCCAGTCCAGAACAGGAGCCCCCCAAGTCGAGTCTCTGAGTTAGAGTGATGACTTGTATTGCAACCGGGGTTCCCTGTGTCGAGGGAGTGGCGCGGACGTATAGCGTGGAAGATTCCAATGGACTTGCTCGTGACGCTCTCCTTTCCACGGTAGTGTCGGGGATGGAATGTAATCGCTGGGCGCGCACCTCCCTCGTAATGGTCGAGGGCTTGATGCGGGGATATGATATCTTGATGAGTCGGGGAGATGGACAGATGCTCGACGTCGCTTTAGTTTCTTTTTGGGTAGACGTGTTTCAGACTTAATGGCGTCACTTCGTTTTGTGTGCAGAGGCGGCGTAGGCAGTAGGCAATGATGACCTAGTGCGTTGGCCCACGCGCCAGGGACTATAAAAGGAAGTTGAGTGACTTCATTTTCACTTTTTTGCTCCTACGTTCGCCGGAAGCTCTGAAGAATCCTCCTGCGTCTGCCCGTCTTGCCGCCTGAACCGCCGTCTCAGCCCGTCTCGTTGCCTGAACCACCGTCTCTGCCCGTGCGCCACCGTCTCTTTCTCAACTTCCTATATGTCAGGTACCATTTTGCTTCTGTAATTCATTATTTTTCCTTCTGTTTGTGTCAAATGTCTGCAAATGCATGTTATATCCATAGTAGGTGGTTAGATTTGACTTAGGAATAGTAAAATGGACTGTAGATGGACTATAGATGGTAGAAAATAGGGTTAGGGTTAGACTGTCCCGGGCAGAAATTACATATGCCGGGCAATATTTGCATAAGTATATATGAACTTTCTGCCCGGTCTCTTAAGAACGTGCGTATCTTCGCGTCGAACACGTTGTCAGTGTCCGTTGCTGCTACGCCCTTTCACTTGACCTGCGGTGGAAGGGTGGATTTGATATGATGTCGAATTCACTCTTTCTGTCTGCGTTTCAGGTGCTACCGGGTGTTTACGACCGAGGAGGGAAGACTCTGGGTCCTCGTCTGAAGATGCGGTCATCGCTCGTCTACCCGTCGGGGATGGGAGTTCCAGGGATGGTACTGAGCACGCTTCATCCTCCGGGCAGGTTGATCTCTCCTGGGTTGCGGATGAACCTTTGGAGGAGGAGTCCTATTTATGTGACGAAGCCATCCCCGCTTACGCCGTGGTCGAAGATAGAAGGCGGGAAGATCCGGAGAATTGGTATTGCTGTGCCCCCAAGGAGGAGGACCGTATATGCCATCATTTCCCGGGGAAGCAGTTCACGATGTACGAGTTTGCTTTCCGGGAGGCGGGGATCAGGCTGCCCTTCAATTCCTTCCAAATGTCGATCTTTAAATGGCTTCGGCTGGCGCCGTCCCAACTGCATCCCAACGCCCTCGCTTTTATGCGGGCATTCGAGTTGGTCTGCCGTTTCCTCGGCATTGGGTGCACTCGAGCCCTTTTCTTCCATGTCTTCCACCTCCAGCGGTCCGGCCTCCGTGGGCGCCACAGTTGGGTTTCTTTTAAACAGCCCGTGCGTTTGTTCAAGACGTACGTGGACTCTGCCCGCCATTTCAAGGGTCGTTGGTATGTGGTGAGACCGATCACCCGTGCCGCCCTTCATTCCCTTTACTATTATCAACGAGCATCAAACGGGGAGGAGAAATTGATGTCGAAGATACCGCTGAGGTGGCAGCGCGATCATTTCAACCTCTCCACCGCCCACTATAGGGTCAAATTTGCGATGTTCGGCGTTGAGGATAGGCTCGCATACAAGAAGCTGGTTGATTACGTGCAGAGTTTCAATCTGGAGGTCTGGACAGATCGACAGGGCGTGCCCTATCTTGACGAGGCCGGAGTGCCAATCACTGAGACGCGCTTTATTAGTACAAAAAACTTGCTCGAGTGCAGGACCGAGGAGAAGGCTTTAGAATTATTGAGTAGGCAGACTTTTTCTTGATCTTTTATTTTTGTCTATGTTTTCGCTCGCTAATGTTTGTTTGTAATGTTTTGCAGGTGCCATGCCCAGTACGCGTGATCGGGTCCTGAAGCTGGCCAACCAGGTCGGTGCGTCTGACCGGGTGCCAAAAAAGAAGAAGAAGACCGTGGCCCGTGTTCAGGTGGTCGTCGCTGATGCTGGGGTCGGGACTTCGAACACAGCGGGTCCGACACCTTCCTCTCCTCCTCGGGCATCGACGATAGATATTCCTGACAGCCCACCTCAATCGGCCTCTCCTCTCCACAAACGGAAGCGTCCGGCGGGGACTCTTTCAAGGTCATCACTGGGAAGTCCGGGTGGACCGGGCAGCTATTTATTACCTCCCTGCTATGTGGAGCAGTCGTTCTTCAAAGTCGTGGATGCGATCGCGGTGCCGGCGCCTGAGGCAAAGGCTATCCTGGACCAAGATGCTGGTGTCCGACGCAAGGAGCTGGCTAGAGACCTGGCAGCTGTCATCCGGGTGATGGAGACGGCCATGGTCTTGACTGATACTTCAGTCTCTACTGCCTCCATGGAGGACGCTCTCGCGCAGGTTCGGTCGGAGAAGGACAAGCTGTCCAAAGATCTGTCGGACTACAAGGAGGAGCATCAGCTGCAGGAGGGGCTGAATAAAAAATTGGAAGAGGCAGAAAAGGAACGGGACCAGCTGAAGGCGGCCAAGGTGAGCTTGGAGGAGCAGGTGGCCGATCACCAGAAGCTGGTCGAGGATAATGCTGGACTGTGGGCTCAGCTTGCATCTCTCGAGGAAAAGATCCGTCCTCTGGCTGATGAAAATGAGGAGGAGCTGGCGCTCGGTTCACGTGGGGATCTGCTAGGGCACATACGTTCCCTTAACCAGGACCTCGTAGCTGTGTTCAAGGAGGGTTTCGATAATGCCATCGAACAGCTGAGGCTTCTGAATCCCGAGTTGGTGACGGAGGGGTCGGCTCACAACTACTGTGTCCGGGAGGGGGAGATCGTGTGCCCTTTCGAAGCTGAGGAGGAGCTGGGGGATGACGAAGACGAGCTGGAAAATGTTGAAGAGGATGTCCGGGCGGAGTCTTGATTGATTTTTTGATTTGTTTTTATTATGGCCTGCGTGCCTTGTTGTGTGGCCTGCGTGCCCTTTATGTATTTTGGCCTTCGGGCATATGTAATTTGGCCTTCGGGCGTACTTGGCCTCGGCCGTTGTTATGTTATTCTGTTTTAAATATATGAATGTTTTCTGTTGTCATTCATTGTGTTCGGGTATGCGCTATATTTGCTTGTTTATGAACTTATATTCTGCTCGACCTCGTTAGTCTCCTCGGTTTAGGGAACCAACAAAGCGTCGGGCTTTGTGCCCGTTTGGATCGAAGCCCGGGTTCGTTGTTCGGGACTCTGGCTTCGAGGCTTGGGCTTTCCCATCGCGAGCTGGGTGCCCTGCCTGTCGGGGTACTTCGACGTTGAGTCTCGATCGAGATCCCAATCGTCGGGGAGGGTTGTGTTCGCTGTGTGGCCCCGGTTTGTCCCCGGGTCTTGCGGTTCCTCTTTGGGGTTTTGGAGACGAAGAGCGTGGTCGTACCACCCACGTCTCCCCGTGATACATTTAGCTGTAATATTGTCTAAGTTTTTCTGCGTTCCATGGTCGAGCGAGTTCTTCCCCTTGTAGGTTTTCTAGGTAATAGGCCCCGTTGCTCGTCTTGTCGCGGACGCGGTAGGGACCTTCCTAGTTGGCGGCCAGTTTACCCTCTTTTGGGTTTTTCTGGTTTCTTCTGAGGACCAGGGTGCCGACCTGGAACTCTCTTCTTATGACCTTCGCGTCGTGGCGTAGTGCTATTTTTTGTTTGAGGGACATTTCCCTGAGGGCCGCTTCGGAATGGATCTCTTCGACTAGGTCGAGTTCGGCTCTAAGAGTCGCGTCGTTCATTTCCTCGTCTAGGGGTTCTTCTATGCGCCTCGTTGGTTCCCGTATTTCCACCGGGATGACTGCTTCGGTGCCGTAAGTCAGTCGGAATGGGGTCTCCCCGGTGGTGGAGTGTGGTGTCATGCGGTAAGCCCATAGGACGCTATGTAGCTCCTCAACCCACGCCCTCTTCGCCTCGCCGAGCCTGCGTTTAAGGCCACGTAAGATTACCCTGTTGGCCGCCTCCGCTTGCCCGTTCGTCTGTGGATGTTCGACAGACGTGAAATGTTGTTTAGTACCTAGGCTGGCGACGAAGTCTTGGAATCCTCCGTCCGTGAATTGTGTCCCATTGTCCGTGATGAGGGTCTGGGGTACGCCGAACCGAGCGAGGATGTTGCGTTTAAGGAACCGGAGAATGTTCTGTGTGGTTATTTTAGCCAATGCCTCTGCTTCAATCCATTTTGTAAAATAATCCACCCCGACGATGAGGTATTTATTCTGGTACGATCCGGTGACAAAAGGTTCGAGGATGTCCATGCCCCACCATGCGAAGGGCCACGGGGAAGATAGTGATTTTAGGTCATTCGGGGGTGCGAGGTGCATGTCGGCGTGTCGCTGGCATTTGTCGCATTTTTTTACGTGCTCCTTTGAGTCGTGTTGCATGGTCGGCCAGTAGTAGTCTGCTCGAAGGGCTTTTCGCGCGAGTGATCGCCCGCCGAGGTGTTGAGCGTTAATCCCCCGGTGTATTTCTCCAAGTATGTCGTGAACTTTCTCTTCCTCGACACACTTAAGTAACGGGATGGAGAACCCTCTACGGTAGAGTTTCCCTTCGAGGAGTACGTATGAGCATGCCCGTCGTTTGGTGGTGGCCGCCTCCTTTGGGTCGACGGGGAGTTCGTCCTTTGTTAGGTAATTGTAGATGGGTGTCATCCAACAGTGAGCATCCCCGATCGCGTTGACCTCGAATGGAGGAGGTAGTTTTTCGATGCTAGGTCGAGGAAGGATTTCTTGAATTACGGATTTGTTTCCGCCCTTTTTCCTCGTGCTGGCTAGTTTTGAGAGGATATCTGCCCGTGTATTGTGCTCGCGAGGTACGTGTTGAACTTCCCACTTCTTGAATTTTTCAAGTTTTTCTTTGACAAGCGACAAGTATTCGACGAGGTTGTCGTTCTTGGTTTGATACTCTCCTCGCACTTGTGAGGCCACGAGCTGGGAGTCTGTGGATATTTTTACTTCTTTTGCTCCCAGGTCCTCGGCTAACCTCAGGCCGGCGATAAAAGCCTCGTATTCGGCTTGGTTGTTCGACGTTGGGAAAGCCAGTGCTAATGAGACCTTGATCAGGAGTCCGTCTTCATTCTCGAGGATGATCCCGGCTCCGCTGCCTGATGTGCTGGAGGCGCCGTCGACGAAGATCGTCCACTTGTGGGCGCCGTCCACCGGTGTTGAGCAGTGGGTCATTTCCGCGACGAAGTCGGCCAGCGCTTGGGCTTTCAAGGCCTTTCTATTTTCGTATTGTACGTCGAATTCGGAGAGTTCCAGTGACCACTTGAGCATTCTCCCGGCCATATCTGGCCGCCCAAGCAACTGTTTGATTGGCTGATCGGTTCGTACTTTTATCGTATGTGCGAGGAAGTAATGACGTAGTCTCCTCGCCGCATTTACTAGGGCCAAGGCAACCTTTTCAATTTGCTGATATCGGAGCTCAGGGTCTTGGAGTGCTTTGCTTGTAAAATAGATGAGTTTTTGTCCCTCGTCGGTCTCCCTTATTAGGACGGCACTGACGACCTCGGTCGCCACGGACAGATACAGGTATATGGTTTCCTTTTCCAATGGTCGTGATAAGACCGGGGGTTCAGAGAGAACTTTCTTTAGATGGAGTAATGCCTGCTCCCACTCGTCGGTCCAGTCGAAGCTGGCCTCTTTGCGAAGGAGTCTGAAGAATGGCAGCGCGTGTTGGGCGGACTTGGCGATGAAACGGGAGAGTGAGGCGAGCACTCCGTTGAGGGATTGGATTGACTTTTTGGTCCTTAGGGTCGGAAATTCCGAGAACGCCCGGCATTTGTCGGGGTTGGCTTCGATCCCCCTTTCGGTGAGGTAGAAGCCCAGGAAGTTTCCTGCCCGTACCCCGAACGTGCATTTTTCAGGGTTGAACCTTATTTTGCATTGCCTCGCCTGTTCGAAAACTCTGGATAGGTGCCGAGCATGGTTAACCTCCTCGTGTGACTTGACGATCATGTCGTCCATGTATACTTCGAGCATGTCCCCTATTTCTTCCTTGAAGACTTTGTTCATCATGCGTTGGTACGTGGCACCGGCGTTCTTGAGCCCGAACGGCATTACGTTGTAATAGTAATTGCCCGTTGGGGTCATGAATGCCGTGTGTTTCTTGTCTGTGGGCGACATAGGGATTTGGTTGTATCCACTATATGCGTCCATGAAGGACAAGAGTTTAAAACCTGCAGAATTGTCTACGAGCATGTCTATGTTAGGGAGGGGGAAAGCATCTTTCGGGCAAGCCCTATTAAGATCAGTATAATCAACACACATACGCCATTTTCCATTATTTTTCTTAACGAGGACTACATTAGAGAGCCAGGTTGTGTACTGAGCTTCAGAAATAAAATTTGCCTCTAAGAGGTCTTTTACAGCTTGCTCGGCAGCCTCCGCCTTCTCGGGGGACTGCTTGCGCCTACGCTGTGCTATGGGCTTGGCTGCCCGATCTAACGCTAGCTGGTGACACGCGATCTCAGGATCCAGTCCGGGCATTTCCGCGGCATTCCAGGCGAAGAGGTCGGAGTTCTCTTTGAGGCATGCTACGAGCTTCTTTCTTGTTCCCTCGGGCAATCCCTTGCCTATCTTTACCGTCCTTTCTGGATCGTCCCCAAGGGGGATGAGTTCGAATTCTCCGTCGGGGATTGGTCGGAACGGGTGTTTGGGAGATCGTTCCTCGGTGGGTTTCCCCTCTTCAGTTTCGCCGAGACCAATGCGGCAGTCGAGGTCGATGGCGTTGATTCCCTGGAGGGGAGGATCCTCGGTCTTGAGTTTTTTGTTGCTACTTTTTGTGTTGACCGTGGCCTGTCCTTTTACCGCGGCGTCGTAGCACCGTCGGGCAGCTTCGATGTCACCGTGGATGGTGACTACGCGGCCTAATTTGGTGTAGTATTTCATCTTCAGGTGGAAAGTGGATGGGACCGCGGTGAGTTTGGCTAATGTCGGGCGTCCGAAGATGCAATTGTAAAGGGATGGACAGTCCACGACCAGGAATTGGATTTTGATTTCCCTGGCCGTTTCCTGCTCCCCGAAGGTGACGAGGAGCTCGACATATCCCCACGGCCTTGTTGTTGCTCCGTTGAATCCCTGGAGGTCGGATCCGACGTAGGGGGCCAGGTTGGTCTTGTCTAATTTCAGAGTCTTGAAGAGGTGGACGTACATGATATCCACCGAGCTGCCCTGATCGACCAGGATGCGCCTGACGTCGAACTGGGCCATCTTTGCCCTAATCAATAGTGGGATGCCCGAATTCGGGGATCCGCCCGGAAGTTCCTCCAAAAAGAAGGATATTGGGTTGGATTTACCCCGATATTTTGTCAGCGTCGCCTTTTGCTCGGGCGCAGTCAGTAGGAGCTCGTCGAATTTGCGTTTGACCGAGAGGGCAGTGGCTTCACCATTTATCCCTCCACCTGATATAACCAGGGCGGTCGGGAAGTCTTCCCAGGGGCTGAGTGCAGCGATTCTACCTTCGGGCACTGGCTCGGGGAAGATGAAATCTTCTGGGCGTGACACGCAGAGAGCCACTTGATAAGGAGAATTGGCAGGGGGCGTGTCCTCCAGTGGCCTCTTCTTCTCTGTCTCGTCATGCTTGGGGGTTTCGTTCTTCCTCGTATACTATTTTAGGTGCCCTTCTTGGATTAAAATCTCTATCGCATCCTTCAGGTGGACGCAGTCTTCGGTCACGTGCCCGTGGCTCCTGTGGAACCGGCAGTACTTGGATTTGTCGGTGTGAGGTTTTGGCGCAGATGGTTTTGGGAACCTTACTCTGCCCTGTTTGAACTCAGAGTTGATGCATTCTGCGAGGATGCGCTCGCGAGGAGCTGTCAGTAAGGTGTACTCGCTGTATCGGCCTGCGGGGCCTCTTCCTTCTCGGAGCTCGCGAGGTCTTTCTTCCCTTCGCTTGTCCCCGTTGCGACGGGGGATGTTTGGCTCCTCACGCTTGGGGTGGTCGGTATCCCCAGTACTACGGCCGTTGCGAGCGTTGTGGGCTACCTGTTTTTCCTCGTATCTGATATAGGCTTGGGCCTTGTGCAGAAGTTCATTCAAGGTGCGGGGAGGCTCGACCCCGACGGCTCTGCTGAGTTCACTGCCGGGTAAGAGCCCCCTTTCGAGGAGGTACTTCTTCATGTGTTCGGTGGTATCCACCTCGACAGCTTCTTGGTTGAATCGCTCAATGTACGAGCGCAGTGTTTCATTTTTCTTTTGTACTATGGCTTCAAGGGTTGCTTCTGTCTTGGGGTGACGACGGGAAGCCGTGAAATGCCTTGTGAACATGGACCTCATGACTCTCCAAGACGTGATGGATTCGGGGGCCAAACTTTTGTACCAGGCCATGGCTCCTTTCTTGAGGGTTGTTGAAAACAGCCGGCATTTGAGGTGACCGGTGATATCATTGCGGTAGTCGAGCATCGCATTGACGTTGTCGACGTGGTCGTCGGGATCGGTAGTCCCGTCGTACACAGCTAGATTGGGCGGTTTTTCCATGCCTTTGGGGAGTGGGGCTTCCATTATTGCCCATGACAGGGGACAATGCAAGTCTTCCTCGTCGCTCCTCAACGGAGATAATTTGTTGTTGTCGGGGCTGCGCCCGTGCCTTGGTGATGTTCCTGATCGATCATTGTCTCGGCGGGCGCGTGCCCTGCTGACGTGAGGTTCTGGAGAGCGACGTCCTCGCTTCTTTGTTAGCTCTGGACGTTGTTGTGCCCTCCTCCCCTGCTGAGGTCGGACCTCCTGTCGCTCAGCTTCGAGGGCCATGATTCTCTCGTGCTGCTGGTAGAGCATAGAGCCGGCCTGGTTGAGGGCGTTCACCATGCCAATCATGGTGGCGTCTCCTTCGACGGGGTCGGGAATGGGATGAAATGTCTCGGTGTTGCACCCCAAAATTTGCCCTCACAATACAAGACTTTGTGTACTAAGAAGGTTCACAAGGTTCATAAGTTTCCCAATGCTTTCAATACCTTCCCTGAGGTTCATGAAGTCTACAAGTCACTTCATGAAGGTTCACAAGGTTCACAAGTTTCACAATGCTTTTAAGACCTTCCATGAGGCTCATGAAGTCTACAAGTCACTTCATGAAGGTTCACAAGGTTCACAAGTTTCACAATGCTTACAAAACCTTCCTGAGGTTCATGAGGTCTACAAGTCACTTTATGAGGTTCATAAGGTTCACAAGGTTCACAATGCTTCCCATGAGGTTCACAAGACATTTTATGATGGTTCACAAGATTCACAAGGTTCACAATTGGTCAGAAGAGTTGACAATTCCCTCAGACAATGCATCTCCTATGCAGTGCATCCAAAACTAGGGTTTTGACTTTAATCAGGATAAATGGACTTCCAAGACTTCAAGTGAGCTTCATAACATCTTACATGTGTGTAAGAACCCCCATGACAAGTTTCAAGACTTTTCTCAGAAGTTTGCTCAGTCAGATGATCAGATAAGTCAAAATCAGTCAATGCAGTTAAAAAGTCAAACTGAGGTCAACTGTTGTCAAACCAAAGTCAAACTTCATGATTTTTTGCCAACATCAAGTATATGAAGTAAAATTCATCATTTGATCAAGGGTTGATCATGATTCATCAAGGAGATTCCAGATCATCAAGAATCAGGAGTTTCTAAATTAGGGTTTCCTCAGTAAAAGTCAACTGAACTTTGACCAGCCATAACTTTCACATACTTCATCACCAAGTCTCCACTCAAATCTCATTTTTAAGGAAATTGAATTCTCTACAACTTTGTGTCTCACAAGCTAAGCCCAAAAATGCTTCATTTGGAAGGTATGAGCTAAGACATTATAGGTCCTTTTGAAAGTCAACAAAAAGTCAACAACTTCAAAAGGGCATAACTTTAGATTGGTAAATGATATGGACATGAAACCAGTGGGGTTGGTTAGAGGACTCTTCAAGATTTCCAAAATGTCCAAGAACACCCTCATACCATTAAAATTGAAGGATGTGTGCCCTTGCAAAGTTGGGAAATTTTGAGTTGGTTTATGATGAAAAAGGAGGTCTAAAACCAATTTCTTCCAAATGGGCTTGCCAAATGATGACCCAATCCATACAACAACTTCATGCACGACCCAAACCATTGAAAATCAGATTTTTATTATTTTTATTTTTATTTATTTTGATTTAATTCATTAAAAATCATTTTAAATAAAAATAAAATATGAAAATAAAAAATTTGATTTGGATCAAGCTTCTAGAAAGTCTTAAATATTGATTTGAATTGAAGAGGAAAGAAATCATGAGGTTTGGCCAAAAATAGCAAGCATTCACACATGAATATTTGATTTTTAAGGCATGATCATTGTGGATCTTTTCATATCAAATTCTTCACACAACCAATCAATTTTTTGACCTAAATTCAATCACCTATAAGTACTAAACACAACCCTAACATCAAGACAGGAATTCCACAGCCCTAAGAGTAAGTTCACAATTTCAAAAATTATCTCAAAAACTCACATTCGGATTCTTTGATTCAGGACATTTGAAGGTAAAATAAGAACATAGCAATGTTCCTTGGACTTCTCTGATCATGAACCAATACTCACATGCATCGAAACCATGCCATATTGTTCAAACCGAACCATAATTGTTCTTGAATTTGATTTTTTCGATTACACTATTTCATTGTATGTTAATGAATTTTGTTGACCTAATCTTGTTTGTGATGGTATGTAGAACGATTCTGGGCAAAGAAATCAAAGAAACCTTGCATAACCCGTGAAACGCCATTGTTAGGGTTTGGACCAAGGTTTAGGGTTTTCTGATTTAGGAAATATAAATGGATTCTAAAATCATAGAATGAACCGCATGAATGTTTGGATCACATTGATGGATTCAATTTTGTGAAATTTTACAGTTTTATTGATCATTGGCTTTCGTAGGTTTTGCTGCCATTGTGTTTTCGCAGGAAAGATGGTAGGAAAATTCGTAGCAAATTTCATAGGTACACTGAAGAAGATGAAGTTGGCTTGGCGCGGATTTCATATTTGAAATTCTGTTTTAAAATATTATTTTATCATTCTGGTTATTTATCACCACAGGTTGTGTGGCCCAGTGGAAAGAGGCGTTTGTGTGTAACTATGAGACCTGTGTTCGAATCCTGGCTGTGTACATATTTTTTCTTATTTTTTCAGGGTAAAAAGGAGGCTTAATATATTATGCTTTCTTGCCAACACAATATCAGATTTGCTCACCTAGCTGGATGGTCATGCGTGCGTTTGTGTATTCAAGAGGTCCTGGGTTCGATTCCTCCCCCAGGCCTTTTGGTTTTCATTATTTTTGTGATTTTTCAGGACGTTGCATAAAACCAATTGAAACCATTCCATTATCACCAATACGTGGCTGGCCTGGTGGTACGTTTTGTTGCTTGCAGGCAGGGTGTCATGGGTTCAATCCCAGCCAGGTAAGTTTTCATTCTTTTTCTTGCATTTTGTTTGTTTTAAATATTTTATTATTAAATTGTATTAGTTTTATATATATATTATATATCTAAATAATTCTAAAATAAAATATATGTATTCTTTTCAAAATTCTAAATTTATCTTTTCTAAATCCAAAATTAGTTTTTATTATTATTATAAAATGTATATATGTATTATTTAGTTAAATAAATTATAATTATAAATTAAACCCTTAAATATTTTTCTAACAAACCCTAAAACCCTAATTTATTTTTCTCTAAACAAATGTTAAAACCTAATTTTATTTTTTTAACTTTATTTTTGTAAATATAACATTTAATATAATTGAATCTTGTAAATATGCTTATAATCAAATTTTTTATAATATGTAATTGTTTCTATAATTTTGTTCACAATCCCAAATTTTATTCTTTTAAAAAAATATATATGTTTAAAAAATAATAATTAAATTTATGCTAATATTGTAATTGTAATTTTTTATGTTTATAATTTATAATTTTAAATTTTATAATTAAATTGCTCTTATTTCCTTAACAATTCTAATTCTTATTCATTATTTATTTTGCTTATTATTATTACTAATCATATTATTACTAATCCATTTATTTTATTATTATGCTTATTATTATTATTTCACTAACCTTATTTAATTTTTTATTATTATTATTACTAACCCCTATTATATTTATTTATTGCTTATTTATTTATTTTTGCTTATTATTTATATTTTGCTTCTATATTTATTTTTGCTATTTATTTTTAATTGCTTATTATAATTATTGTAATTGCTCCTTGGTGTAAATTTTTGTAAATATTTAAATTATTTTATTTTTATGCTATGGTTAGTAAAATAGGGAGTGTAAACATGTATTATATTTAAAATTAAATTTAGATCATTTTAATTAAAAGATAAATTAAATTAAACACTCACACACGTAAGTCGATTTTTAATCGCCATCTCACTTTCTAGGGTTACCTCTCAATGTTGCCTAATCATAAGGTCAAGTGGGGTGTATAAAGCAAGTCCCTTAAAAAGAAAAGTCATCAAGTCCCTTAAATGGTTGCCTTTATAAAAGATCTTGTCCCTTTCGAATAATGATGACAGTCCCTCCTAATTGCTTAATACACCCCACAGTTGCCTTCCTTAAACAGATGTCCCTCATATGTCCCTCACATCCAAGGTAATGACTACTTATTCCTTAATAATAGGGATAGTCTTACCATTTAAAGGATAAAGAACAGAAAAGACTTAAACTTTAGGGTAGGTACCTCATAGTTGCTTGCTCACTTCATTCAAAACTTTTCAAACATTTCATAATTTCAAACAATTTTCAAAACACAAGTTTTTTACGCATCCGTACATGGATCATTATCAAACTCTTATGAAAATTTCTATTCACACACTACACTTTTCAAAAACAATTCAAAGTGAGTTAAGTAACTAAGAGTCCATAGATAACCATGGATGTAAAGGGTGCTAACACCTTCCCTTTACATAACCTACCCCCCGGACCCAAAAATCTTTTAAAAGGTCTTTCCTGTTCTTTTATGCCTTTCCTTTGGATAAAATAAAAGTCGGTGGCGACTCTTGCTATCTGCAACATAACTAAAGTCAGTTCTCCCACCGTGTTACAGAACTGGCGACTCTGCTGGGGACTTAAATTTAAGAGGGGTACCCTTAGGAATTAAGATCACTTTAAATTGTTTGCCTTGTTTGCTTTATATTATCCTGCTGGGGTGCTCTTATGTGAGAAAGATCCTAACCCGGATCTAGTGTACCTTAGGTAAATGGCAATAGACCAAGGAAACTGTACGACGTATATCGATACGGTTGATCTGGTGGCCATAGTTAGTGCGACTTCTTGGTTGGTGCTTATGTTCCTTAAGTCAAGTTGAGGATAATATGAGGCTGCCATATGTTGTCAATGCACTAACTAACTTTTAGAACCCTAGTTATCCCATCTTGGCCTTTAGAAGGTAGTGAGGTAACCGGCTTTGGTGCAGACTGAAGTTGGTTGACACTCGATACTACGCTCATTGAGATTCTAAACTTGGAGGGTTTTGGTTGGCAAGTAAGTTGCCTTCTGAACAACCACCCTTGTGAAGGATCAATGATATTGAGATCCCTTAGAACCTGGTTACTTTTGTAGGACAGGATGAACCATCTAACTTCAGGGGAGGGTACCTACCTTAAACCTCATGCAAGCCTTTAAACCTAGGGCTATGGTGTGACTTGTTTGTGTGTGCCACATGTTTGTGATTGAGCATAACATTATGACATCATCATGCATCATAAGCATAACATTTTCGCTAACCATTTCAAGGACCAAAGGATTTATCTTTGTTCTTTGTTGCAGGTCATGGCTGCTACTCGTAGAAACACCATCAGGATCAACTTTGTGGGCATACCTGCCAAGCTTAAAGAGTTGGTTTCTCAAGTGTCTGATCATTCCCAGTTCATCAAGAGACATGACCACCTATTGGATCTAGTCACTTCAGGATTCAATGAAGACATGATGAGTGTCCTATTTCAGTTCTTTGACCCTAAGCACCATTGCTTTACATTCCCCGACTACCAGCTGGTTCCAACCATGGAAGAGTTCTCTAAGCTTCTGGGTATACCTGTTCTTGATCAAAGACCCTTCACAGGCTTGGAGAAGGAACTTAAACCAGAAGTTATTGCTGCAGCTCTACATCTGAAGAAGTTTGACATTGTTCTAGAAACGAGAAGCGGAGTCAAGGGTATTCTAGCTAAGGTGTTGATAGAAAAGGCTCAGTTGCTCTTGAGGGCCATGAGCTATGATGCTTTTGAGGAGATCTTAGCCTTGCTGATTTATGGCTTAGTATTGTTCCCCAATCCAGATCAGTTCATAGACGTTCATGCCATCAATATATTCCTGAGTCACAATCCAGTGCCTACATTGCTTGGAGACATCCTGCATTCTCTTCATACCC
This sequence comes from Lathyrus aphaca, assembly GCA_963966055.1. Lineage (NCBI taxonomy): Eukaryota > Viridiplantae > Streptophyta > Magnoliopsida > Fabales > Fabaceae > Lathyrus > Lathyrus aphaca. The sequence continues at coordinate 4,298,051 of OZ014519.1, forward strand.
GTACTACAAGGGCAAGAGGGACTTTGATGTGCTGCATACCTTTGCTTTCTAGGTGGTTTATTTCTCACCTTCCTCGCTCAGTAATGAAGAATGAGCAAGGGTTCAGATGGTCCAAGAGGATCATGTCACTTTCTCACTCAGATATATCCGTTGGTGCTCCAGATCTATGGAGAATGTCACCATCATTGACCGTTGTGGGGAGTTTCCTAATGTGCCACTTCTAGGCATAAGAGGAGGCATCACCTACAACCCCTCTCTAGCTTTATGACAGTTTGGTTATGCTCGGAGTGATGGTCCACATGACATGTTGATTCATGGCATTGTGTTTGATTACGATAACGATCTTCAGGGTTACCGTCAGAGATTCATACGAGCCTGGGGAAAAGTAAACAGGGTTGACAGCAAGACACTGGAGCCTAAGTACACTATTCCTATGGAAGCTTATCTCAGATGGGTACGATCTCGTGCTCAGACTCTCATGATGCCATATCCTGCCGTCCTACCAGTTACCATGGAACCTGTTGCTGAAGGAGACACAGCTTATACCATCCTTCACCCAGACATGCCTACTGATATGGAAGACTTGCAGAGATCATGGATCCAACTGAAGGAGCAAAGGGATACTTTCGAGGCTCATTACAAAGCAAGCCAAGAAAGATTCCTAGAACTAACAAAGCAACTTCACGAGGAACGGAACCTCAACTCATACCTCAACACAAAGAGGAAACGTCCATGGGAGACTTAAAACCCCATCTTTTGTACTTATTTCATTTCATTTTTTTTGTAAGCCTAAAAGGCAAAACAAAGTTATTACTAATAAAAGTTTACTTTCTTGATTGTTTAAGCAAATTTAAATCCTGCGGTCCTTGAAAACATTGCATATGCATTCACATATCATTTCATTACATCACAGGTTTATAATTGCGCACAGGTTTCTCATCTTCTCGCTGTTTATTTCAGCAATGGCTCTTGAACAATCAATTAAGGATCTCCAGGCACAAAATGCACAGTTCCAAGAGCTGATCTTGAACCTGTCCAAGGGGCAGGATGAATTGAAGGCACTGCTGGCCAAGAAGACTAAGAAGACTAGAAGGTCAGCTGGTTTGATCAACATGGGAAGAAGGTTCAAAGGTCTTGCCAAGACCAAAGAACCAGTTGAAGACTATGAATCTGAGGAATCTGAAAAAGAGGGAGGCAGTCTCCACAACACTATGGGGGACTCTGATTCTGAAGCTAATTACTACCATGAGCCTAACGAAGACAAATTCAAGATGCTGATGGATAGGATGGATGCCATGGAGTTGCAGAAATCATCTGGGCTGGATTTTGAAGATTTGAGTCTGATATCTGGGGTAGTCATACCCATTGGTTTCAAGATTCCTACATTTGTTGTTTATGATGGGGTTTCTTGTCCCAAGCTGCATCTGAGGTCCTATGTCAGAAGAATTCAACCTCACACTACTGATAAAAAGTTGTGGATCCATTTCTTTCAAGAGAGCTTATCTGGAGCTCAGCTGGAGTGGTATTCTCAGTTGGAGAGTGTCAACATCAGAGACTGGAATGATCTTGCTGAAGCTTTCTATAAGCAGTACCAATACAATGCTGACTTAGCCCCTACTCGCATGCAGCTTCAGAGCATGTCTATGGGTGCCAAGGAAAGTTTCAAAGAGTATGCGCAGAAGTGGAGAGACTTAGCTGGAAGAGTTCAACCCCCTTTAACTGACAGGGAGCTGGTTGATATGTTCATGTGCACGCTGAATGGTCCGTTTTACAGTCATCTCATTGGGAGCTCGTCATCTGGCTTCACTGAGTTGATCATGACAGGAGAGCGAGTAGAAAATGGTATAAAGAATGGTAAGATCCAAGTGGGTACTTCTTCATCAGGTGCTGCAAAGAAGCCTCCCACTGAGAAGAAAGAATCCAATGCTGTTTATGGTCAGCCTGATCGTAACAGAAGGCATCAGTCTGTTAGTGCAGTTCATATTTCAAATCCAACTCCTGCAACAACAGAGCAGCCTCAGGGCAACCAACAGAGGGCTAGAAGACAGTTCACGAAGATCAACATGTCAATGGCACAGGCATTGCAACATTTGTTGAAGGCTGAACTTATTACTTTGAAAGAGGCTCCTCAGAATCCTAATGTTACCTCTCCCAGGTACAACCCCAATGCATGGTGTGCATACCATTCAAACTGTCAAGGACATGATACTAATAACTGTTGGGTCTTGAAGAATAAAATTCAAGATATGATTGATGCTGGAGAGATTGAGTTTGATCCTCCGGGTACTCCAAACGTGATTACTGCTCCAATGCCAAATCACGAGAAGACTGTCAATGCCATTGAGGAAGATCTGCATATCTATTCAGTTGCGGAGTTGACTACACCATTGTCTGTTATCAAGAAGAAGTTAGTACAAGTTGGGTTCTTTCCAGGTTGTCGTGAAGATTGTTTGTACTGTACCTATAAGCCGGATAGTTGCTTCAGATTAAGAGATGGAATTCAACGTCTCATGGATAAGTATACTATAGTGTTTGAAAGGAGACCGTCTTCTGTGGAGAGTATGGTGGAACATATTACTAGAGGTAAGAAGATTGAGGAGGTTGATATGGCTGACAAAGTGTCGGTGAGAATCACTTCCAAGGGACCTATTAAAATCACCCATCAGGGTCCAATCAAAATTACTGCTGAAGGTCCTGTGAAAGTTGTTGCTGAAGCCAGAGTGGCTCCTGTGGTTATTACTACTCCTGGTCCTATTCCGTATACGTCTGATAAAGCTGTGCCTTGGCATTATGGATCTGATGTTTACATCCATGGTGTTAAGCAAGAGCCCTTAGCTGATATGCCTGTTGATGTTGACAATATTGCTGGATCTAGTAAGATCACACGCAGTGGAAGAGTCTTCTCTCCTCCAGTTGCTTCCAAGAATGCAGTTACTCCTGCTGCTACTTCCACCACTGATGCTCGGGGCAAAGGTCCTGTTATGGAGCCTATATCTACTGATGTACCAGCTGCTGATGATCTCTCTAAGCAGATGGAAGAAGTATTGAAAATCATTCGCAAGAGTGATTATGACATTGTTGATCAGCTGGGGCATACTCCCTCAAAGATTTCTATGTTGTCCTTGTTGTTATGTTCTGAGGCTCATGCCAAGTCCTTGATCAAGTTTCTGAAGACTGCTCATGTACCCAGTGCAATTTCTGTTGACCAATTTGAGAACTGTGTTGCCCACCTGACCTATGACAATGGGTTAGGATTTTCTGATGCTGATCTGACCCCTGCCAAGAGGGATCATAACAGGGCCTTGTATATCTCAATTGAATGCAGGGGCACTACCCTGTCACACGTATTGATAGATAATGGTTCCTCTCTGAATGTGTTGCCCAAGGAAGTCCTGAACAAGCTGAGTCCTGAAGATGCTGTGCTGAAGCCCAGTAACATTGTGGTGAAGGCTTTTGATGGTTCTAGAAGAGTAGTACATGGGGAAATTGATCTTCCAATCAAAGTTGGCTCCCAGGTCTTTACTGCTACATTTTATGTGATGGATATTCGGCCTTCATACTCTTGTCTGCTTGGTCGTCCCTGGATCCATGGGGCAGGAGCTGTAACCTCCACATTACATCAAAAGTTGAGATATCCGGTAGAAGGAAGGGTTGTTACTGTCTATGGAGAAGAAGAATACTTTGTCAGCCATGTGAATACTTTCAAGTATCTGGAAATGGAAGGTGAATACATTGAGACTCCGTGTCATACATTTGAAGTGGTTCCCTGGGTTGTTAATGATCATGTAGCTCCTCCTGTTGCGAAGAAAGTTCCTGTGGTCACCAGAAAACCTCCAACAATGGCAATGGCTTCCCTCAATGATGCTAGAGCTGTGGTGGATGAAGGTGGTTGTACTATTTGGGGTCAGCTTCCTGATATTCCATACAAGTCTGACAAGTTTGGTTTGGGTTTCACTGCAGAGTCCCAGAAGGTTGTTCGTCGTGCTCGTGTTGTTCGTATCACCAATCAAGGGGTTATGAAGAACCAGATCAATGCTGTGGGAGATCAAGATGAAGACTACAACTTGGATGCTTGGATTTTTCCTACTGTGGGTGTTGGGCTCAATAATTGGAAAGCTGAAGATGTTATCCCTATCTCCTTTAGTCAGGAGTAAATACTATTACTGTGTTATTGCTTTTTAAGCCTTGTGCCTTACCCGGGACACAATGGTGTGCTTGTTACGGGCTGTCATTTCATTTGCATACTTCATTCAATAAAATCAGTGGACGTTTCGTTTTCGTAAATATTGTGTTCCCTGTCTTTCTTTTCTTTTATTTTTGCTTTATCAGCTATGTGTTCTTACACACACCCACATCACTAAAATGCAGATCCTCATCCACTCTGGATCCTGTTGATAACAGTTCTACTATTGCCAATTATAATTTCGAGAATCCGATCTATCAAACTGAAGACGGAAATGAGGACGATTGTGAAGTACCTGTAGAGCTTGCTAGGTTGTTACAACAAGAAGAGAAAGCTATACAGCCACATGAAGAGCCAGTCGAAGTTGTGAATCTGGGAACTGAAGGAAACAGGAAAGAGGTCAAGATAGGGGCTGATTTAGAGGACAGTGTCAAAAGCAGGTTGATTCAGATGTTACGTGACTATGTGGAGATCTTTGCTTGGTCTTATGAAGATATGCCAGGGTTGGATACAAACATTGTGGTTCACCGTTTACCAGTAAAAGAAGATTGTCGTCCAAAGAAGCAGAAGGTTCGTCGTATGCGTCCTGAGATGTCAGAAAAGATCAAAGCAGAGGTAATGAAACAGTTTGATGCAGGGTTCTTAGCAGTAACTTCTTATCCTCAGTGGGTTGCAAATGTGGTACCAGTTCCTAAGAAAGATGGTAAGGTACGTATGTGTGTAGACTACAGAGATTTGAACAAGGCTAGCCCCAAAGATGACTTTCCGCTTCCTCATATTGATGTTCTGGTAGACAACACTGCTCAGCATAAGGTATTCTCTTTTATGGATGGTTTCTCTGGTTACAATCAAATCAAGATGGCTCCTGAAGATATGGAGAAGACAACATTTGTTACACAGTGGGGCACCTTTTGCTATAAGGTAATGCCATTTGGTTTGAAGAATGCAGGGGCAACATATCAGCGTGCTATGGTGGCTTTGTTTCATGATATGATTCATCATGAGATAGAAGTGTATGTAGATGATATGATAGCCAGGTCTCAGAATGAAGAACAACATCTTGATCATTTGCATAAATTGTTTGAGAGGTTGAAGAAATACAAGTTGAGATTGAACCCAAACAAGTGTACTTTTGGAGTTAGATCTGGAAAGCTCCTGGGTTTTATTGTCAGTGGAAAAGGTATTGAAGTGGATCCTGCAAAAGTGAAAGCCATACGAGAGATGCCAGCTCCCCGTACCGAGAAAGAGGTTAGAGGTTTCTTGGGACGATTGAACTACATTGCAAGATTTATTTCCCAATTAACTGCCATCTGTGAGCCAATTTTCAAGTTGTTGAATAAAGATCAGGTGATGGAATGGAATGATGAGTGCCAGACTGCCTTTGATGAAATCAAGACATACCTGCTAGAACCTCCAATTTTGATGCCACCAGTTGATGGAAGACCCTTGATTATGTACTTAACAGTGTTAGACAACTCAATGGGGTGTGTATTGGGGCAACATGACGAGTCTGGTCGAAAAGAGCAGGCAATATACTACCTTAGCAAAAAGTTTACCGACTGTGAAACAAGATACTCACTGCTCGAGAAAACTTGTTGCGCTTTGGCATGGGCTGCTCGCCGACTAAGACAGTATATGTTGACTCATACTACCTTATTGATTTCAAAGATGGATCCAATCAAGTACATATTTGAGAAACCTGCTCTCTCCAGAAGAATTGCAAGATGGCAAATGATCTTGACAGAATATGACATACAGTACACTACTCAGAAGGCTATTAAGGGAAGTGTTGTTGCTGATCATTTGGCTCATCAAGCAGTGGATGATTACCAATCAATGAGTTTTGAGTTCCCTGATGAAGACATTATGATTATTACCAAAGAACCTGGACAATATGACGGACCTGAACAAGGATCCCGATGGACTATGGTTTTTGATGGTGCCTCTAATGCACTTGGTAATGGTGTTGGTGTTGTGATTAGCTCCCCTGAAGGTTGTCATACCCCGATTACTGCCAGACTTTGTTTCTATTGTACCAATAATATGGCTGAGTATGAGGCATGTATCCTGGGTATCAAAGCTGCTATTGATATGAAGATTCAGTTCCTTGACGTGTATGGAGATTCAGCCCTGATAGTGAGTCAGATTAAAGGAGATTGGGATACCAAACATGATAACCTCATTCCTTACAGAGAGCATGTATTGTCTTTGATCCCACATTTCAAAGAGATCACCTTTGGACATATTCCACGAAGAGAGAATCAGTTGGCAGATGCGTTAGCCACCATGGCATCCATGTTTGAGATCAGCTGGGATGATGAAGCTCCTAAGATTACCATTGATAGATTTGAAAAGCCTGCATACTGCAATGAGATTGATACTGAGGGGGCAGAGGAGAAGCCTTGGTTCTATGAAGTAAAAAGATATCTTGAAGCTCAGGAGTTCCCTGAAGGGGCATCTGTCAAAGATAGGAAATTTCTGAGAAGGTTTTCTGCTAAGTTCTTTTTGAGTAATGGCATTTTGTACAAGCGCAATCATGATTCAACTTTGCTTCGTTGTGTGGATAAGAAAGAAGCAACTGAGATTATGGAAGACATGCATGATGGAATCTTTGGCACTCATTCTAGTGGTCATACTATGGCAAAGAAGATATTGAGAGCAGGTTACTATTGGTCTACCATGGAAGCTGATTGCTATCAACACTCCAGAACATGTCACAAATGTCAAATCTATGCTGATAAAGTCCATGTACCTCCATCACCATTGAATGTGTTGACTGCTCCTTGGCCCTTTGCCATGTGGGGCATTGATATGATTGGTGAGATCAAGCCTACTGCTTCTAATGGGCATCGTTTCATCCTGGTTGCTATTGATTACTTCACGAAGTGGGTGGAGGCAGCTTCATTTGCATCTGTTACTAAGAATGTTGTGGCCCGGTTCATTAAGAATAATCTCATATGTAGGTATGGAATCCCTGAAAGGATTATCACTGACAATGGCTCTAATCTGAACAACACTATGATTACTGATCTCTGCACGCAGTTCAAGATTAAGCATCACAACTCTTCTTCGTATCGTCCAAAGATGAATGGGGCAGTTGAAGCTGCTAACAAGAACATTAAGAAGATTGTACAGAAGATGATTGTTACTTACAAGGATTGGCATGAGATGTTACCATTTGCTCTTCATGGTTATCGTACCACAATACGTACTTCAACAGGGGCAACCCCATTCTCCTTAGTCTATGGTATGGAAGCAGTACTGCCTATTGAAGTTCAGATTCCCTCCTTAAGAATTATGAAGGATGCAGGCTTGGATGAAGATGAGTGGATTCAGACTCGACTTGACCAAATAAATTTGATTGATGAGAAGAGATTAGCAGCAGTTTGTCATGGCCAGATGTAACAGAAACGGATGATCAAAGCTTTTAACAAGAAGGTTAAGCCAAAGGTATATCAGGCTGGTGATTTGGTAATCAAGCGTATCATATTACCACAGGGTGATCCTAGGGGCAAGTGGACTCCAACATATGAAGGACCATTTGTAGTCAAGACAGTGTTCTCAGGAGGTGCCATGATACTCACTACAATGGATGGTGAAGACTTCCCACAGCCTGTAAACGCAGACATAGTTAAAAAATACTACGCATGAAAAGAGACCCGCTAGGTTGACAGGCCTAGGCAAAAATAAGGGCATCCCGGCAAACCAAAAGGGTTTGGGCAAAAATTAGGGATATATATAAAAAGATGTACACCCGGCAAGTCGAAAACCTGAAAAGGCGGCTTGGGCAAAAAAGGGTATCCCGGTGGATTGAAAACCTGAAAGGGCAATCCAGGCAAAAGTTAGGGATTGAAGCGTATGACTATGTCTCCTTTGGATCACCCATGAAACTGCAACCAGTTGTACTACTTACTCAAGCTCGAATAGATAAAGCTCAATCCAATCATTTCCGTCTCAACAGCAGAAGATGAGATACTTGAAGATAAAGGCAATAGTAGAATTGAAACTCAATAGGATTATTTACCACATAGCTGATTCTCTTTTGTAAAATTTTATGGCAAAATCCTCTTACTAGGATTTATGTCTCCTGGTACAAACTTACCCGTGTATGGGTCACTTTTTGATATAAATAAATTTCATCTTTTGAATCCAGATTTACTTTTACCCTATTTACATAAGCGAAACGTCCATTGGTTGTGTTTGAATGTATGTATGCTTTTGAATATGATTAATGTTTACCAGAAATGCATGTATGCTTAATATGATTGATGTTTACCAGAAATGCATGAAAATGCAGTAATAGTATTTACTAAGGATGAACGAGGGAAGGATTTCAACGAAGCTTCGCCGGTTCATCTCTACAAAACAGCTACAAACCCTCAGTAGGACGAATCCATCTTCATAAAGTCTCATCTCCCCTGGAATTTATATCCATCTCTTTTATCCTCATACGGATATACGGGAATTTATTTTCCAATAAGGGTACGACGAACGAAGACGGAGGTTATATCTACCCTACTATCAAACGAAGACGGGAGGTTATATATACCTTGCTATCCCCAGCAGACGGGAGGTTATATATACCTTGCTATCCCCAGCATACGGAAGGTTATGTATAATATATTATCAAACAAGACGGGAACAAGTTCCTCATATTCTTCAACAACGAATCAGGATTTATTTTCCCTAGCCAGCAGTTATTATACGAAGATATCCAGACACTTCCGGCAGTATCATATCATACATACACCATTTACATCATACCATACATAGATACATAGTACATTACCTAAGTGCATCGTATCATACATGCATACATAATGCATAAACTAATATTATACGGAATGCTACCTTGTTTTCAGGTTAATTATCCAGCAAACAGACTTATGAATATCAGGATTGCTTTATCCTCCTGAAAGTTATCATCCCTCAGGATTGCTTTATCCTCCTGAAAGCATATTATCAACCTCAGGACTGCTTTATCCTCCTGAAAACTTATTATCCATCAGGATTGCTCCATCCTCCTGAAAACTTCTAGTACATCAGGACTGCTTTATCCTCCTGAGAGCATTATACATCAGGACTGCTTTATCCTCCTGAAAACTTATTACCTCTCAAGATTGCTTCATCCTCTTGAAAATATATCACTACCTCAGGATTGCTTTATCCTCCTGACAGCTTCTTATTACCTCAGGATTGCTTTATCCTCCTGAAAGCATATTATCAACCTCTCAGGACTGCTTCATCCTCCTGACAGCTATCACCACTACCGCAGGACTGCTTTATCCTCCTGAAAACTTATTATCTCTCAAGACTGCTTCATCCTCTTGAAATCATATTACCACCTCAGGATTGCTTTATCCTCCTGACAGCTTCTTATACCTCATGACTACTCCATCCTCCTGACAACTATCATCATTACTTCAGGACTGCTTTACCCTCCTGAAAACTATCATTATACCTTCATATGTTGGACTGCTTTATCCTCCAAGAAATGTATCTGAAGAACTTTTTCCAAGTGGCATCTTTAAGCCCACTCAATCATATTCAACTAGCCATCTGTATCACTCTATGCACTGGTGAGTGCAAATTTTTGGGCTTTTGTGTTCAATCCCCTTCAACCTTCCAGGTCACGACTGGCAAATATACCAATCTAACCCCTCAGGTTTCAGAAAATTGAACAGGGGCAGCTGTTGCACCCCAAAATTTGCCCTCACAATACAAGACTTTGTGTACTAAGAAGGTTCACAAGGTTCACAAGTTTCCCAATGCTTTCAATACCTTCCCTGAGGTTCATGAAGTCTACAAGTCACTTCATGAAGGTTCACAAGGTTCACAAGTTTCACAATGCTTTCAAGACCTTCCATGAGGCTCATGAAGTCTACAAGTCACTTCATGAAGGTTCACAAGGTTCACAAGTTTCACAATGCTTACAAAACCTTCCTGAGGTTCATGAGGTCTACAAGTCACTTTATGAGGTTCATAAGGTTCAAAAGGTTCACAATGCTTCCCATGAGGTTCACAAGACATTTTATGATGGTTCACAAGATTCACAAGGTTCACAATTGGTCAGAAGAGTTGACAATTCCCTCAGACAATGCATCTCCTATGCAGTGCATCCAAAACTAGGGTTTTGACTTTAATCAGGCTAAATGGACTTCCAAGAATTCAAGTGAGCTTCATAACATCTTACATGTGTGTAAGAACCCCCATGACAAGTTTCAAGACTTTTCTCAGAAGTTTGCTCAGTCAGATGATCAGATAAGTCAAAATCAGTCAATGCAGTTAAAAAGTCAAACTGAGGTCAACTGTGGTCAAACCAAAGTCAAACTTCATGATTTTTTGCCAACATCAATTATATGAAGTAAAATTAATCATTTTATCAAGGTTTGATCATGATTCATCAAGGAGATTCCAGATCATCAAGAATCAGGAGTTTCTAAATTAGGGTTTCCTTAGTAAAAGTCAACTGAACTTTGACCAGCCATAACTTTCACATACTTCATCACCAAGTCTCCACTCAAAGCTCATTTTTAAGTAAATTGAATTCTCTACAACTTTGTGTCTCACAAGCTAAGCCCAAAAATGCTTCATTTGGAAGGTACGAGCTAAGACATTATAGGTCCTTTTGAAAGTCAACAAAAAGTCAACAACTTCAAAAGGGCATAACTTGAGATTGGTAAATGATATGGACATGAAACCAGTGGGGTTGGTTAGAGGACTCTTCAAGATTTCCAAAATGTCCAAGAACACCCTCATACCATTAAAATTGAAGGATGTGTGCCCTTGCAAAGTTGGGAAATTTTGAGTTGGTTTATGATGAAAAAGGAGGTCTAAAACCAATTTCTTCCAAATGGGCTTGCCAAATGATGACCCAATCCATACAACAACTTCATGCACGACCCAAACCATTGAAAATCAGATTTTTATTATTTTTATTTTTATTTATTTTGATTTAATTCATTAAAAATCATTTTAAATAAAAATAAAATATGAAAATAAAAAATTTGATTTGGATCAAGCTTCTAGAAAGTCTTAAATATTGATTTGAATTGAAGAGGAAAGAAATCATGAGGTTTGGCCAAAAATAGCAAGCATTCACACATGAATATTTGATTTTTAAGGCATGATCATTGTGGATCTTTTCATATCAAATTCTTCACACAACCAATCAATTTTTTGACCTAAATTCAATCACCCTATAAGTACTAAACACAACCCTAACATCAAGACAGGAATTCCACAGCCCTAAGAGTAAGTTCACAATTTCAAAAATTATCTCAAAAACTCACATTCGGATTCTTTGATTCAGGACATTTGAAGGTAAAATAAGAACATAGCAATGTTCCTTGGACTTCTCTGATCATGAACCAATACTCACATGCATCGAAACCATGCCATATTGTTCAAACCGAACCATAATTGTTCTTGAATTTGATTTTTTCGATTACACTATTTCATTGTATGTTAATGAATTTTGTTGACCTAATCTTGTTTGTGATGGTATGTAGAACGATTCTGGGCAAAGAAATCAAAGAAACCTTGCATAACCCGTGAAACGCCATTGTTAAGGTTTGGACCAAGGTTTAGGGTTTTCTGATTTAGGAAATATAAATGGATTCTAAAATCATAGAATGAACCGCATGAATGTTTGGATCACATTGATGGATTCAATTTTGTGAAATTTTACAGTTTTATTGATCATTGGCTTTCGTAGGTTTTGCTGCCATTGTGTTTTCGCAGGAAAGATGGTAGGAAAATTCGTAGCAAATTTCATAGGTACACTGAAGAAGATGAAGTTGGCTTGGCACGGATTTCATATTTGAAATTCTGTTTTAAAATATTATTTTATCATTCTGGTTATTTATCACCACAGGTTGTGTGGCCCAGTGGAAAGAGGCGTTTGTGTGTAACTATGAGACCTGTGTTCGAATCCTGGCTGTGTACATATTTTTTCTTATTTTTTCAGGGTAAAAAGGAGGCTTAATATATTATGCTTTCTTGCCAACACAATATCAGATTTGCTCACCTAGCTGGATGGTCATGCGTGCGTTTGTGTATTCAAGAGGTCCTGGGTTCGATTCCTCCCCCAGGCCTTTTGGTTTTCATTATTTTTGTGATTTTTCAGGACGTTGCATAAAACCAATTGAAACCATTCCATTATCACCAATACGTGGCTGGCCTGGTGGTACGTTTTGTTGCTTGCAGGCAGGGTGTCATGGGTTCAATCCCAGCCAGGTAAGTTTTCATTCTTTTTCTTGCATTTTGTTTGTTTTAAATATTTTATTATTAAATTGTATTAGTTATATATATATATATTATATATCTAAATAATTCTAAAATAAAATATATGTATTCTTTTCAAAATTCTAAATTTATCTTTTCTAAATCCAAAATTAGTTTTTATTATTATTATAAAATGTATATATGTATTATTTAGTTAAATAAATTATAATTATAAATTAAACCCTTAAATATTTTTCTAACAAACCCTAAAACCCTAATTTATTTTTCTCTAAACAAATGTTAAAACCTAATTTTATTTTTCTAACTTTATTTTTGTAAATATAACATTTAATATAATTGAATCTTGTAAATATGCTTATAATCAAATTTTTTATAATATGTAATTGTTTCTATAATTTTGTTCACAATCCCAAATTTTATTCTTTTAAAAAAATATATATGTTTAAAAAATAATAATTAAATTTATGCTAATATTGTAATTGTAATTTTTTATGTTTATAATTTATAATTTTAAATTTTATAATTAAATTGCTCTTATTTCCTTAACAATTTCTAATTCTTATTCATTATTTATTTTGCTTATTATTATTACTAATCATATTATTACTAATCCATTTATTTTATTATTATGCTTATTATTATTATTTCACTAACCTTATTTAATTTTTTATTATTATTATTACTAACCCCTATTATATTTATTTATTGCTTATTTATTTATTTTTGCTTATTATTTATATTTTGCTTCTATATTTATTTTTGCTATTTATTTTTAATTGCTTATTATAATTATTGTAATTGCTCCTTGGTGTAAATTTTTGTAAATATTTAAATTATTTTATTTTTATGCTATGGTTAGTAAAATAGGGAGTGTAAACATGTATTATATTTAAAATTAAATTTAGATCATTTTAATTAAAAGATAAATTAAATTAAACACTCACACACGTAAGTCGATTTTTAATCGCCATCTCACTTTCTAGGGTTACCTCTCAATGTTGCCTAATCATAAGGTCAAGTGGGGTGTATAAAGCAAGTCCCTTAAAAAGAAAAGTCATCAAGTCCCTTAAATGGTTGCCTTTATAAAAGATCTTGTCCCTTTCGAATATTGATGACAGTCCCTCCTAATTGCTTAATACACCTCACAGTTGCCTTCCTTAAACAGATGTCCCTCATATGTCCCTCACATCCAAGGTAATGACTACTTATTCCTTAATAATAGGGATAGTCTTACCATTTAAAGGATAAAGAACAGAAAAGACTTAAACTTTAGGGTAGGTACCTCATAGTTGCTTGCTCACTTCATTCAAAACTTTTCAAACATTTCATAATTTCAAACAATTTTCAAAACACAAGTTTTTTACGCATCCGTACATGGATCATTATCAAACTCTTATGAAAATTTCTATTCACACACTACACTTTTCAAAAACAATTCAAAGTGAGTTAAGTAACTAAGAGCTCATGGATAACCATGGATGTAAAGGGTGCTAACACCTTCCCTTTACATAACCTACCCCCCGGACCCCAAAAATCTTTTAAAAGGTCTTTCCTGTTCTTTTATGCCTTTCCTTTGGATAAAATAAAAGTCGGTGGCGACTCTTGCTATCCGCAACATAACTAAAGTCAGTTCTCCCACCGTGTTACACTCGGCCCCTTGGTTTTAGGCGTGAGGGACATCCCCGTTGTTTTGAGGCTCTGGAGACGGGGTAGATGGACGACCGTCTCGAGCGTCTGCTTCATGGGGTTGCGGGCCATCATCCATAGTGTAGTCGACGAGGGGACGGATGCGCTCGCTAGGTTGTTCTCCGGCCATGTTGGAAGGACAAAAATGAATGAGCTTTTGATCCTCTGTTGGTGAAGGGGGATAGCTAGTTCCCACAGACGGCGCCACTGATCTTACCTGATCAGGAGGGCCTTCCAAGGATTTGAAGACTGGGCCAGAGAGTGAGATGAGTGAGGGGGGTGTACCTGCAAGGTGCTCCAATGCTTAAGTCAGAAGAGGTACAGAAAGTTAAGGTTATTTCAGAGTGAGTTAGAATACCTGACCCTTTGCTATGAAAGGGTATTTATATTGAGCCCCCAGCGCTGGGCCAAGGCTCCTAATGGGCTGGATCTAGCTAGGCCCAAGGTGGAGCTTCCAGGGGACGCGTAAGAAGCGTGAAGACCTAGACCAAAGGTCTGCTCCCTGGTCCAACTGCCCCTATCCCTCAGGAGATAATACAGGGGAGTTGGGTGACGTGACAGATGAGGTGGCAGACATGGTTCTGCCCGACATAGCTCATGTGCCCGTGATATGGGTAGGTGATATGTGAATGAAGGTCAGCTGGTGGGAGGCGCGTGTCTCTGCCCGACACGCAGTAGAGTTGTCGAGGTGGCGTCCCATCGACATGGATGGCTGGGCCTTTGCCCGACGCATTCATCAGCCCGGACGTTTGGGCATGTACCCGACAAGTATTGGGCCGTGTCGTGCATGTCGTCATGGCCCAGTCCAGAACAGTATCGATTGATGAACAATGCGGTTTGTGAACAGCAGCTGTTGGTGGAAAAAAGGTGAGGCAAACTGGAATGATGACACGGTTGGTAGAAGGAAATTTCTCACCAGAAGACAGTGGGTCAACCGGGTAGCGTACGGTGAAGATTTGTCCCTTAATAGGCTCTCGATACCATATTGAAATATGAGAAGTTAAGAGGCATTTGATAAACCGTATGACGAATAACATTACAGGAATTGCATTATATAGGGAATTATACAACTTATTGCATTAATTACAAATGAGAATATCATATTCTATTCTAGAATATACTAAGGAATATCCTATAGAATATTTATATATATATATATATATATATATATATATATATATATATATATCAACATTGACCATTTAACAAGACACTTATGATACTTGTTATCATTGCTAGAGGGAGCTATAGATGGAAACTCATATAGTCCATATCTCCCAACACATCCATATCCCTCAAGCAATGTGGCATTAGATACCCAAGATTTAACAAGACACTTATCAGCTGAAAAATAAAGTAGACATCATTGTCACGAGAAAACTAACTGATACTTATGTGCAGGTGAACAAGTGAAGGAAAAGTGCTAGAACCACTAGAATGAATGTACCAACCTTGCCCATTTCCTATGTATATTTGATCATGGCCTTCAAATGGAGTAATTTGCTGGAGATTTTTACCATCATTTGTAACATGGTAAAAAGCTCTAGAACTTGGGAACAAGGAAGTGCGTGTAAATGGAGAAGGTGTGGCATTGGCAACAAAGGCACTTGGAGAATTAGTGAAAAGAGAAACATGCCTTAAAGGTGGAGGTGTCCTAGTCCACACATTGGGAGAAAGGCACCATAGCTACTGTTAGAATAATGCATGAGTATTGAGTGTAGGGGCTATGATAGCTACTATTAGAATAAAGTCATTAGTATCATATTTTTCTATTTATACCAGATTTTTCAATTACATTATCGGATTTTTTGTTCGTTTATTTTTTTTAAAATTTTGACAAGGATATTTTTGTCATTATAAAAATATATAGGGGTGACAGGTCAAACTTGGGGTGGCAGAATAAGTTCTCGGCATTAAGATACAGTTGTTCATTATGCCCTTAATGGTTCTCCCACATTCTTTAAATTTCTCAAAATGTCCCTCTCTTACCGTTCGGATAATACAATTAGGACGCATCAACAATACAAAACATCAACTTTACATTAAAACACATCAAAAGTACAAATTGATGTATCGAAATAGTGTTCTCTGGACACAATGTCCGAATAATGTTATCCATACACCATTTATTTTATTTTATTTTAAAAGCAATGGAATTAATATAGAGTACAAGGGGTACTCTTGCCCAATACAAAAACTCGGAATTTACTTCCTCAAAATATAGTTTAGAGGTGACACATTCCTCTCATAAAAAGAGAAATTTGTCACAATATAACCAAACGTCAATAAACATCTCCAAGAGAGGAATTTAACATTGTTAACAGCATCAAGCACACAAAGATGTTCTTCCATACAAATTTGGTTGTTTTTCTTCTTCCAAATGCATGCACCAACAAGAGAAAGCTCAAATCACAAACTCAATGTTATTGCCTTTGAGATTCCTCACCATGCTCCCAAACTCCACAAAAGCAATTGCAGCTGACCCTGTCTGCAACCCAACATTCAGACCAATCCAAGAACATTAATATAAAAATGAGAAGGTGGAAAAGAAAGAATATAAGAGAGTGGAAATTAGAGAATAAGAGATGAGATGTATCAGGCGAAGAAGGCACGATACTGCTAGGAGATATTTGATAAGGATGAAACTAAAACCCTAAGCGTGGGAAAGAGAAAATCATTTGTAATAGTAATACTAAGACATAATAGGTTTAGATTTGGGTTGGAGGTGAGTTAAGTGAAATATGGGATATAAATAATGCGGTTTGATTCGGTTTGCAAAATACAAATCACAAACTGAACCAACCCGCACGGTTTGGTTAAAATATGATCCAAACACATCTGAATCAAAAGCGATTTTTTTTACAGTTTTCTATTTGGTTGAGCTTACGATTTTCTATTAGGCTAGTTCAGTTTTGAACACCCATATACCCTTGTAATATATATGAAGAAAAAAAAATTAAAATTACATTTCAAATTACTTATAGGTAAGTTATTCGGTGACTACAACAAAGATGAGCTTAAAAAACAATGAAAAACGGTTGCCTATTGTTTATTCTTCTAATTTATCCTAAAGTCTTTCTATTAAGTTATTTGGCCCATACAATATTTAGGGGAAATGTATTTTAGATAACCTATAGTTAAATTATACGATGATTATAATAAAAATGAGTTTAGAAAACAATGAAATTAAAAAGTAAAGAAAATCATTATCGTTGTATTACTTGTCGTATTTTGGCAATACTTTTGACAACCGTTTTTAAACATGGTATGTCCACTTTTGGCAAAGGCTTTCAAGCCGCGGTCTATTATGACATTACGAAATGTGGAAAAAGAAAATTATTGGAAGACTTATAACTGAATTATCTGTTGAACAAAAGGAAAATTATCGGACAATTTATTACAAGTTATGTGATAATCAATATGAAAACTACCATAAAACTTATAATTAAGTTATTTGTTAGGGATTATGTAAGTTATCCAATGAATTTATAATTATATCGAAATACTTGATTGCAAGTTATTTAGTAATGAAAAACTACCCATCAAAATTTCTTAAATAACATTCTAGTACACTAATATAGGGGTATAAAATTTTCCAATTAAAAAATTAATAATAAAAAAAATGAAAAAAAATGAAAATTTTTTGAAAAATATATTAGCGGAGGAATAATGGTTGAGATATAAGGTAAAGTTTCCTTGGTTGGGATACATAGTATATCAGCCATGGTTTGATGTCAGTTTACAAGCACAATAATTACCATCGAACTTTTTTATAAGATAGTTAGTCAGATACCTGTGTCGTGCTCCCGCACGGGTACAATTATTTGATGTATAAAATATATTTAAATATATATGTAAATTTAATAATATAAAATTGTATTGTGTATGATCAGTGAATTTTGGTTCACATTCCTACATGATTGCACTTAGGCATTTCTTTAGTTTTCTTTGTTTATTTTTATATTTTAATTTGTTTTTCTAATTTATTTTATTTTTGGTTTAATTTGATTTTCGTACTTAACTTTCAGCTTTAACAGCTTTTACGGAAATGATCATAACCGGAGTTTCAGGAATCTGACTGAGGCGTTCTACCAGTCGATGGAAAGCTAAGAGAGAGAGCTAAAACTTTCGTGTTGGAGTCAAAGTCAGATTCGGAGTCATATTTTCCAGAATTTCGTTTGAAGCTACTGCATTATTTTTATTCAGTTTCGGGTCATTTAGAATTGGGCCTGGGTTATGTATTTAACCCAGTTGGATTGTAAACGGGTTTTTAGGTTTTCTATTTAACCTAGCAGCCGCAGCTGCTCTCAAAGAAAATACACTTTTTAGGATTTTAATTTTTTACGCTCGAAGAGACGAATTATGGAGAACTAATTCCAAGGATTAATCTGTTGTGATCGGTTTTCGCCGACACTTTGAGGTTCTTTTATTTCCAATTAATATATTTCCTTTCAATTCTAATCTTGATATCTTGTTTGCTTAATTCGATTTATCTAAGGTTAGATTGATTGATTTCGATGATTGCATGTTCCTATACTTTAATCGCGTTTGCTTAATTCGCGTATGTCTATCGTGTTTGCTTAATTCACGATTGATATATTTCATCCGTTTGCTTAATTCGGAAATTAGGAATATTTATCATATAATATCAATTACGCTTGTTTGATTGTTATTATAATCGAAAAGGAAATAGAGTTCGCTTAGTAATTGGGAATTATTTAGGTCGATGATAAGTTGGGAAATCAAAACAGCATATTAACTGTTTCAACTTATTTTGATAATCACTTTTTATTTTAATTGCTTTTTCTTCAAATCAAAATCTAAAACCCCATAAATAATTACTATCGTTAGTTAATAAGATCAAGAATTCTTGTGAGACGATTCGAGTCATTGTCGCTATACTACGTTTTCAAAAATCACTCGTTTTTGATCCGTGCGCGACACGCTGGTCAAATTGTACATATTTAAATTTTAAATTAGCTATTAAGTTTGAAAAAAATAATTATATAAATTCAACTATATTAAAATATAAAGAAAAAAGTGAACTCGTGAAATATAATAGAATATTTAATATTTGAAAATAAGGATTTTATCTTTTAAATTAAGGTAATTATTAATTTAAATAAAATATGTATTGTGTTTATACTGTGAAATAAAAAAGAAATAAGAAAACTCGTGAGATGAAGAAAGACAAAAAGAAAATTTTGATGCGATAATGACCCGTGAAATAAAAAATTTATTTGATGCGATATTAATATATTTAGATACAAATTCAAAATTTAAAATGATTTACTTAATTGTTAAATTAACAATAATCATTAAAATTTAATTGTATTAAATAATTATATAAAAGTAGAGGAAAAAAATCGTATTAAAAATAAGGATTTTGTCTCTCAAAATAAGACAATGATTGGTTAAAATATAAAAATATTTAGTGTCCCGTGAAAAAAATATTGTGTTGAGACATTATTTATTTTAAATAAGATTTTATTACTTTTAATTTTAAAAAAAAAAAAAGAATTCAATAGAAGAAAATGTTAACATTCTTCTAAGTACAGTTAAATATTTTTTAAATAATCCAATTTTTATATAATAAAAAAGTTAAGCGACGTTAGATGTTGAGAAAATTTTGACTTTATTTATTATTTTTAATCATCTATATTTTAATAAAAGTTTAAAATATAAGAATATGTTTCTCACAATGTCTCGTATTTTAAAAATTATATTAATTGATGTATCCTTTTGATATTTATATTATTAATCTTAAAATTCTATTTTTATTTGTCAGTATATTTAAATGACCTAGATAAAAATAATTTTATTCTCAATATTCGTATATTTTTATAATACAGTGTTAAATATAAAATATAAATTAATATTATATTGTTCAAGCTATTATAGAATGAAGCTTATAGAAATTAACGGTTGATATAAATTATATAAGAAAATATCATTTTACATTTTTCGGTGTATTGTATATGTAATTAACATTATTTACACTATATGGATTCAAACTTATTTAAATGAAAAAGAGTAAAGAGGGAGAATCAAATTTTGAAAAATGAATTATTTAAATGAAAAAAGAGTAAAGAGGGGGAATCAAATTTTGAAAAATGAAAGAGAAAGTACATTTGATTGAGGTAGCAAATAGTTGTTTGACACTTGACATGTAAAGAGATGTTTGGTAGAGTTTTTTTTTGTGACATTTATTAATTACTGAATTGTCCAATTTTTAGTATAAATTAAAATGAATGAAAGGACAAGATGGAAAAATCATACAATTCTATTTTAAATAATTGATAGTAGATTTTATATTTTTCGGTGTATTGTATATGTAATTAACATTATTTAAACTATATGGATTCAAACTTATTTAAATGAAAAAGAGTAAAGAGAGGGAATCAAAATTTGAAAAATGAATTATTTAAATGAAAAAGAGTAAAAAGGGAATCAAATTTTGAAAAATGAAAGAGATAGTACATTTAATTGAGGTAGTAAATGGTTGTTTGACACTTGGCATGTAAAGAGAGGTTTGGTAGAGTTTTTTTTTTTTTATATTTGTTAATTACTGAATTGTCAATTTTTAGTATAAATTAAAATGAATGAAAGGACAAGATGGAAAAGTCATGCAATTTTATTTTTTATTTTAAATGATTGACAGTAAATTTTATTAATAGAGTTCAACGAATACCCAAACCCAACAAAACCATGATAAAATGAAGATTATTGACATAATAGCAAATTTGATACCGATATATAGCATGAGATTCCCGGTTTCGGTTTGTTTCCAAGACAACAACTTAATTCGATCTACTGCCCTTGAATCATCACCCTCTGCTTAATTAATTAAGTGATGCTGGGCCTTCCAACAGGTTTCTAATTTCGCATGCATCAAGACCATTTCAAAGAAGATACCAGCTCCTTTAGGTAGTTGGTAACAGTTAAATTCAACTAAAAAGTTAAAAATTACAACACCATAGTTTAACTACCACAACAATGTCGAACCCACCCCCACTTATAACTCCAAGTATTATTACAGAGAATTAATTGAAGAAACTACTGGCTTGCTACAAAATTTTAAACTTTCTACAGTTTTCTGCATTTTATATTATCATTGTGGGAAAACAACAAACAACTCCATAAATGGAGCACGTGTATGACTAAAGCCCAAGTTTAGAAAGGAGCTGACGCCATCTAGGAGTTTCTTCATCAAAAATATAGGTCAGAGGTGATACGAGAACTCCGCTGCCTCCGATCTGGCATCATAGGAACACAGTCAACAGAAGATTGGTATGAGAATCATGATAAATAAGAATGAATTAGTCTTTTGATATGCAGCACAAATAGAAGGCATGGTATTTAGCTAAAATGTAATGCCATATGATAAAGCAGAAACTGAGAGGAGTACAATAACTTTTACAGAGCTGACACTAGCTCAAAAACCCACCGCTCTCAGTTGTTGAATAGACTTGTACAATGCCTTCTTGGGCACACATATGGTAATGGCATAGTAGTCTGCTGCTACCTTTCCATCGCGCTTGCTGAAAACTGGACTTATAGTGGGCCCCTGCATATGAACCATCAAGGATATCTCTTAAAATCAGGAGTGGTCAAAGAAAGATTATACTACTCACTATAACAATGCATAGTATAGATCAGATTTAGCTAGTGCTAAAAGCAAATACAGAAAGGTAGAAGATCCTCCCCCAAAACTAATTAGGGTTGGGAAAAATGTTTCATCCCGTATCACACCTGCAGCCCAGATAAGGATGGTTGGCTCAGTATTCTGTCAGCCACTTCCTCTGCACTACTTCCTCTCATGTTTGCAATAACCTGCCAAATAAGAGCATTAGAAAAATGAACAAAAAGAAAAGAAACTGGAGTTTGGGGAGTTGTAAATTCTATATGTGCACCGTGAACTGCCCCATGGCCCTCAGATGGGCCTCCAATCTTTCAAGCATCTCATGAGTTGTTTCAAGTACTCCTGTTCGACTGATCAATGATTTCCTGCTTGCAACAAGAGCAGCCTGAAAAGTGTTCAATTGTTAAAGTGAAATCAAGTCTGACAAGGCACAAGAAGCAGCAGTTTCCTGGTGCGTTTAAAAAAACAAATCATGCTAGTTAAGGTCATAAAATTTGACAATTGCCAACCTGGCTCTCCAAAACAGTTCCACCTTCAATTTCCTTCAAGTTATTTTCTTTCAGCGTAGTTCCACTACTTACAAGGTCCAGGATAGCGTCAGCAATCCCCATCTAAATAGAGAAAAGACAAACAACTATCAAAATGAATCAAAAATATCAGGTCAAGCATATGGTGGCAACAGCATCAATGAGATAGAGATGGTCATGAAGCAATTAATTATTTCTTTTTAGGTGCAAAGACCAAAAAAACTGAGAAAATGATAATAGGGAAGAAAATTATATGAGAAGAGAATATATTTTCTACAAAAAAACAATTCGTAATTTGCATCATAAATCGACTAAAATCATAACTGAAATACACACAACATAGATATTGCCATATATCACTAAGAACAGAGTTTAAATGATAACATGCCTCGGAATCGGAACCCAATAGTCAAATACATACTCAATATTAAGGGTGGGAAGGGTAGCTCAACTGGCTTGAACTAGTTGATTTAAGGGTTAAAGGGAGTTGAAGGTTCAGGGTTCAAGTCCAGGCAAGAGTGAGTAACTACTAACAATTTGTCATTCAAAAAATATTTACAGACTCAATCTCACATCACTCCCCCTCCTCCCCTAGCATAAAAGATAAAAGAGAACTCAATACAGTCAAGTTTAACAAATAAACCAGAAATTTGTCAT
Source organism: Lathyrus aphaca (assembly GCA_963966055.1). Taxonomy (NCBI): domain Eukaryota; kingdom Viridiplantae; phylum Streptophyta; class Magnoliopsida; order Fabales; family Fabaceae; genus Lathyrus; species Lathyrus aphaca. Next base: position 4,320,993 of record OZ014519.1, read on the forward strand.
TAGATCAAACTTCTTAATTAACCGGGGTCCTAATTGCTTTTACTTAAACAATGCTACAAAAATCAGGAACTTTAACAAACGTCGGTCAACATGGAACGTTTACCTTTTCACTGAGAGAATATAGAAGGGAAACAACAAGAGCGCATAAAGCATATTATTTCTTACAGAATAAAACACACATATATAAGGAACATTCAAGAAATCTAAAACTTAAATTTTTTACAGTTGACAGCATATTTGTTGTCCTTGAATACAGAATATTGACTACTCTATGTATATCTAACCACAAACTAATCAACCAGAGAGAATACATCTTCAGTTTTACAGTTTTTCATCCTATGAAATTTGAACATAATCTGTTTCAGCAAATAGACATAAAAAAAATGTCATCCTTGATCTTTGGGATCACGGAAAACATTTAACAGTGATTAGTGTATTAAGCTATACAACAAAGAGAAAAAAAATTGCCATAAGAAAAACAGACAACTTATCAACAACTATATCAGCCAAACAAACTCCTTCCAAACCCCAGTAAATATCATTTGATAGTATAACTCAAACTCATAGCAGAACAATCAAATATATGCTTTATAATAAGAAAACATAAAGGAATAACTTCTAATAAAACAAACACTGTCTCTCACCGCAGGAGCAGCCTCGAGTGCTCCATCAGCAGTTGAAAATGCAACATGCTTAATGCCATTATCTTTCATAAATTTAGGACCCAGCTGAACAGTAAGAAGGAAATTCAGATCAGACTTTCTCTTTTAGAAGGAAAACTGTAGAAACTGTAGCACAGATAACACTAAGAAACATTAATTGAATGTGAATCATATACATAAGTGAATCCAGTTGCAACTCGCAAAGGCTTTTCTTCTGTCCATTGAGGCATTTTTGCTAGTTCCTCTAGTGAATTTACATTTTCAAATATTCCATATTGCGGAATCTGAAACAACAGAGGTTACCTAAGAGAGTTAATTGAACAAAACACTGATATTGGTTGAAGTAGGATCTAGCAGTTTCACAAGCATGTAATTTTAACTTACTGCAATTGATAAACGGCAATCACCATAATCCAATGCCTCGTGGACAATGATAAGATCTTCACTACCCTGAAAAGGATAATCGTTAAAAGATTTAAAAAATTGATCCTGATGGATATCTGATAGAAGCTAGTATCTATGTTAAGAAATTTAGATACCAACAACAAGTTTATTACAATGAAACACTGGAATTTTGTATCAGAAACAGAGGACCCGCAATGTTACAAGATATCACACCACAAACTAATGAAAAGTTAAGAAAAGGATGGGCTTGCGGTTACAAAGTGGTTCCCTTCCAAGAATTAGAGAGTATGGTCTCTCCCTCCCAAAAACCAATCCCAGAAAATCTGCCAAACCTCCATTCCCTATTTATTTGAATTACAGACAGTTACAACCAACATAATTAAAATTACAAACCGACAACATTAACTCGGCCAGTTGGCCTATGTCGTCTTCTTATATTGTTTATTGATATGAGAGGATTGACCTGCAATTGCAGTTAAGCTAGTTAAGCTTAGGGGAAAAGCAAAGTTCCAAGCTGGAAAATCGTAGATATAAGTTAGATAGACAACGTACAAAAAAGAAACAAGTAGAACTTCCAATCAGGGCTATAGCGCACCAAGTCATATGAAATTTTAACATGTTGATCCTAGAGATGGATGCTTTAAAGAAGTAAGTTGATCTTGAAACATTTATAATATTAGGTATAAGACTAGCATCTCCAATTTTGGACTCGCCAGAACTGTGGCAAAATAATTTTTTTGCACGGATTATAAAAAGTCACTACCTAATGCTCTCAATAGGAATTGTCAGGGAAGTCTAATTCATGTTAGTTATACTAAATATAGGATAAGAATTTTTAGTTCATAAGTTAGCAGATATGGGATATGCTATTCTTATTTCTAATAGGACTTTGGATTTGGGCCTAAGCTCAACAACTAAGCTAATCAGGGTTGTAACTGATGTGGCATTAAAAAGTCCGCTCAATTTTGTTAGTGAATGGGAGTATGAGGGCAGCAAGAGGAGTGAGAGAATCATTTAAGTTGATTGTTGATGGTCTGTTAGGAGAGTAGTCTCTCTCTGGTAGGAGCTTAGCTCTGCGATAGGAATCATAGGGCCCCGTTTATTTTGAAAATATTTTGTTTTCATTTCATGAATTTTATGTTTATTTTAACTTGTTAATAAGGAGATTGAGACTCTTTAAAAAAACAATTGTGATGGAGAGAAGATGAAATGCTAGCTTGGGATGACGCATTTTTGGAAATAATGAAAACAATTTTTTGGCATTTTCATAGTTTCTGAAAAATGCACACAATGGTTCGTTCCAATAGTCTAGTGTCTCCTCATTAACAAGTTAAAGTAAACATAAATTTTAAGAAATGAAAAGAGAATATGTTTTCACAAAGTAAAAGGGGCCTTAGATTCTGGCTATCATTTATGAGCTCAACTCTTCCATAAATAATATACAGTTTCATCATTTTGAATTTACGGGTTCTATCAATGGTCCAAACTGCCAGATTATCGAGAGGAGCTGATGAAGTCGCCATCTCACACGTGACACTGGAGATGTTTGAACATCTGGATGCATTGGAAGTGAGAATCATGCAGCGAGGACTCCCTGGGAAAAACTGCAGAGGAGTTCTGTCAAATCAGGATAACAGAGTTCACGAAACTGTAAGATCATCTATCATCTGGGGGTGCTCATTCTTTCTCTTACTCTTGAATGTTCAGTTGCAAATCTAAGATGGTGAGGAAGATGATCGAAGTAAACCCAGAGGGCTCAAACTCTCGGAACAATTATCTTAACAAAAAAATGGTAGTGTTTGGTGCATGTGTCACAACAACAGTGTTAGAGAAGAATGAAGAGAAAACCAAGGGTAATGAGCTTGAGGGTCGAGTGGATGACACCTTTTTCTTAGCAAATGAAGCAGAGTGAGTGGATGCAGAAACAACCACAATCAATGGTGGCGGCGGCAACCCTCCAAATGGGTATAGCAAGAAGCAAGACAGTGAAAGAATTTGAGGCCTGCGTTGAATTGGGAATGTCAGAAAAGATGGAAGTAGTTGGCATGGCAGTGGAGAGAGAATGTGCATAGATTTGGCTTGCGACCTTCATTGAAACCTCTGGACGTCGGTCGACCTGCGACGTCGATACAACGGTGAGTCCTGCCATCCAAACCACCAGATCTATGCGACTCCATCAGCACCAGGACATACTCTTTGATGGTAGGATTTCCTTGAGAAGAGGCTCAGTTAGCAAGTCTTTAATTCGGTGGCACATGGGTGTGGTGAAGGAAGCACAACGGGAAGAAGAGTTCAACAATAGAAGTCAATTTCTCAAGCTCGGACTTGAGGAGAGGTATGTTTTTCTAGCGACGAGTGGTGATAGGACTCTGGGTTTGGGCCTAAGCCAAGCAACTAAGCCGAACAGAGTAGCTACTGACATGGCATTAGAGGCCACTCAGTTCTGTTGGTGAGTAAAAATCTGAGGGCAGCAAGGAGTGTGAAAATCATTCAGGTTTCTTGTTGATGGTTAGTTAGGAGAGTAGTCTCTCTCTCTCTCTCTCTGGGAGGAGCTTAGCTCTGGGATAGGAGTCTTACACTCTGGTTATCATTTTCCTTCATTATCTTAAATTTACTGGTTCTATCAATTTCTTACAAAAAATATCTGATATCATCAATTATGAAAACCATGGTGAGCTTCAAGTAGAGTTTTAGCCTTAAAATTTTTGGAAGATTCATGTTTGCGGTTGGGTCCAGGGGTCTCCCAATGTAGAGGTGGTTTATTCTTCATGTGGTTTCTACATAAATGGAGAGGGTTAAATTCCATAAATTCTTTCAGATATAGGAGAGGGTTAAATTCCAAAACCAAAAGTTGTGGAATCAATTAACTTTTACTGCAGAAAAGTGCTTCACTGCCTGTAATCTGTCACTAAGAGAGGCAATAGTGTCTAACATGTTGCCAAGTGAGCATTCCCAGACAATGCAAGGCTCACGTTACATCTAACAGGAAAAAGTAGGGGTGGCAAAAAGGCTGGTCTGCCCGTTTTGCCCGCCATTTCTAGCAAAACAGGCTGGGCCTGCAAAAGCGCATCCCATCCTGTTTTTTGGGTGGACGCATGCCTAAACAGGTGGCATGGATTTTTGCCACTTTAAGGCTTTAGGAGTGGCAGGGCCAGGCAGGCCCACCCCAGTCCCATTTTTTAGCGGGCCTAGTCAAGCTTTCCGGCCTGCCCATCAACTTTACCCAGCCTGCACTGCCCTGTTTTTTGGCGGGCTTTGGCGGGCCGGGCATGTCCGCTTACCACCCCTAGGAAAAAGATAGAGTCAAACAGGTAAAAGCTTGAAGGGATCAGATGAGTAGAATAGAAGGTGTGTTTTTCAAATTTTAACTTTAAGAAAATGATGGTATTAAGCAGTGTCAATGATTCCTTGCTAGTAATTTTGTATCATTTACCACATATAGTATGTAACCTGAAAAAACAATCACATCAATTGAGAAGGGTAGTTGCTGCAAAACTGTAAAACATAATGTAAATTGTTGTACATATAATCATTGGCATGTTGTCGATGGAAGGCAAGATGCCTTACTTGCATAACTAAGAGAAATAAATTAATAGAAATTTCCCCAGAAGATAATAAACAAATTTCACAGATATGCTCACCTGGCCAAACTCACTGACTATATCGAGTCCCACAATACCAAGGTCAAGATCACCGGATAACAATTTTCTTACAACGTCTTTTGGCCTCTGGAACCAGACTTCCAAGTTAGAAAGCTGCAATGTATGAAAAATCACTTGTTATCCTTTAGAAGAGATAGAAGGAGATGTCACCTCACTCAAGATAAACAATATTCACTTTAAAGTGTTTAGTGAGTAATATCAACAGTTGATGAACAAATTAGTGGTAGAGAATTTTGTATCATGTGCATCTGCCTAACAGATCATGGGTGTGTTGAAAGATTAATCTTTGATTTTCTCACATTACTAAGTAAAGGAGACAAAACTCAAAACCAATAAACAAGTATAAATAATAAAATAACGGGTTTCTTCTACCAAAACAGATTCAAATAGCAATACAAGAAGTGGCAATGTGGGCATCAAAAGCAAATGCCAAACTCAGTAACTTAAACTAGCTACTACAAAAATGTGAGTAGCAACATACACATAGGGTTGATTTTAAATCATAGGTGGGGTTGAACAGTGTAATACACAATGTTAATTAATGTTGGTTGATTTTAAGTTTTTAAAACTGGTTTTAGACACATATAGATTCATTTTTAAAAAATGGTTTGTAACTTTTTAAAATTGATTAAACCAGATTCATAATTTTATAAACCAATTTTGGATCCGGTATTCTTGGATAACTGGCTGTGAATGCAAAATCATTTTTCAATAGCAAAAACATTAAACTCTTGCATCAAACATAAAGGAGCAGAGAATAAAAATAAAAACAATGGGGAAATCTGAAATTCAATTACGTTTTTGGTTATGGATATCCAACAGATCCAAGAATAGAGCCTTTTAAAAAATTATGACTATTTATCCGGAAATTATAACCCGGATTTGGATATAGGTATGCCGCTTAACCAGTTAAAATTAGCACCAAACTCAAAACTAATAAGTATTGCAAAATGAAGATAAGAAAGGTCATCTTACCTGAGGAATTTCTGCAACGTACTGGCGAGGATTAACCTGCTTCACTGACAATTGACAATCCTTCAAGAGCAAAGGAGATGAAGTTAGTAACAGAGAGATAGTGTTTTTAGTAAGCACTCAAAAATTTAGCTTATAGCCGATACCTCACAGCATTTTTTATAAGCTATTTCAAGTAGTTTATACTTATCATTCTTTCTCTCAATGTTACTCTATTATCCTAATTAAAAAAATAAACATTAATCGATCATATTTTTTTATATCATTTCATACATATAACCAAGGTTTTAAAAACCAGTTTGCCACCGCTAAAACGGAATCGGCAGGTTATACCATTTTTATGTTAAACAACAAATTGTAGTTAATTCACACCGCGACCGCGACAAATGCAATCAGTGTCGCAACACTGAAATCGCGAAAGCCTTTACGCCGACCGCAACACAATCGGTATTTAAATCCTTGAATGTAACTAGCCTAATAGGTAATTTCAACAAACACTTCATATTCAATCCGTTAGCTTATTCAATCTAACCCTGATAAGTTCAGTGACAATTGACAATCCTTCGAGAACAAGGAGTTGAGGTTAGTTGGAGTTAGTTAGAGTTAGTTACAGAGAGATAGAGTGAAATTACACTATTTGTGAAAGTGAATATGAAATTACAGATGCGGAAACCAGTAACTGAATTTTAGAGGAGTTAGGAAAGAAATTGAAACCTTGAGAAGTTCGAGTGTGTCAGAAGCCATTCGACCTTTGCTCGGCAAACCGAGACGGATCTCTTGCCGGGAGGAGACTGTGCCGCCAGGGTTGCCGTTGAGAACTTGAGGTTCAGAAATAGAGGCGGAGGCGTAGCAGCAATGAGTTCCCGATTTGACGTAAAGAGGGAAACGAATCGGGCTCATCATCGTCAACATTGCTACTTCACCGGTTACCACCGATTTCCTTGACCGTTTATGTGAACAATACTGCTCACTGTACAAATGTATACTATCTGAACTCTCAAGTGGTGATGAGTGCAAAAATGATGACACGTGATAAATGGGGGTTATTTTATCTTTTAGTTCTCGAAAGAAAGGGCTTTAACAATAGTAGATTTACTAATAGCCACCAGGAGATGTTCTCAATTTACGATCATACTTTTCGAATATCCACCGCTGAGGATCTTTGAAATTGTATTAATAAATTATATTAACGAAACTAAGATACAGAGAATTTTTCAATTCACTCCATAATATTCTCAGTTTATATACTTTTTGACGTATTTTTTTTTTACACTGACTGCTTTCAGGGATACATCTGCGAAAATAGTTTCGTAAATGCATCTACTTGTCTATCACCCCTATGGCTCAGGCCGAGAGGAGCGAACTTAGCAGGGGGTCTGGAAATGGTTTGAGCATAACTGGACTGTCGCATGACGCGTTCAGGCAGATACGACACAATGATAGTCAAACTGCATGCCAATCATCCACAGAACAGTGAAACCTCATCAAACGGACAGGTCTGACGGTGAGCTCCATATACACTGTATTCGACATCCTTAGAAATCATGCGGTCCAGATAGAATATGTATGGGTATACCACTTGGTTCTCTCTCAACGGGACAAACGCATGTCTCGCAGCCAATCCTCAATGTACTTAGGCACAGTCGCCCAACCAGATATCATCGGAAAGTATTGGTTGATCCAGACCTGAAAAAAAATGGTATCAACCAAGTATCACAATAATATAATGAAATAAAAAGTCAAAGGGTATAAGATTGTTATCAAATATAGTGTACAACTTTCTGCAACTGTCCTGATCTTCTAGAGACATCCCTTTGAGAGTCTCGAGTAAGTGTAAGCCAACATCGCCGCACCCTAGTTGTACTCATGGATCTGTGCGGGATCCAAGAAGTACCTGAGGTAAACGACATTTATGTACGAGGAGTTGGTGTCCACAAAAAGTTGTGTGTCCATCAAGTATAACAAATAACATCGCAGCGCCCGCTGTCTATGTGTCTCTACCTCTGCTGGATCATCATTTGTCTGTCCTACAGCAGCCATGGCCAGCCGAAAATAATGCTTCGGGGTGGCGAACCTGACATGTGCCTCACGGGTCTTATCCACCTCTACCAACGCATGATCTGAAGAGAACCTGAGTTCCTCAACCACCAAACATGAGCCTCCTCCTTCGCCAGCATGTCGTGACGAGAGAGGATACCCCTTATCGGTATATGTAGAAGACATGAAACGTCGTCAAGGGTGATAGTAATCTCCCCGTGTGGTAGATGGAAAGAGGAAGTCTTTGGATGTCATATCTCCGCAAAAGCCATCAGGATACCATTGTGGCCCAGTCCATACCCACCGCTACTAAGATACTTCAGACCATACTCAGTCATGGTTTCCACGAACCATTCCTCCTCAGGAAACTCTAATCTCTTACATCCATGGTTATAGAACCTTTTGGGGTCACGATTACTGAAAATTAACAAAGAAATCAATTTTAATAAGAAACAAGGTTACATATAATAAATTCTGAAAGGAAAAAAAATCTTTATAATGTTATCTCTCCTAACCATACATGTGGGGTAGTATGCTCTATGTAACCGGTCAACGGATATATATCAGACCCCCCCCCCCCGAAAAACCCTCGAGAGCATCATCATCGTCAGCAGCATCCCTTTGTGTCTGCTCAACACCCTCTGGAGGTGGGACCGGATCATCAACATTATACTCTGGTAGTGGAACCGACTCTCCTGACGTCGTCTGCGGGAGGATGGAGATTGTGGCGTACCCTCGGTATCATCTCATGGCCTTTGGGATGAAAAAGTTCCCTCAGCATGTATTGTAGAGGGATGTACATCTCCCGCGGCCTGTGATGTAGACGGTACATCTGGTTGGGTCTTCTCCTTCCGGACTAAGGCATGTTGGCCAACTTGTCCATGTATTTGTCTAGATGTAGGTATCGTAGTTTGAATTTAAATCAGTCGTCATAGTTTGCATACAATTAATAAAATAAAATTAGAAAAAAAATACATTTTTTATTCCGTAAATGCATCAACGAAATATTTCCGCAAATGCATTTACAGAAGCATCCCCAATTCAGAAAGCATGGGTGGTTCCGCAAGTGCATTTACGGAACGTCTCAACGTTGATTTGTTCTGCTGATGCACTTGCGAAAGCTCTGAAACTTCATAAATAGTAGCAACACCGTTAACTAACCTCGAAGGAAAAATTTAGCAATTTTAACCCCTGATCGTTTGTTTAATCCATCAAACGTTACCTACGTTGTCTCTAAACTATGTTTCTAAACTTATCTAGTGATTTCTACACCCAAATACCTAGTCTAAATCGTTTACAGAGAAAACTCGGGAAAAAAAACTCGAAAATTTACCGATTAAAAGGAGCTACAAATGATTAGGAGTTTGTTGATCGTTGTAGTTGATGCTTAGTGTTGAACTCGAGCGACAAAACTCGACTTTTGTGGAAATGATTTTTTTGAGAGTTGAGAGAGATTTTGAGAGTGAAAAATATGAAAAGTGAATAACGAGGGAGAAGAAGGGTCTACGCGCGAAGTATATTAAAATATGTTTCGTTGATGTATCTACGGAAACTTTTCATTGATGTATCTATCGAACAAACTAAAATTGAGTAAAAAAATGTGCGTCCAGATATACATCAACGGAAGCGGGAAGGCAAAAATGGTAACGTACATAATGCGTGAGACATTCAAAGGATGGGGTAAGAAATTCTTAAAATATATTGTCTCACTTTATAAGGAGACGCTCACACATCGACAGATCTAGATTTAATTTTTATTATCAAAGTAAGGATCTTTTTAGTGGATGATCCATAAATATTTATACAAACGTGTTCTTTGAACACTGATGTTTGTCTTGATCCTATTTAGTTTTGAAGTCAAATTTACCTAAACTTTTTTTTATAAAAAAAATCTATGGGATGATAAAGTTTTGAACTCACGTGGTCACTTTACTAGATGTAAATTATTATTCTAATTATATAATACTACAAAATATACGAGGTTAAGATATATCAAACTAAAGAAATAAAGAGAGGAGAAAGTAAAACGATTGTTAGATTTTTGAAAGAGAAATTGTGTATCTTTACATGAACCAAATTTGATATTTATATTAATAGAATTATAATTATTACATAAATGTAATAATTTGTATTACTATTCTAAGTTGCCGTTATAAATAAAATATTATTATTCTAAGTTAATATTATGATTAGATATAATTCTTATTACTATTTTATGTTGACATTTTAGATAGATGTTCCAAAATAATAGTATGAAATGTGTTTCATATAATTCTAGAATAATTAGGATTTTCTAATTTCTTATAACACTCTCTTTGAAATATTTGTCATGGTACTCCATTGAAGTTTTGTTGAGGAGAATTTTATGTGGACATATATTACCTCGTTAAAAAGTTTATTGAAAAAATCTATTGGGATAAAAATCTTAATAAGGAAAAGGAGTACAACATTATATTATCGCTCAATCAAACACATATAATTCTTCTTCAAAGATTTCGAAGATAACACATTCTAATGTTCTGTACATGTTACTTGAAAATTGTGTGAGAGAGTACTCCTTAGTTTTTGATCGATTATAAATTTTAAGTGTTTTGTGTTTGTTTCATATTAAGAAATATGCTTGTTTTATTTTGGTTCTCTTGTTTCTCAATGTTTATGAATTTTTGGAAAATCACGCATAATGAATCGATTCATTCTAGCTTGAATCGATTCATGTTGTTGAGAGGTTTCTGGATTTCGCAAAATGAATCGATTCATCCTTTGATGTATCGATTCATGTTGTTTAAATAATTCTGTTTTCTTAAAATTGATCAATATGTATCGATTCATCCAAGCTTGAATCGATTCATTCTTCTGTTATTTGTCTAACAGATTCTGCATACATATATGTGCTTTTGTTTCATTTAAAGATTACAGATCACAGATTACAGAAATTTCAGAGACGAATTTTGTAGTGATTAAGCATTGAAGAACACATCAAGATAGGGTTTGTGGAGTGTTGGAACTTCAATGTTGAGCAAGTTTGAAACCTAGAATCAAAGACATCTTCATCATCTTCTCAAAGATCTTAATTCAAGAACATCAACAAGGGTGTTTGTTGTCTTGTGAATTGAAGACTTTCGAGATAACGTTCAGTGGTACGATCGTAGATCCAGCTGAGTTGAAGATTGATAGAAGGTTTCAAGGAAAAACCAGTTGGGTTTTCCTTCAAGAACGGGCGTGTTCTTGAGGGTTTTGTGAGTCACGTTTACAAGTCAGATTCAGCCGTAGCGAGAGTCGTGGAACCGGTGGATTGATTGTATAACTTGCAGGAAATCTTGATTGGGCTCAAATCGAGTGGAGGTTGATACAATAGGAAATTCTAGGAGTTTAGAATTCTGGTATTTGTATTCGAACCTTGTAATCAACGGATTCAGCAACTTTGATATAAGAATTCTCAATTTCGATTTGAAATTGAGAGGGAGACGTACCCACACGCGAGGACGAACGTGGGGAACTTCCTTACCAAATCTCGGCGTATTGTTTCTCCTCTCTATCTTTACTTTCGTTTTAATTTGTTTTTCGATTCATTGGAAATTGCTTTAGTGATAGGTGCATTCAACTGTTTTCATATTGTGTGTTTTATCCTTATCATAGCAATCGTAAAATCCAGCACGTTATCGCTTGTCTGGTCTTCTAGTGGCCGGTTCAGAATAGACGCTTGTTTATTCGGGACCTTCGTTTCCGTAATTCTTTGAAAACTCTGGAAAAAAATTTAAATCCTTGAAAACAAGGAGGTGATTCATTCACCCCCCTCTAGATCACTCGCCACAGCGTCTAACAAGTGGTATCAGAGCACCGGTTCGCTGGTGCTTTGTGGCTTCCTGTAACGTTATGGATTCTGAACCAAAGGGGGCGTACAATAGAGCTCCTGTTTTCAACGGTGAAAATTATGGCTATTGGAAAGACTGCATCCGAGTACATATAAATTCTGTTGATAGGCGCGTATGGGCTGCCATTCAAAATGGTCCTTTTCAAATTACCATGATGAATGAGGCAGGAGCCATAGTACCTAAACCAGAAGACGATTGGGATGAAAAAAATGAGAAAAAGTGGTCAAGTGATTGGAGAGCTCGAAATATGCTAATTTTAGCACTTAGTGCAGATGAGTATTATCGAGTTTCCCATTGCTCAACAGCTAAAGAAATGTGGAATGCTTTAGAAATTGCTCATGAGGGCACAACTGAAGTAAAACAGTCCCGCATTAACACACTTAATCAAGAGTTCGAACTCTTTCGCATGAAACAAGGAGAATCTATTCCCGACATGCAAAAGAGATTTGTTCATCTCATTAATCGTTTGAATGCACTTGGAAAACCTGTTTCCAATGATATTGCTACTAATAAAATTCTGAGATGTCTTAGCAGGGAATGGCAACCTAAAGTGACAGCTATCAAGGAAGCTAATGATCTAACGACACTCACAATGACTACTTTGTTTGGAAAGCTGGAGGAACATCAGCAAGAACTAGAAAGTCTAGAAAAGTTTGAAAACAAAAGTAAAAAGGGAAAAGAGAAGAATAAAGACAAAGAGGGTGAGAAGAGGCATATAGCTCTTATGGCTTCAAACTCAAAGTCCTCACAAAAAGAGCTAAGCAACAATGAGTCAAGTAGTGATGAAGACTCCGGTGACGAAGAAATGGGACTTTTTGTTAGGAGATATAATAGATTCATTCGAAAGAATGGAATCAAACATTCCGACAAAAATCTCATAAACTTTAGAAGACAATCTATGGATTCAAAACAGGAAGAGGTTAAGAAGAATAGAGAAAGAGGGTCTTGCTTTAATTGTGGCAAGTCCGGTCATTATAAAAACGGATTGCCCTTTAAAGAAAAAGGATAAAGGAAAAGCTCCACCAAGAAGGTATAATAATAAGCAAAGAAGAGCTTACATTGCTTGGGAGAGTGATAGTGATTCATCAAGTACACAATGCACAAGTGATAGCGATGAAACCGCAAATTTGTGTCTTATGGCTCACACCAAAAATCAGTCCCATCACAAGAAGAAAAGTGATGATAAAAAGGATAAGTGTCTTGCATCCATGGAAAGAAGATGGTTTCTGGACAGCGGATGTTCAAGGCACATGACGGGTGACATATCGCTTTTTATTGACTTCAAGGCAAAGAAAAAGGGGTATGTTACTTATGGAGACAATAACAAAGGAGCAATACTTGGTAAAGGTAGTGTAGGTAATCCCTCTACCACTACTATTTCTGATGTACATCTTGTAGAGGGACTTAAACACAATTTGTTAAGTATAAGTCAACTATGCGACAAAGGTTATAAAGTATCTTTCACAAAAACATGTTGCAAAATTGAACATACCGAACAAAATGTTGTGTTTAAGGGTATTAGAGTAAATAATATATATATGCTTGATCTGTTGAGTGTTTCCTTAACAAGCACTAAATGTCTAGTAGCCTTAAATGATGATTCATGGCTATGGCATAGACGCTTAGCGCATGTTAATTTCGATTTGCTTAACAAGGTTATATCCAAGGATCTAGTGGTAGGTCTTCCAAAAATAAAGTTTTCAAAAGACCACCTATGTGATGCTTGCCAAATGGGAAAACAAACAAGGGTCTCTTTTAAATCTAAAAATATAATTTCAACTTCAAGACCCCTTGAGCTTCTCCATATGGATCTCTTTGGACCATCTAGGACAAAGAGCTTAGGTGGAAACTATTACGGTTTTGTAATAGTAGATGACTACTCTAGATTCACTTGGACTATCTTTCTTCATAGCAAAGATGAAACTTTTTCTGCTTTCAAAAGTTTTGCAAAGCTGTCCCAAAATAAAATGAATTCTAAAATAGTTACAATCCGAAGCGATCATGGAGGTGAATTTCAAAACCACCTCTTTGATAAGTTTTGTGACAAGTATGGCATTGAGCATAACTTTTCAACTCCTCGAACTCCACAACAAAACGGTGTTGTGGAACGCAAAAATCGAGTTTTAGAGGAATTGGCAAGAATAATGCTCAATGAGGGTGGATTACCAAAATACTTTTGGGCCGATGCAATTAGTACGGCTTGTTATGTTCTCAATAGGATTCTAATTCGTCCTATTTTGAATAAAACTCCTTATGAAATTTTAAAAGGTAGAAAGCCCAACTTGTCTCATCTTCATGTGTTCGGTTGTAAATGTTTTGTCTTGAATAATGGTAAGGAAAATCTTGGGAAGTTTGATGCCAAAGCTGATGAAGGTATTTTTCTTGGTTACTCTCAATCAAGCAAAGCATATAGAGTGTATAATAGGCGTTTACTTTCTGTCGAAGAATCTGTCCATGTTTCTTTTGATGAGTCTTACCCAAAAATTGTCGGAAAAGGTATCTCTTTTAATGACGCAGGTGTATCTACACAAGACATACTCAAAGAAGCTGATTCGGAAATTGATCAATCCGAAGCGGTTGCTATTGAGAAGGAGGAAGATACATGTATTGAAAAAGATAAAGAGGAAGGAACATCCGAAGTGAAGGATCTTCCACCAGCTTGGAAATCCTCTAAAGACCATCCCATAGACAATATATTGGGAGACATTTCAAAGGGAGTGTTGACTCGTTCTAAGATAAGTAATTTTTGTTCTCACTTCGCTTTTGTATCACAAGTGGAACCTAAAAACGCTAAAGAGGTCTTGGTTGATGAATTTTGGATAATGGCCATGCAAGAAGAGCTAAATCAATTTAAAAGAAATGACGTTTGGGAACTTGTCCCTCGTCCGCGAGATCATCACATCATAGGTACTAAATGGGTTTTTAGGAATAAACTTGATGAAAGCGGAGTGATAACTAGAAATAAGGCACGCTTGGTAGCACAAGGGTATAACCAAGAGGAGGGCATAGATTATGAGGAGACTTATGCTCCGGTTGCTCGCCTTGAAGCCATACGTCTTTTGCTTGCCTATGCGTGTTTTATGAATTTCAAGCTTTACCAAATGGACGTAAAGAGTGCGTTCTTAAATGGTGTTATAAATGAAGAAGTATATGTTTCACAACCTCCTGGTTTTGAAAATTCTGAATATCTAGATCATGTCTACAAGTTAAAACGTGCTTTATATGGTCTTAAGCAAGCACCTCGTGTGTGGTACGAAAGACTTAGCAAATTTCTACTTGATCATGGATATTCTAGAGGTAAAATGGATAATACACTCTTCATTAAACACAAAGGAAAACACATTCTTTTAGTTCAAGTTTATGTAGACGATATCATCTTTGGTTCAACTAACATACACTTGGTCGAAGAATTTTCTAATGTTATGCAGGGTGAGTTTGAGATGAGTCTCATGGGGGAGTTGAACTACTTCTTAGGCCTCCAAATAAAGCAACTTGATGAAGGTACAACAGTATGTCAAACAAAATACTGTAGAGAGTTGCTCAAACGGTTTGGAATGGATGATTCTAAATCAATTGACACTCCTATGCCTACCAATGGAAACTTGGACAAAGATGAACATGGTAAGTGTGTTGATGTCAAGAGGTATAGAGGTATGATCGGATCTCTTTTGTATCTTACTACTTCTAGACCAGACATCATGTTTAGTGTGTGTATGTGTGCAAGATATCAATCAAATCCTAAGGAATCTCACCTAAAATCAGTCAAGCGTATATTTAGGTATCTTAATGGAACACCTAAATATGGGCTTTGGTATTCCAAAGGAAGCGATTGTAGCTTAGTAGGTTATTCTGATTCTGATTTTGCTGGCTGCAAATCAGATAGGAAAAGCACTAGTGGCACATGTCATCTGTTTTCAAATTCTTTGATAAGTTGGCATAGTAAAAAGCAAGTATCCGTAGCTTTGTCTACTGCAGAAGCTGAGTATGTCGCAGTCGGTAGCTGTTGTGCTCAAATTTTGTGGCTAAGACAACAACTACAAGACTTTGATATTGAACTTAAACGTATTCCAATTAAGTGTGACAACACTAGTGCCATTAATCTCACTAAGAATCCTGTTTTACACTCGCGCACAAAACATATTGAGATTCGACATCACTTCCTTCGCGATCATGTTGAAAAAGGCGATGTTGTTTTTGAGCATGTTGATACTAAAAATCAGCTTGCTGACATTTTCACTAAACCTTTGGCGACTGAACCATTCTTCAACATTCGTCGTGAGTTAGGGATTCTTGATCTCTCCTCATTGGTTCCTTAAGTTTGATTGATATTGTTTCTATTTATCTCATCATATTTGCTAAGTTTTGATTGTAGTCTTCACTAGTGCCTCATGAGAATACTACGATGGAGGTAATATCATTCCTCTCTTCACTTTGGTAATATTGTATGATCAATGTATGTTTGAGAAATGATCTTTTGTTTACATGAACTTCTTTTCATATGAATGTTTGAACATTGATGTTGTTATTCTTAAGCATGCATACATTGTTGTATTTCATTTTGCTGCATAATGGTTGTTTTGTTTCTTCATAACTGTGTCAATTCCTGAAATAATCACTGAATATTCAAATTTTCGCATAATGAATCGATCCCAACATTCATGAATTGATTCAATTCATGTTGGTTTCATTTTAATTTTTTTTAACCAGTTACAGTATGTATTGATTCATAAATCCTTGTATCGATTCATTCTCATCTGCAAAATCAAAAATTCGCATAATGAATCGATCCCAACTTACTTGAATCGATTCATGATTTAATTTTACAATTTCTTTCAAAGTCAGTTACAGTATGTATTGATTCATAGTTCCTTGAATCAATACATAGCAGTTTGATTTTTAAAATTCTTCGCGAAATGAATCGATACAAACAGGGATGAATCGATTCATCCAGACGAAAATTCAGTTTATTTTTTAAATGAATCGACACATCAGCAACTACCATGACATTTGTATCAGTTACAAAACCCCATTATCTCCATTATGTCTCTCTCATTATCTCATTTACATCATTTGCATCAAAACCTAATTGTTCCAAAAAACCCTCTTCTTCTCTCAAACCCTAATCTTCCACCATGCCTCCAAAAGTTCTGCTTCCAAGAGAAAGAAGTAAAAGAAAAGGCAAGGAACCTGTTGGGTCTTCTTCTCAGGCTCCTCCTATTCCTGAAATTCCTCCATCTGGGACTGCAATCCTTCATCCGGCCATCATTGAAGAATTTGAGACTTCCTTTAAATCAAGGTTAGTAATGAAACCTCATATGTTTGATCCTAGTGATGCTCGTACTCTAGGTTTGGAAGAAGTTGCGGCTTTAATCGACGCACAAAGTCTTGGATTCTTTTTATATGTTAAAGATGAGTATCATGAAGATTTTATTCGTGCTTTCTATGCTGGTGTGAAAACTGCAAGAGGATATATGTTTAAGTGTTTAATTGGAACAAGAACATATCGTTTTGAGGCTGCTGACTGGGCCACAGTGTTCGGTATGCCATCTGAGGTGGATGATTTGCAGATGTGGCATGACCAGAGTTTCGAAACTCAGTTTAATTTAAAGGAATTCTGTGCATCCATTTCTAAGTTGGATAGACCTCTTGCTGATGATGAGCCACTAACTTCAGGTATGATCAAAAGTGTACCAAGAATTCTGCACTGGATCCTTTCGCATATCTTGCGTCCAAGGTCCGGTGGACATTCTCGTTTGGACAAGCCGGATATCCATTTGCTGTACATTTTGCAGAAAAAGATTCCCTTAAATTGGGCAAATTACTTTGTCAAGCGTATCTTCCTTACGCGAAACAGCTCTAAAAACATTACCCTTGCCTGTGCTTCTCAAATCATGAGGATTCTCAAGTTTTGGAAAGTCACTTTTCCTCCTGTGCCTCTCGTATCAGTCGTGTGCAAGAATTCAACAATGCCACACTTTCTCATATGGGGTATCGATGGGACATCGAGCGTCGCTGTTACTACTTCTTTGAACGCAGCACATGTACTCGCATTTACAACTTTGACAATCCGGCTGAACACATATATGTTGAAGAAAACAGGGATGAAGATATGGAAGAAGCTGAAAATCCTCCTGATGCGCATGCCAACACCGGATGGGGTGAGTGGATACCACAAAGGTGGTCTCCCACAAACTATGATCCTGCTCCCTCGTCGGCTGCACCGACTTCCTCTACTGCTGCTCCAGCTTATCTCACTGACATGTTTGCACAATTGGAAGTTGCAAACAATGCCCAGCATGAGGAAACTCGTGCATGGCATGTCCAGCAAACGGAATGGCATAAGGAGCATCGTGAATGGCATGATGACCATACTCGAATGTACCATAATCAACATTCCTGGCATACTGAACTGGTTAAGTGGCATCAAGTGTTTTATAATGAGATTTCTGGATTTATGGATGATTGTCGTTCGCACCCGGGCATTATGGAAAGGTTTCAAAGCACCGAAGTCCAGAGGCGTTTCCGGCGTTATGCTTTCATGGGGCAGAATCCAGATGAAATGCCTCCTCCACCTCATCCTCCTCCAAGTTTTCGTGACCCTGATCGTGATGATGCGGAGTCGTGTGGTGGCCATTTCCCTCATAGACGCATTTCATATTGCATTTCATCATTGTGTGTTGCTTGAGTTTCTTTGTTTCTTATGTTTGAACAATTTATAGTTTGGTTTGGTTATGTAATTCGCAACTTTACTTGACATTTTCACTGCCTATGGTTATGTAATTTTGCTTTTGTTTGAAATGTTTGCGATTTATGCTTCATTCTTTGTGAGTGAATCTTGCCTTTGTATCTTCGTTTTGTTGTTTCTGGTTCATCATCTATATCTCTTTCTTGCTGTTGACAAAGGGGGAGAAAAAGGCAAGTGTGAAAAGACAATGACAGGCACAAACTCAGGGGGAGTACTCTCTCACACTTCAAAATTTTGTCATCATAAAAAAAGGGGGAGTTTGTGAGCAACCTTAGTTTTTGATCGATTATAAATTTTAAGTGTTTTGTGTTTGTTTCATATTAAGAAATATGCTTGTTTTATTTTGGTTCTCTTGTTTCTCAATGTTTATGAATTTTTGGAAAATCACGCATAATGAATCGATTCATTCTAGCTTGAATCGATTCATGCTGTTGAGAGGTTTCTGGATTTCGCAAAATGAATCGATTCATCCTTTGATGTATCGATTCATGCTGTTTAAATAATTTTGTTTTCTTAAAATTGATCAGTATGTATCGATTCATCCAAGCTTGAATCGATTCATTCTTCTGTTATTTGTCTAACAGATTCTGCATACATATATGTGCTTTTGTTTCATTTAAAGATTACAGATCACAGATTACAGAAATTTCAGAGACGAATTTTGTAGTGATTAAGCATTGAAGAACACATCAAGATAGGGTTTGTGGAGTGTTGGAACTTCAATGTTGAGCAAGTTTGAAACCTAGAATCAAAGACATCTTCATCATCTTCTCAAAGATCTTAATTCAAGAACATCAACAAGGGTGTTTGTTGTCCTGTGAATTGAAGACTTTCGAGATAACGTTCAGTGGTACGATCGTAGATCCAGCTGAGTTGAAGATTGATAGAAGGTTTCAAGGAAAAACCAGCTGGGTTTTCCTTCAAGAACGGGCGTGTTCTTGAGGGTTTTGTGAGTCACGTTTACAAGTCAGATTCAGCCGCAGCGAGAGTCGTGGAACCGGTGGATTGATTGTATAACTTGCAGGAAATCTTGATTGGGCTCAAATCGAGTGGAGGTTGATACAATAGGAAATTCTAGGAGTTTAGAATTCTGGTATTTGTATTTGAACCTTGTAATCAACGGATTCAACAACTTTGATATAAGAATTCTCAATTTTGATTTGAAATTGAGAGGGAGACGTACCCACACGCTAGGACGAACGTGGGGAACTTCCTTACCAAATCTCGGTGTATTGTTTCTCCTCTCTATCTTTACTTTCGTTTTAATTTATTTTTCGATTCATTGGAAATTGCTTTAGTGATAGGTGCATTCAACTGTTTTTCATATTGTGTGTTTTATCCTTATCATAGCAATCGTAAAATCCAGCACGTTATCGCTTGTCTGGTCTTCTAGTGGCCGGTTCAGAATAGACGCTTGTTTATTCGGGACCTTCGTTTCCGTAATTCTTTGAAAACTCTGGAAAAAAATTTTTAAATCCTTGAAAACAAGGAGGTGATCCATTCACCCCCCCTCTAGATCACTCGCCACAGCGTCTAACAAATTGATCTATGGAGTGCCTTTGTGAAGAGATTTGTCAAATTATCGCTTGAACAATATATTGAATATCGACTTTTTTTTCTTTCGAGTTTTTGAGTGAATGGGAAGAATTTTAGAGGGATGTGTTTGGTTGCATCACTTTTAATGTAATCTTATTTCATCTGGATAACACATGCAGCATTTGTCTTCATACAAGATCGTTGGATTCTTATTAGTTGGTAAATCATACGCTCATTGGATATGTCGGGTCACCATTTACACTTTTTTCTTATTTTATGAAGCACAATTACTTTTGTTGGGGCAATTCAGGGGGGTCAACGAGGGAGCATTTATACTTGGGACACACATTTGTGAGAGACACACCACATATTCACCTAAAACCTTAAGGTGATAGGTGTGTGAGTTCTCTCACTTAAATAGTGTTAAATCTTCCATTTTCTAATCAATGTGAGACTTCTTCCTCTCACTTGATTCTCAATATTCTCCCTCAAGTGTGAATCTATACACAATGTTCCCCCTCAAGTGGAATCTCTCTATTCCACATATATTTGTATCATCGTTGAACTCAACGGAACACCTTCTACCCACACATGCGAGAAGTGTTTCGATACAAGTAACATTTATACATTAGATTAAATCTAATGGTTATAAGTATAAATGTTAATTTAACCATTAATTGAATATAATTTAAAGGCTACGATTATAGAGTAAGTTAAAAAGACTTACTCATATATATATATATATATATATATATATATATATATATATATATATATATATATATATATATATATATATATATATATATCAATGTCGAGTGATTCATACAAATAAGCAATAACAACATCCTTAAGATACATATCAAGATTGTTAAATATTAACAAACCAAATAAATAATGAAAAATAATGACATCCATAATAGGAGAATATGTTACCTCATAATCAATTTATGGCCTTTGGTGAAAATCTTGTGCAACAAGACAAACTTTGTATTTTACAATCTCGTTTTTCTCATTTCATTTTCGTACAAAGACTCACTTATATCAATTGATTTCACACTTTTAGGTACAACCACACAAGAGCCAAATACTTTTGGATATTTAAGAGAATTTAACTCAGTATTTATTGCATCCTTCCAATTTTTCCAATCATGTCTATTTTAACAGTCATTCATAGTTCTAGGCTATAGATCATCATTTTCATTCATAATTTCACATGTGGTAGATAGTGAAAATATTTCATTTATATTCATACTTTTTCAATTCCACAAATTCCTCGTATTAATATAATTAATTAAAATCTTGACATCATTATTGTTTTTAGTTTCATTATCAATGATCTCATTGTCATTATATTGTGCTTTTGAGTGTATGTGTTTTTAATCATTGATTTATTATTATCTAGAGTCTTTTCAAGATCACTTTGAATCATATATATCTTTTTTGTTCTTTTTTTCTTTTTGGATTTTTGTCTTTAGATCTCATATGTCATCCACACTTCAAGTGTGCTTTAGATCTTACTGCTACATCATTTAGCTTTGAATCTCAATCCAAATTGGGATATTTACAGTTAATACATGTGGGTTTGTCACTCTTTTCAGATCAATAAATTAATCTAACAATAAATTTACTAAATCATGTATATGCATTTTTTTATACATTTTATTCTCATGATTTATTGTATGAGTTCAAATGTAATAAATGGGATACATATCATGTAATTTTATTTTTCAATTGTTATTTTCTCCTAATTTTGAAAATTTTGTTTCGTCAAAATATATGTGATTCTTATATTCACGAAGCAACATTAATGAATGTGTGGATTAATTAATTATTTTTTTAAAATAATATATATATATATATATATATATATATATATATATATATATAAATTGACGGAGCTATGTCAATGAATATGTGGATTAATTAATTTATTAATTTCAATATATAAAATTATTATAAAATAATTGTGATATGTATTTATATCTAAAAAAAAGTTTTTACATGATTTACTATTATAAACTTATATATAGTGCCCAATAATTTAATATTTCAGCCTTTTGTTCACAATTATTTATTTATTTATTTATTTATTTAATATAATTAATTAGTTAGTTAGTTTATTACTATTAGTTATTAGTTTTGTGTTCTAAAATCATAGTAATATCTCATATGTTCTTAATTGCTCTAAATGTTGTCAGTTAGGACAAGTAAAATAACCAATGAATTCAGAAAATATCAATTCTTAATAAAAGAGACTAACAATATTAAAAATTACAAGGAACATTTCAGTAACATCATTAAATTTTAAATTGGTACTAGAAGACAAATCTCATTTGATATATTTTTATCTTATAAGTCCCCGACGAAAAGGACTCATTCGTCCCCTCGACGAAATAAGTCCCCGCAAGCAAAGAAGACCCGAATAACTCTTCAACCAGGAGCGCGACCATCCCCATAAGACGCGAGGAACCACTCGAGATCTCTTATGCGCATGCGTAAAGACGACCGTTCCCGCTCCATCTCCCCGTTCTCCAGTGACGAGGATGAGCCTCGCAACCCCCTTTCAGAATAAATCATGTCCATTAGGATTTCGAAAGGGCTCGAAAAGCCCTCGCCCCTGGGGACATATGATGGTACCACGGATCCAGACAAGCATATCGAGAACATCGACGCTCTATTAGACTACTGATGTGTTCGGGGAACTATAAAGTGTCGACTCTTCCCCCCAACCTTGAGAAAGTGAGTGATGGCTTGGTACAAGAGTCTCCCCTACGAGTCAATCACCTCGTGGAGGCAGTTGGGGAGAACATTCTCCCAACACTTCACTGCGTCAGGATGCCACCCGAAGACCGAGGTGTCTCTGGAGGCGATTATGCAAGGGAAAGATGAGCCCCTTCGTGCATATATTGAAAGGTTCAACAAAGAAGTTGTCCAGATTTCGACCACGGACGACATGAAGAAATACCTTTTGGAACGAGGACTTTGTCCCCATAGCGATTTCAGAAGGGTTGTGGGTATCGAGACACCAGCCACGCTTGACGCCTTTCTCCTCAAGGCACAAGTGTATATTCAGTATGAGGAAAAGGAGGCAGCCAATGTAACAACCCGAGCCTTCTGCGCTCCCGACACTATTACCTCATGATCTTCTCTATCCCCCTCACTAGTAGAGTTTTTGCCTTCCGTAGGAATCAAACCCTGTACCATGGGGTTCAAGTACATGTTCATTATATTCCCACTACCAATTGAGCTATCACTTTTGGGAAAAGGAGGAGTATTTTGGGTCCTAGGGGCAAGTTTGACAAAAAGGAAATTGAGGTTTGGAATATGATCAGTTGCGATCGCTTTTGGGAAAAGGAGGAGAGAATAAGTATGAAGAACGATGAAGAGGGGCGAAGGCTTGAAGAGATTTATGGAAATTGTTGATGAAGAACGCGAAAAGGCTTCACTCTAAGGTATGAGGAGTATTGCTTTTCAATATATTTTGACATAGAGTTTAGGTAATGGGAATATTTGGGGTTTTGGGAGAAAACCTAGGGTTAATGAGATTATGAATGATGAACTGTGGTGAATTGATGTGTTGTGATTGTTGTTTTTGATGTATATGTGTTAGATATAGGTTATATTGCCTTAATTTGGGTCAAAAGAGGTAAAAAAAATACAGTTTAAGGGTGTAGAATCGAAGGGGAAAAATATTGTCATCGCAGGAACCTCTAGCAAGTTCGCAGACAACGAATAGCTCGCTTGGCGAGTGGCTCTCGACAACTTTAATGTAAAAACTTCGAAAATTCATATCTCGAGCTTCGGATGCCCGATTTGCACGTTATTTGAAGTTGTGCGAAGCTAAGACAATGTACTTTCATTTAAAAATAGTCTCATGTTGCTAGGAACAATTTAAATAATATGAATTGAGGTTAGAAGGTGAGTCATTGCATATTGAACTAAAGATATGTTATTATAGATGATTGATTTTGTTCTAAACGGGAGAACAGTGATGTCATATGACTAGGGATGGTAAAGATGATGTTTAGGGGTTAATAAGAGTGACGTAGAGGTGTAGGTGATGTGATGCCCTTTTTATGAGTTTTTACTCTAATAATTGATTTGAATTTGCTTAATTATGATGGGGTAGAAAAGGGTGTTACAGCCAACACCACCCGTAAGACTAGGCATAATGAGGACGTCAAACCTTCCAAGCATGATGACTCCTTGACAACCCGTCAGGGGGGAGAAAAACGAAAGGAAGATCTCTCCCGTGAACCGCGAGAGCACAAAGGTCCCATTGGGAGGTTCCACGACTACACACCTCTCACAACTACCAGGGAAAAGATCCTCTTCGAGTGCGCCAATTTCGAATTCCGCCAAGCAGGAGTCAGATTCCTGAAACAGCTACCAAATAAACCAAATACGGATAAGACAAAGTATTGTCGCTTTCACAAATCTCACAGGCACAACACTGAGGATTGCATCCATTTGAAAGACGCCATTGAAATCCTCATTCAGGATGGTCATCTCAAACAGTTCACAAAGAATAAAGAGATTTCACATCATTTAATGAGTAATTTCATATCATTTAATGAGTCTTTTTTATGAAAAGTAATTTCACATCATTTAAT
The DNA here is from genome assembly GCA_963966055.1 of Lathyrus aphaca. Lineage (NCBI taxonomy): Eukaryota > Viridiplantae > Streptophyta > Magnoliopsida > Fabales > Fabaceae > Lathyrus > Lathyrus aphaca. The sequence goes on from OZ014519.1 coordinate 4,345,500, forward strand.
GAGTTTATGCAATGACAATGATACCCTAATTTATTTTCCTAACATAAACCCCATCTCTTACTCTAACCCACTTCATCTTTGAAATTTTGGTGTGACCGACTCAAATGTTGAATACAATGTCAAGACATCTAATTTGTTACTGAAAACACGGCAAGGTACAAACAACAACATTATATCATTTTGAGATACCAGATTCTAACTATCCTACGGGATGTTTAGACATCGGATTTGACATTCAGCAAGCATACTGCATAATATACATAACAGAAAAGCAGTAAAAACACATTTGAATTGTTAACCTAATTCGATGCAACCACATCTACTCTGGGGGATACCAAGTCAGGAAGGAAATCCACTATGTAGTATCAATTCAAGGACCCATAACAAACCACACAGTTTACAATCCTCTCACTTAATCACTACCAATACAACTTCTACTTAGGAACTCTTAAATATGAGAAACCCATCTCACTCCCTTTCACCATAATGATGTCTCACCGTCCAAACTCTCAGTTGCTGATATTGACAGCTCTTTACCAAAACAACAAGGAAAAACAGAAGACACACTTCCATGACAACACCTTAGAGTTTGCTTAAAATTTTCCTCCAAGAACAATATACCTCTTACTTAACAACTTCGAGGTTTACAAAGAAAAATAACCACACAAAATGAATCTTGTTGCATACGGCTGTGACTTGAACTCAACCTTAATGATATGACTTTTACATATTTGGTTGGTTACTAAACATAAGTGTCGCTCCCGGGATTTTCATCCTAGTACAAACATGAAAGTGGCGCGGAAAAGTTAGAGTCGCCAGCCAGACATTTTTATCCCAAAGGAATGGGAAAGGTAATGTTGCACAAACCTAAGGAAGAAAGAAAGGACGAGGCCTTACGAACCAAAGATCTGGATACGTAAGTCGGTTACGAATTGAGAAGGTATAAGCACCCCAATCCGTCCGCCGTACCCGACGGGATCCACGCTTATAAGTATGTTTTAAAGGGTGAGAAATACAATGCTGTTTGAATGAAAAGATTTGCTATCTGGAATGAAATGGAAATGAGAAAAGAAAAGGAATTGGAAAATGGGAATAAAAGGGGAAAATGTAGGGAAAAGAAAGATTGTGCTCGAATGGGCCCTACCCCACTGCCTACGTACCTCATCGGGATAAATGAGGATCAGAGACGCCGTAGTTCGTCTAACTAAGGCTTATACTCGTTTGTGGTTTTTTAGGATGACATTGCCATAGTTCTAGCTCAGGTGTTACCGGCTCTGACTCGAGGGTGTTTACCATATTGCTGTTTGAACTGTCGAGACAAGTCATGTTCGTCCGCAAAGAGTATGAGATGAGATGAGAAGATGTGACTTCTTGGTTTGTTGTTTATTAGAAGAAATGTTTTGAGATTGTGTTTATTGTATGTACAACACTAAAGACTATGACACAAGAGCGAATACTTTCCAAGATCGCCCCCAATGGAACGTTTGTAAAGCATCCTAGAAGAGTGAAGGAGACCTCCACTAATCATTTCCCGTATAGCTTAAGGCTCGTGGCGCATTGTACACCTTTTCCTTTATTAAGTGTTTTTGATTTTCTTTTAAGATGAGAAGTGAGACTCAAGTTATCAAAGAAAAAATTCTAAGGGAAACTAGACTTATCTTAAGTTAGTTTGAATTTGAAGATGACCTATGGTTAATGAGGTTTGAAAGATTAAATCTACCTAAGAGATATTAAACTAGAGATACAAATAAAAGAAGTTAATGGTGAACAATATGGTCCTCCTAAGTCATGGTGGGTAAAAACGTGAATGAAACATAAATGGAATGAAACGATGGATCGGGTGGGTCGATTGCGTGGTGCTAAGACGCACGACTTATGGTGTGCAACATACAAGGCTTGCTTTTAGTTGAATGGAGTGGAACGATGGTAATCGAGGAACCCTAGAGTCACATGCAACTTTATTTATTTATTTGAAAATTTACTCGACGTTGGATCGAACCTTTATTTATTTTTGAGATTTGGTTTTCTATCGATTCATTTTATCTTTTCTATCCTAATTATAGAAATTATACAAGCATACAAGTTCTAAGTTATTACATCATCAAGTACACAAAGTAATTGAGGCATAAAAATATCCAAGTCCATAAGAAAAATCCTCGGAAAATACCTTGCACAAAAAACAAATAGTTAGTGAATGACATGAATCATGAATATGCATAATGTGATGAAAATGAATTAAAATGCCAAAAATATCAAAAATCAAGGGAAAAATGTGAAATTAATTCCCTAGGGTCTCTAACCTGATTATAACATTGTGTTAAAAAATCTCTTAAAAATTCTAATTCTAACTATGTCAAATGGTCCTTTAATTCTATCTAAAGTTCAAACACAAATTTATACAAATCACACTACCAAAACAGTAGAAAAAATATCCTAAAAAATACACCAAAAATATTATAGGTACTTTAATTTGTCCTCTAATCATAGCAAAAAGAATGGATCAAAAATATTATGGGAAGTAGCAGAAATAAATTGTACAAATTTATGTGTCTATGAAGGGATTCAATATAAGTCAATTAAAATAAAAAATCGAATTTAAATCGGAAAAATGGTTAAATTCAGAAAATAAAAATTGAGAATGTTTCTAAATTGAATTAATATTCTAATATAATTTTTTTGGAATTTTATTATTCATTTTCGTATTTTTTATGGAATTAAATTAAAATGGTATGAAAATAGAAATAAAAAATAGATGTAAAATAAAGGGGGGGTAGGAATAGCAATGTTTATAATTAAGATGAGCATATGGGCCTGCGGGGGAGGTGCAAAAAGAAACAACTTAGGCCCATTAACGCAGGGCTTGGAGGGTGTATGAGATGGGGCCTCGGTCAACATCTGTTGACCCCTTGGTGACCGTCGGTTTTGCTGTGTTGGATCAGATGGCCAGGGATGCGAGGGTGTATTATAGTTACCGTGGGTGAACGCGCATAGGATGGTGGTGAAGAATGCCTACCGGACGGTGACACTTGTCACCGCCGGAATGGGCCAAAAAGCAAATCTTATCTCTAAGAGATTTGAGGGCGGTGGAAAGATGACTAGGGGTTTAATGAGATTTTTAATAAGTCATTAATTTGATTATGAATTTTAATTTCCATCAAACCAAAATTAACTTCTAATAAATCACCTTAATTAGGTTAAAAAGAAAACAATTCAGATTATAAACTTTCTCTCCCTCAAACCAAACGCATTCTCTTCCTCTCAAAACCCTCATCTTCTCTAAACCCTAACGTCGCGACGGCGGCGGATCATCCTCCCTCCTGAATCTGAAACCTCTACCACGAACCTTCCCTAAAACCCACCTCTCATCAAGGATCTATACTCCATTTTCTCTCAATTCTTAGCCAAATTACGGGACCGGGCTTGTCGAAAAAGGAAGAAAACGTCACAACGTACGAAGAGGGTTATGAGCCGCATACCAGAAAAATAGATCGGAAGTGATGTTCGCGCTTTCTTGCTCTTGTCCGCAGTCTTCAACAATCCCCTTGCCGGTCACCTTCCCCCTTCAATCCACACGACGATGCTCTCGTCCTATCCTTTAATCTCAATCTCGTTTCTGGACGCGGTTAAACATGATGACGAAGAGTCTTTGCTTCGATTCGAAATATTCTGGTAAGCACTTTTAAATTCGTCTCCGCAAGTTCTTGTTTATCAACGATTTCTAACCTTTTCCTCCTCTGTTGTGCGACTTGGTTCTGTTACAGGTTATTGTTGATGGTTTTCGATGAAATAGATCGAGGAAAAGGTTCAGATGGCGTGTTAAGGATTGAAGCTGTGTCGTTGTGATCGCATATGTTAGTGCGACGGATTGAAGGAGTTGCTAGGATGATTGATCATAGGGAGATGGCGTCGATGCTGACACAGATTGAAGAGGAACTTTAATTCTGGATTTGGTTAGGTGTGCATCGCATTCTTGTTGCGATTCACTTGTTGATTCGGTTTTTCACTCATTGCAGGTTGATGGTGATGATGATTGAAAGAGGGAGATTAAAGATTCACTTGCGGTAAGCATCCAAATTCCGATTTCATTCTTCTTTTCCCCATATCTGAACTTGTTGGATTCATAGATCTTCTTCTTTCAACTCTAGTTTTTTCGATGTTTCTGAATTGTGATTGGTGATTGATTGAGCTGTTATGATGTTGATTATTCTTGTTGTAGGTTGGTTCCTGTTGTTGATGAAATCGCGAATTCTTGCGGAATTGCGAGCGTTGACGTCCTGTTTTCTTGCAGGCTGAAGATTATGGTGATGCAGGACTAATGGCGATGTCGAAAGCCATGATGAAGGAGAGCTTTGAAGGTGTGAAGAAATGAAGATGGAGAATAAGGATGCAGGAATGAAGGTGGAGGATTCTGAAAATTGGAAGGAAAATCGGGAAGAGAAAAGCTCATAGTTCAAGCCGAAAAACCCAACAGTGAATGAATCCGTATCTATATACCGATCAAATCTGAAGCTTCCGGAAGTTTTTTCGGTTAAGAGTTAGTTGGTTCAGTTGGGAATTTTGTTAGGGAGGTTAGAATAGTTAGGACCGAAATTTCGGAACTGTTTTGTAACTCATTTGTGTTGATTTCCTTCCTGAATCTTCTGGTGTAATCTCTGAATTTTCTGGTGTATTTGTAATGTAATCTCTTCTGTCATAATTCTGGATTTTTGTGTTATCCTCCTGATATATTTCTACACCAGCTTCCTCAAATACTTTTCCTTATTATATTTTTTTTAATAGAAACTTCCAACATATATTTTTTGTTTGCTCTTGTTAATAAAATATGGTAATCAAGAATAATAATAAGCCCAAATTGGACCTCAATAATACTCTTGCACATCCCACAACATGAGAGTATGCACTGGCCTCGTAAAAAAAAATGAAAAAGGTTTTCTTTCTCTTTTTTTTTTAATATCACAGATGTGCAATTGTCAAAGCTTGGAAAATAAAACAATCCCTTATATTGGATTTCAAACAATTCCCCTGAATTGTCTTTCCAACTAAATGATGGATCTATATTTATGCTGGAAATATTTGGCGCCATGAGAAATCCACAAACCAATGTCTTGAACCATGCCATTTAATCTTCTAAACATTATCGACTTCATAGTGTATTTAAAAGCTTTTCTTACCCTTTCATGTCATGCCTGTTCACTGCACCTCGATCTCCAACACAACAACCGTTATTTGAATCAACTAAACTTGCTCTGATTTTGGATCAATATTGAGGAAAATAAATCCTAAAATGAACCGGATACGCATGAGGGAAGGACACCTTAAGGCTTTATGACACCTCGAACACTCAATGACAATGAGATTCTTGAAGAATATGGCTTTGATACCTGGTGATCTTCAGAGCTTGTGGCAATGTGAGCTCAACCTTTTGTCCCATTCTAAATACAATGGTCATATAAGTCACCTTTGGATGGGATGATTCTATTCTCAAGAAAAAACTTCGACCCCGCATCTTGGAAATTAATACAAATAAATGATTGTGAGTTTATGGCCGACTAGATGATGCAGATGAATATGAAACATAAAGCCAGTTAAAGTTATAATTAAGAGGGCAAATTTTGGGGTGTTACAGCTGCCCCTATTCAATCACTGTAGACTTGAAAGGATGATAGCAGTTGCTTTCAGACGTTTGAAGTATGCAGGGATTGAATTCTAAAAACAACCAGAAAATTTGCACTCTGTGGCAGAAGAACAGGGAAATAAACTCAACCGAACGGACTCTGCTTGGTTATAATTATGATGTGAAGAATAGTAAATGGGGGATTCCTTTTAGGTGATGTTAGATGGCTACTGACTTGCCACGCTGCGGGTGGACTCTAATAGGCTGCAACAATGCCTTAGTGATGTATTATTGGATGAAGTTAGACGAATAACGACTTGCCACGCTGGGGGTGGACTTTCAACGATTTGCGATCGAGTTTTAAGATAATTCGCCACCCTGGGGATGGACTTTTGCCAATCTGCGGTTGGACTTCGGATATTTTGCCACACTGCGGGTGGACTTTGGGCTTGCCACACTGCGGGTGGACTTCTGCTCACTGCGGGAGACTTTGATTTCTTGCCACACGAAGATGGACTTTGGCCAGTCTGTGGCTGGACTTTTGCTCACTGTGGGAGACTTTTGAAATTTGCCACCCGAAGATGGACTTTGGTCAGTCTGTGGCTGGACTTTCGCTCACTGTGGGAGACTTTTGCCCACTGTGGGGGACTTTTGCTCACTACGGCAGACTTTTGAGATTTGCCACACTATGGGTGGACTTTTGCTCACTACGGGAGACTTTTGCTCACTACGGGAGGTTTTTGCCCACTGCGGGGGACTTTGGAAATTTGCCACACTGCGGGTGAACTTTTGCTCACTACGGGAGACTTTTGAGGTTTGCCACACTGCGGGTGGCTTTTGCCCACTGCGGGGGACTTTGGAAATTTGCCACACTGCGGGTGGACTTTTGCTCACTACGGGAGACTTTTGCTTACTACGGGAGGCTTTTGCTCACTACGGGAGACTTTTGAAATTTGCCACCCGAAGATGGACTTTGGCCAGTCTGCGGCTGGACTTTCGCTCACTGTGGGAGACTTTTGCCCACTGCGGTGGACTTTTGAAAATTGCCACCCGAAGATGGACTTTGGCCAGTCTGCGGCTGGACTTTGCATATGTTGAATTGCATGGCATGTTGCCCCATGACACTGGGGATGTCATGTCTTGAGTATCGTTAACAAACTGGTGTGAGTGCAAAAGAAATTCCTGACGCGGAAGTAATAAGTCTCTGCTAACTCTGTGGGGAAACACAATGATCGCGAATTCGATCTCAAGAAGCCCCGTGGGGATAACATCTTTGTTGGAGGAGAGCGTGAATAATTCATCTGTCCTGAATTATTACCCTTGCCAAAAATAAATTGGACTTTAGATTTGAAGACTGTTCCAGGGGAAACCTCGACTATTGAGGATTATCCACTCTCATGGATCTGCTGGGAAGGAGAACGATTTATCTGAAATCTGCCAGGAGAATATGAATTGCCTTAGATCTGTTGAGGAACCGAGATCAAGGAAACCATCTGAAGGAAAAAGTGCTGACTTTAGTGAGGATAACTTCTATTTGCTTGTTGGTGATGACAACACCGAGACACGTCCTGCTGAGGAGGAAAGATTTCAAGTTGTCTCGTGCTGGGGATCAGTTGCTTCCGTATAGATTTTGCCTCAAGAGGATTTTACAAAAGACTTGGTGTCTTTAAACTCTTAGGTAACCATTGCCGGGGAGGTAACCATTGCCAACGCGGATGAATTTGTATTGAGATAGTTGGCTTGACAAGTGACCACGGTATTCTAAACTCCGGGTAAACGCTTCCAATTGTCTGTCTTCGGGAAAGAATGAACTCTCGTACTATTGGGGTGGCCTGCCCCAGTACGAGTATTTGAATAGCTTTGCACCTGACTGACTAATCTTCGCTCTTGGAGGGATTTGAATCTCGAGGTGATTGCCCCAGTTTGCTTGAAATTTGAAGAGATTGCTCGACGTAATTGCCCCGGATTGGCTCAGTACTTTAATTTTGAAGAGATTGCTCGACGTGACTGCCCCGTATTGGCTAACTCTTACCATGACTAGTTGGGAAAGTCCTTGCTCAATGAAGCTTTCTCAGAAAAGTGCACCTCGACATGACAGTCTTTCAGAAGTTTTTAAACTTCTCAACTTGGCAAGCTTAAGCTTCTGGATTGAATTTCCGCATGTGAATCATTTATGATGCCACACAAATGTATGCAAGCAAAAAATATTTATTCTTAGAATGAAAATTCTAATGCAACACTCATGTTAATCTTGAAGTTTTGAAAAGGGATCGCAAACCTACATGAGCGAATCACTGGTTAAGATACGACATTATTTTGAATGAAAGTATGTACATGTAATACCAACAAATGTCTTTTAGCATAACTCATAAGAGTCAGGAACGCGGTCTCGTGGTAGTATGCTCTCAAATTAACCCTGTTTCAGTTAGGACTTTTGAGGGTTGTATCGTGGCCTGGTTCACGGTTATAGAAACAAAGGATATAGGCTCGAAATTTATTTGTGCCCACCCACTCTTCGTGATGTTCTCCATTCCTACATTCAGCTAGTTTTCACAAGCATTCATCTTTCATAAGGGTTTCGTGTTGATTGAGGAACCATTGCTGCTATCAGTTCAAGCACCAATCAGGTTATTGTTGAGAGTCAGTCACTCCTCTATCTTTTGTGTCTGTGCTACACGACTTTGTTCTCATTTGAGGATCTTTCTTGTGTAATCCTTTTCCGTCTTTCGCTTTTGCGTTATTTTGCTTATCCCTAACTTTTGCCTGGATTGATTCTTGTGAATCTTTAATTGTGGAGTCCAGCGGGATGCCCTTACTTTTGCCTAAGTCGCTTGTTTTCAAGTTTCGACTTAGCGGGTCTTTTCTTTTCTTTTTCTTTTTTTTGCATTTTGAATAAGTCGTGTGACATTGTTTGTCTTGATTGCTTCACGAGGGTTGTGACTGCCTCATTTTGTGGTCGACGAAGGATAACCATTGTGGTTGTCAATCTTTGGACCTTTTGACTTGGATAACCATTGTGGTTTCGGGTCTTTGGACCTCTTGATTAGCATAGTAGAATGCAATGGATCTTCAAATACACTCCTTTATGAAAGCCTGAACGCTTGGTTTGACTAGCTGACATCTACCCTGCCCCTGGGTTACATGTGAGGGTTTTTCATGTGAAAAGAAACTCCTACTTCAAGGCTCAAAGGGGTTAGCAAGGGTCTATCTTCCTTATATCTCCAGTGTTTAGGGATTTGAAACAAAGCATGTACATCGTCAACAGGGCCTTTACTCGAGAGCATACAATTAGAGATTTTGCGTTTTTGTTTCGTCATCCTCCTTCATAGAATTTAAGCACGACAATTGGTATTGCGATGTACACATGCAAAATTATAAGGTAATGCAAATGAATTTACTTCAAGAAAAACATGTGAGTTTTATTATTGCTAACATTCAAAAGCAAACAAATTTTATACATGTAGACAAATGTTTAGCATATAAAAGAAACTACAAATGGAAATGCAGTAAAGAAACTGAATATTGCCGTAGTTGAGGAGGCTTGGCTCCGTCTAGACCTGTCAGTCTTGGATACTTTCAACGATCAATAACTCTTTCACAGACTTGTAATCTTCAATTTGCAGTTGCATGCCCAACCATGGCAGTCATACTTCTTCTCCTAGCTATTCTGACTCTGACACGAGACGTCTGAAGGAAAAAGTAGAGCTGGGGAGTAAAGTTGCCCCATAAGGTTGCTCGGAAAGACCTGACGATCTTCTGCCTACGTATCTCCATTGACTGGTGACCAATGAAGAATCAGAGCGACGTAGTTCCCCTCAATAGGGGTGAAAATGAACAATGAAGAAAAGAAAACACATAAATGTCATTACTAAGAGTATTTGAATACTGCTGGCGATATTTGCTTCATGAACCCTGGTGTCCTGGGTGATTAACTTGAAGACTTCAGCTTAACATGGACCATCTGGTAGAATAACCGTGACGCTGGTTCCGTCGTGATTAGGCATCAGATTCTGGAGTACCTTTGGATGAGGAGAAAAAATGATTGCCTTGGACTCAATTAGGTCTTGTACCTTGTTCTGAAAAGCCCAACATTTCTTAATATTGTGCCCCTGGGCACCTGAATGGAATCCGCACCTGGAGTTTGGATCAAAATTTGGTGGTAGGTTATCAGCAGAAGGAGCCCTCATGGTTCGGAGCTCAGCCAGGTTCAACTTCAGAAGTTCTGGAAGCAATACAGCATATGGGCATGGGATATGATCAAGTCTGCGGTTCCTCGCTCTTGTTCTTTCCTGAAACATTCTTTGTACTTGTTGTTGCTGACCCTGTGGTCGTGATTGAAAACTTCGTTGTTGACATTGCGTTAGACGCCTGACATGTCCCTGTACTTTCTTACTCATACTCGGCCGAGGAGTGAATGAAGATTGTTGATGCAGCCCATTTGAAGACTTGGCCTGAACAATGATTCTAGAAGAAGGAAAGTTGACCATCTCTTTTGTATTCCTGCATACTTTATCTTGCGGTACTTCTGGTCCGGTCAATCCAAAAGTAATTACACCTGAAGGAGGAGTTAGCTCGTGACACTCAATCAACCCCTTTTTGAACAGTTGTGGGCATAATTCAGCATAAGACATGGGTATCGGATCAATAACCCTTTCTTGAACCTGTTGATGACGGGTTGCTAGCAATGGAGGAGCTATAGCCGAAATCGGTTGAAGTATTTCTCCTGGAAACCAAGGCGTGGCAGCTGATGAGGATCCCTGATAAGGAAAGAAAGTGCTCACTTCTTTGGTAACGATTGGTGTAGAATCATTCAGTTCACATGTGGAGTTGGTTCCTATTTGATGTTTTTCCTGACTGCCGAGTGACGATTGCTGGTGAAGGGATTCGAATTGTAGAGGAAAGCCATCTAAAGAACCCTGATTTATTGGAAATCCCAAAGAGATGGGAGAGACATGACCTTCTGTTTGAAAAGTAGACACACATCTATTTTCCTTTTTCGACATAGCATTCATGATTCCTGTAGGCAGCTTTATATGAGTCTTCATCAAGTTGAATTCTTCCCTCAGCAATTTCTGATCCTGGGACAACGCTCGAATGTCCACTATAACATGCCCCAGTTAGGCCTTCATCTCAGTCATCTCCGCTCGGAGTTGTTCCATGTCTAAACCTTGACAGTCGTGATTCAAATTGGCCATTCTGAAGAGAAACCAAGTCAGGATAAGAAGTTGTCCCTGAATACCTGTCAAAAATGCAAGGATGTATGCAAATGCCATGTTCAGTTATTTCCAAGGAGTCCATCTGTTTTGATCCAAGTTTTAATGCAGAAGAAAACCCGACATAATTCAGATATGGGATCCTTAGAAGTAACTGAACATGTATGCTAAAATGCCATGATGTCATGTATGCAACTGGCATGTGGTCAGCGGTCCGACGCTGGTGCGGATCAGATAACCAAATGTTGGTGAAGATCATGATATCAGTATCTTTGTGCAGATGTTCCAGAATTCTCAACCAAGTATAATATAGGACTGGATCATATCATAGAGTAACACTGGCAAAAGCGGGTATGTTGGAAGTTTTAGGGTTCCTGCAAACCTGTAAACCCCTCCCAATCTCACGGGTATGCTACTACGGGTCAACATCACGGACTCTCAAAGCCGAATAACAATAATACGTTCACCATTTCCGAGAAATGGCTCATGACCAAATCAGGGAATCGGTTTGGCATTATGTACTACTCAGGGAGGCCTCAGCTGAATTCCGGAAAAACAAGCATCCCTCATAAGTTCCCTGGCTTCAAGCACTGAAGTCGAGAAACAATAGTACATTCATCCCGAAGGGTACAATACTACCGTCATACGACCAGTTGCTTTAACCAGGTTCCTACGAGAGAACAAGGTCATCCTATGCGATTTCCTAGTGGGCCCTTGGGTGCGAATGGGTTTGCCACGAAATGTGGTCTGCCACTGTCACCACTGGAGAGGGTTGTTTCCACTAAGGTCCTCGATGATCGGTTCCCAGCGTTAGCAGCTCAGGTGGGAACATTCTATGGTCTGCCTAGGCAGTATAGAACATATCCCAAGAGAGCCTTATCTGGGTGTGGGACTCGTGAAAACTACACGTGCTCAAGACCACGCAAGCCACACGACTGCCCACTCTAAATCCTATGTGTATACTTAAGCCGAGTATTTGGCTTATCTCACAATAATCCCATCCCGGCAAGGAAAACCAGAACAGCCAGTACGATATATGCCAGTATATGTGACAGTAAAGTAAAGTGCAGAAAGCTGTAAATAAAGCTGTAAAGGAAAGCGATAAACCGTAAATAAAATAGTAAAGCTAAACTAAAGCATAACAGCGAATGAATAAGCACCCAACGAAAACAGAAACAGACAAGCGCTAGGATTGACTCTCAAAGGGGAAATCAGAATTTCTAAAAGTCCCCAGCAGAGTCGCCAGCTGTCGCTCCCGGGATTTTCATCCTAGTACAAACGCGAAAGTGGCGCGGAAAAGTTAGAGTCGCCAGCCAGACATTTTTATCCCAAAGGAATGGGAAAGGTAATGTTGCACAAACCTAAGGAAGAAAGAAAGGACGAGGCCTTACGAACCAAAGATCTGGATACGGAAGTCGGTTACGAATTGAGAAGGTATAAGCACCTCAATCCATCCGCCGTACCCGACGGGATCCACGCTTATAAGTCTATTTTCAAAGGGTGAGAAATACAATGTTGTTTGAATGAAAAAATTTGCTATCTGGAATGAAATGGAAATGAGAAAAGAAAAGGAATTGGAAAATGGGAATAAAAGGGGAAAATGTAGGGAAAAGAAAGATTGTGCTCGAATGGGCCCTAACCCACTGCCTACGTACCTCATCGGAATAAATGAGGATCAGAGACGCCGTAGTTCGTCTAACTAAGGCTTATACTCGTTTGTGGTTTTTTAGGATGACATTGCCATAGTTCTAGCTCAGGTGTTACCGACTCTGACTCGAGGGTGTTTACCGTATTGCTGTTTGAACTGTCGAGACAAGTCATGTTCGTCCGCAAAGAGTATGAGATGAGATGAGAAGATGTGACTTCTTGGTTTGTTGTTTATTAGAATAAATGTTTTGAGATTGTGTTTATTGTATGTACAACACTAAAGACTATGACACAAGAGCGAATACTTTCCAAGATCGCCCCCAATGGAACGTTTGTAAAGCATCCTAGAAGAGTGAAGGAGACCTCCACTAATCATTTCCCGTATAGCTTAAGGCTCGTGGCGCATTGTACACCTTTTCCTTTATTAAGTGTTTTTGATTTTCTTTTAAGATGAGAAGTGAGACTCAAGTTATCAAAGAAAAAATTCTAAGGGAAACTAGACTTATCCTAAGTTAGTTTGAATTTGAAGATGACCTATGGTTAATGAGGTTTGAAAGATTAAACCTACCTAAGAGATATTAAACTAGAGATACAAATAAAAGAAGTTAATGGTGAACAATATGGTCCTCCTAAGTCATGGTGGGTAAAAACGTGAATGAAACATAAATGGGATGAAACGATGGATCGGGTGGGTCGATTGCGTGGTGCTAAGACGCACGACTTATGGTGTGCAACATACAAGGCTTTCTTTTGGTTGAATGGAGTGGAACGATGGTAATCGAGGAACCCTAGAGTCACATGCAACTTTATTTATTTATTTGAAAATTTACTCGACGTTGGATCGAGCCTTTATTTATTTTTGAGATTTGGTTTTCTATCGATTCATTTTATCTTTTCTATCCTAATTATATAAATTATACAAGCATACAAGTTCTAAGTTATTACATCATCAAGTACACAAAGTAATTGAGACATAAAAATATCCAAGTCCATAAGAAAAATCCTCGGAAAATACCTTGCACAAAAAACAAATAGTTAGTGAATGACATGAATCATGAATATGCATAATGTGATGAAAATGAATTAAAATGCCAAAAATATCAAAAATCAAGGGAAAAATGTGAAATTAATTCCCTAGGGTCTCTAACCTTATTATAACATTGTGTTAAAAAATCTCTTAAAAATTCTAATTCTAACTATGTCAAATGGTCATTTAATTCTATCTAAAGTTCAAACACAAATTTATACAAATCACACTACCAAAACAGTAGAAAAAATATCCTAAAAAATACACCAAAAATATTCTAGGTACTTTAATTTGTCCTCTAATCATAGCAAAAATAATGGATCAAAAATATTATGGGAAGTAGCAGAAATAAATTGTACAAATTTATGTGTCTATGAAGGGATTCAATATAAGTCAATTAAAATGAAAAATCGAATTTAAATCGGAAAAATGGTTAAATTCAGAAAATAAAAATTGAGAATGTTTCTAAATTGAATTAATATTCTAATATAATTTTTGTGGAATTTTATTATTCATTTTCGTATTTTTTATGGAATTAAATTAAAATGGTATGAAAATAGAAATAAAAAATAGATGTAAAATAAAAGGGGGGGTAGGAATAGCAATGTTTATAATTAAGATGAGCATATGGGCCTGCGGGGGAGGTGCAAAAAGAAACAACTTAGGCCCATTAACGCAGGGCTTGGAGGGTGTATGAGATGGGGCCTCGGTCAACATCTGTTGACCCCTTGGTGACCGTCGGTTTTGCTGTGTTGGATCAGATGGACAGGGATGCGAGGGTGTATTATAGTTACCGTGGGTGAACGCGCATAGGATGGTGGTGAAGAATGCCTACCGGACGGTGACACTTGTCACCGCCGGAATGGGCCAAAAAGCAAATCTTATCTCTAAGAGATTTGAGGGCGGTGGAAAGATGACTAGGGGTTTAATGAGATTTTTAATAAGTCATTAATTTGATTATGAATTTTAATTTCCATCAAACCAAAATTAACTTCTAATAAATCACCTTAATTAGGTTAAAAAGAAAACAATTCAGATTATAAACTTTCTCTCCCTCAGACCAAACGCATTCTCTTCCTCTCAAAACCCTCATCTTCTTTAAACCCTAACGTCGCGACGGCGGCGGATCATCCTCCCTCCCGAATCTGAAACCTCTACCACGAACCTTCCCTAAAACCCGCCTCTCATCAAGGATCTATACTCCATTTTCTCTCAATTCTTAGCCAAATTACGGGACCGGGCCTGTCGAAAAAGGAAGAAAACGTCACAACGTACGAAGAGGGTTATGAGCCGCATACCAGAAAAATAGATCGGAAGTGATGTTCGCGCTTTCTTGCTCTTGTACGCAGTCTTCAACAATCCCCTTGCCCGTCACTGTTGCACCCCAAAATTTGCCCTCACAATACAAGACTTTGTGTTCTAAGAAGGGTCACAAGGTTCACAAGTTCCATAATGCATTTACAAGACCTTTCATGAGGTTCATGAAGTCTACAAGTCACTTCTTGAAGGTTCACAAGGTTCACAAGCTTCACAATACCTCCCATGAGGTTCACAAGACATTTTATGATGGTTCACAAGGTTCACAAGGTTCACAATTGGTCAGAAGAGTTGACAAATCCCTCAGACAATGCACCTCCTAAGCAGTGCATCCAAAACTAGGGTTTTGACTTTAATCAGGCTAAATGGACTTCCAATACCTCAAGTGAGCTTCATAACATCTTATATGTGTATAAGAATCCCCATGACAAGTTTCAAGACTTTTCTCAAAAGTTTGCTCAGTCAGATGATCAGATAAGTCAAAATCAGTCAATGCAGTTAAAAAGTCAAACTGAGGTCAACTGTGGTCAAACCAAAGTCAAACTTCATGATTTTTTGCCAACATCAAGTATATGAAGTAAAATTCATCATTTGATCAAGGGTCGATCATGATTCATCAAGGAGATTCCAGATCATCAATAATCAGGAGTTTCTAAATTAGGGTTTCCTCAGTAAAAGTCAATTGAACTTTGACCAGCCATAACTTTCACATACTTCATCACCAAGTCTCCATCCAAAGCTCATTTTGAAGGAAATTGAATTCTCTACAACTTTGATGTTGAAAGTTAAGCCCAAAAATGCTTCATTTGAAAGATATGATCTAAGACATTATAGGTCATTTCAAAAGTCAACAAAAAGTCAACAACTTCAAAAGGGCATAACTTGAGATTGGTAAATGATATGGACCTGAAACCAATGGGGTTGTTTAGAGGACTCTTCAAGCTTTCCAAAAAGTCCAAGAACACCCTCATACCTTTAAAATTGAGGGAGATATGCCCTTGCAAAGTTGGGAAAATTTGTGATGGTTTATGATGAAAATGAGGGCCTAAAAGCAATTTTCTCCAAATGGGCTGGCCAAATCATGACCCAACCCATACAATAACATCATGCACGAAATTTCCATAATATTTTCATAATTTTTATTTTATTTAATTTATTTATTATGATTTTTATACTTAAAATCATTTTAAATTTAAATAAAATATTAAAAATGAAGATTTATTTTTGTGATTGATTTTAGAAAGTCTTAATTGGTGATTAGAATCAAAGAGGAATGAAATCATGTGATTAATACAAAAATAGCAAGTCTTCATAAGCCAATATTTGAAATTCAAAGCACCATCTTTCTCAATCTTTTTAAATCAATTCTTCCACATGATCCATCAATTTTTTAACCTAGAATCATTCACCTATATATGCTGATCATAACTCTAGCCTCATACACGATTTCCAGCAGCCTATAGGTAAGTTCAAAAACTCAAAATTCAAGCAAAAAGTGAGATTCGGATTTTGAAATTCAGAGCATTTGAAGGCAAAGTAAGAACATAGAGATGTTTATTGATCATCACTAAAGCTAAAGCATTGCTCATATGCATCTCATGTGCTCCATATTGCTAAACCTGAAGCTTTGTTCATGCTTGGAAATTTTTTTTCGATTACATCAATTCATTGCATTTAAATGAATTTTGTTCGGCTAATGTTGTTTGTTGTGTGTTGTAGAATGTTTCTGGGCAGGAAAACTCAAGGAACCGTGGCTAATTCACAAGATGCCATAGTTAGGGTTTGGACCTAGGTTTAGGGATTTCTAATTTAAGAAACATAAATCAATTCTAAAAACATAGAACTAATCGTGTGAATGCCTGGATCATGATGTTGTGCTTAATTTTGTAAAATTGAATGGTTCTGTTGCTTGTTGATGTTCGTAGGTTTTGCTGGGAAAGTATTTTTCGCAGGAAAATTTGCAACAATATTCGCAGGAAAATCCTACGAATTTGAGGAAGAAGATGACTGGCTTGGCGCGCAGTCCATGTTTCAAATTTTGATTTAAAATATTATTTTCATATTATGTTTATTATCACAAGCACGCAGCTTATCCCAGTGGAAGGAAGCGTATGTGTATTGGCTATGGGACATGAGTTCGAGTCTTGGTTTTGGACATTGTTTTTTTCTATTTTTTCAGGTAACCAAGAAACTTGATATATTATATTCATTTGCCACTATACTATCAGGTGGGCTCTTCCAGCCGGGTGGTGATGCGCGTGTGTGAATGTATAAAGGTCCTGGGATCAAATCCCACCCCAGGCCTTTTGCTTCTTTATTTTTCTGAATTTTTCAAGATCAAGCACAAAACCAACTGTTCTCTTCTTTCTTTCATCCGCGCACGTGGTGGCCTGGTGGAAGGTATTGTTGACTGGTAACTAGAGCATCCTGGGATCAAATCCCAGCCAGGTAAGTCTTGTATTTTTTTTTATCATTTTATTTTGTTTTGTTTAATTGTTGATTAATATTAATCTATAATTAAGTAATTTCATGATAGTTTGTAATATTCTCTAAAATTCTAAAAAAAAAGTATTTTCTCTTCAAAAAAAATTTATCTCTTTTATGTAATAAAATTATAATATAGGTATATATAGTTTTGTATATTATATCATAAATTCTAAGCATATTTTCTAACAAAACCCTAAAAAATATTTTTTCTAACAAAATCCTAATTTATTTTTCTAAATGCCTATTAAAAAACCAAATTGTTTATTTTCTAATTTTGTGATGTAGTTATTATTATGCATGTTATAATTTATTTGTAAATATATTTATAATCCAAATTATTTTTCTTTTAATGTTTAGAAACAATTTAATTTATAATAATTGTATTTTTGTATATGGTTTAAAATAATTTATAAATATAATAATTAATAGAATTAAATTTTATAAATATGATTAATATTGTAAATATGATATTTAAAACCTATTTTCTTCTTATAATGTGTAAATGTTTTTTTTAAATAAATGTTAATATATGTTTAAAAAGAATTAAATTTGTAATAACTAAAATTTATAATTACATTATGTTTAAATTTTTATTAAAATCCAATTTTTGTGTTTATAATATTTAATTCTATTTTATTTAATTATTGTTATTAATCATAATCTTGCTCTATTAATTTTATATATTATTATTATTTCACTAATCTTTATTATTTACTAACCATATTATTATTTATTATTATATTTTTATTATTATGTTTCTAACCTTGTTTATTATTTCTAAATTATTATTATTATTATTTTATTATTACTAACCCCTTATTATTTATTTTTTATTATTTATTGCTTATTTATTTATTATTTATCTTGCTATTTATTTTGCTTATTATTATAATGTTGTAATTATTCCTCGGATGTAAATTTGTAAATATTTTTATTTTTTGCTATGGTTAGTAATTAGGGAGTGAAAAATATGTATTTTATCTAAAATCAATTAGATCACATTAATCAAAGATAATTAAATTAAACACTCACACACGTAAGTCGATTTTAATCGCCGTCTCACTTTCTAAGGTTATCCCTCAAGTTGCCTACTAATAAGGTCAAGTGGGGTGTATAAAGCAAGTCCCTTCAAAAAGAAAATCATCAAGTCCCTCATGGTTGCCTATACGAATCGAGTCCCTTCGAATAATGATGATAGTCCCTCCTATATGCTTAATACACCCCACAGTTGCCTTTATAAAACAGAATGTCCCTCACATGTCCCTTACATCCAAGGTAATGACTACCTACTCCTTAATAGTAGGGATAGTCTTACCAATGAAAGGATAAAGAACAAGAAAGACTTAAAACTTTAGGGTAGGTTCCTCTTATGTACTTGCTCACTTCAAAAACTTTCCAAACTCTTCACAATTTCAAACAAATTTTCAAAAACAAGTTTTTACACATCTGTACATGGATTATTATTAACTATTCTGAAAATTTTTCTCTTCACACACTACACTTTCAAAAACAATTTAAAGTGAGCTAAGTAACTAAGAGCCCATGGATAACCATGGATGTAAAGGGTGCTAACACCTTCCCTTTACATAACCTACCCCCCGGACCCAAAATATTCTCTTAAGGTCTTTCCTGTTCTTTTATACCCTTTCCTTTTGGATAAAATAAAAGTCGGTGGCGACTCTTGCTATCCGCAACATTACTTAAAGTCAGTTCTCCCACCGTGTTACAGAACTGGCGACTCTGCTGGGGATCTATTTTAAGAGGGGTACCCTTAGGAATTAAGATCACTTTAAATTGTTTGCCTTGTTTGCTTTATTATTATATTGTTGGGGTGCTCTTATGTGTGAAAGGTCCTAACCCGGATCTAGTGTACCTTAGGTAAATGGCAATAGACCAAGGAAACTGTACGACGTATATCGATACGGTTGATCTGGTGGCCATAGTTAGTGCGACTTCTTGGTTGGTGCTTATGTTCCTTAAGTCAAGTTGAGGATAATATGAGGCTGCCATATGTTGTCAATGCACTAACTAACTTTTAGAACCCTAGTTAACTCATCTTGGCCTTTAGAAAGTAGTGAGGTAACTGGCTTTGGTGCAGACTGAAGTTGGTTGACACTCGATGCTACACTCATTGAGATCCTAAACTTGGAGGGTTTTGGTTGGCAAATAAGTTGCCTTCTGAACAACCACCCTTGTGAAGGATCAATGATATTGAGATCCCTTAGAACCTGGTTACTTTATAGGACAGGATGAACCAACTAACTTCAGGGGAGGGTACTTACCTTTGAACCTCATGCAAGCTTTTAAACCTAGGGCTATTGTGTGACTTGCTTGTGTGTGCCACATGTTTGTGATTGAGCATAACATCATGACATCATCATGCATCATAAGCATAGCATTTTCACTAACCATTTCAAGGACCAAAGGATTTATCTTTGTTCTTTGTTGCAGGTCATGGCTTCTGCTCGTAGAAACACCATCAGGACCAACTTTGTAAGAGACTCATTACAAAATAAGCCAAGCAAGGATCCTGGAGCTAACAAAGCAACTTCATGAGGAGTGCAATCTAAACTCATACCTCAACACAAAGAGGAAACGTCCATGGGAGACTTAAAACCCCATCTTTTGTACTTATTTCACTTTCATTTTTTTTTTGTAAGCCTAAAAGGCAAAACAAGTTATTACTAATAAAAAGTTACTCTCTTGTTTGTTTAAACAAATTTAAATCCTGCGGTTCTTGAAAACATTACATTACATTGCCATATCATTTCATTGCATCACAGGTTTATAATTGTGCACAGGTTTCTCATCTTCTCGCTGTTTATTTCAGCAATGGCTCTTGAACAATCAGTTAAGGATCTCCAGGCACAAAATGCACAGTTCCAAGAGCTGATCTTGAACCTGTCCAAGGGGCAGGATGAATTGAAGGCACTGCTGGCCAAGAAGACTAAGAAGACTAGAAGGTCTGCTGGGTTGATCAACATGGGAAGAAGGTTCAAAGGTCTTGCCAAGACCAAAGAACCAGTTGAAGACTATGAATCTGAAGAATCTGAGCAAGAGGAAGGCAGTCTCCACCACACAATGGGGGACTCTGATTCTGAGGCTAACTACTACCATGAGCCTAATGAAGACAAATTCAAGATGCTGGTGGATAGGATGGATGCTATGGAGTTGCAGAAGTCATCTGGGCTGGATTTTGAGGATTTGAGTCTGATATCTGGGGTAGTCATACCCATTGGGTTCAAAGTTCCTACATTTGTTGTCTATGATGGGGTCTCTTGTCCCAAACTGCATCTGAGGTCTTATGTCAGAAGGATTCAACCCCACACTGCTGATAAGAAGTTGTGGATCCATTTCTTTCAAGAGAGCTTATCTGGAGCTCAGCTGGAGTGGTATTATCAGTTGGAGAGTGTCAACATCAGAGACTGGAATGATCTTGCTGAAGCTTTCTACAAGCAGTATCAATACAATGCTGACTTAGCCCCCACTCGCATGCAGCTTCAGAGCATGTCTATGGGTGCCAAAGAAAGTTTTAAAGAGTATGCTCAGAAGTGGAGAGATTTAGCTGGAAGAGTTCAACCCCCTTTGACTGATAGGGAATTGGTTGATATGTTCATGTGTACGCTGAATGGTCCGTTTTACAGTCATCTCATTGGAAGCTCATCATCTGGCTTCACTGAGTTGATCATGACAGGAGAGCGGGTAGAGAATGGTATCAAGAGTGGTAAGATCCAAGTGGGCACTTCTTCATCAGGTGCTGCAAAGAAGCCTCCCACTGGGAAGAAAGAATCCAATGCTGTTTATGGTCAACCTGATCGTAACAGAAGGCATCAGTCTGTTAGTGCAGTTCATATTTCGAATCCAACTCCTGCAACAACAGAGCAGCCTCAAGGCAACCAACAGAGGGCTAGAAGACAGTTCACGAAGATCAACATGTCAATGGCTCAGGCATTGCAACACTTGTTGAAGGCTGAACTTATTACCCTGAGGGAGGCTCCTCAGAATCCCAATGTTACCTCTCCCAAGTACAATCCCAATGCACGATGTGCATATCATTCAAACTGTCCAGGACATGATACTAATAACTGCTGGGTCTTGAAGAACAAAATTCAAGATATGATTGATGCTGGAGAAATTGAGTTTGATCCACCAGGTACTCCAAATGTGATTACAGCTCCAATGCCAAATCACGAGAAGACTGTCAATGCCATTGATGAAGACCTGCATGTCTATTCAGTAATGGAGTTGAGTACACCATTGTCTGTTATCAAAAAGAGGTTAGTACAAGCTGGGATCTTTCCAGGTTGTCGTGAAGATTGTCTGTATTGTACCTATAAGCCGGATAGTTGCTTCATTCTGAGAGATGGAATTCAACGTCTCATGGATAAGTATACTATAATGTTTGAAAGAAGGCCAGCATCTGTAGAAAGTATGGTGGATCATCTGACTCGGGGTAAGAAGATTGAAGAGGTTGATATGATTGACAAAGTACCGGTAAGAATCACTTCAAAGGGTCCCATTAAAATCACTCATCAGGGCCCAATCAAGATTACTGCTGAAGGTCCTGTGAAAGTTGTTGCTGAAGCCAGAGTGGCTCCTCTGATCATTACCACTCCTGGTCCTATTCCTTATACATCTGACAAAGTTGTGCCTTGGCACTATGGGTCTGATGTTTACATCCATGGTGTTAAGCAAGAGCCTTTACCTGATGTGCCTGTTGACATTGATAATATTGCTGGATCTAGCAAGATCACACGTAGTGGAAGAGTCTTCTCTCCTCCAGTTGCTTCTAAGGGTGCAGTTACTCCTGCTGCTACTTTCACCACTGATGCTCGGGGCAAGGGTCCTGTTATTGAGCCTGTATCTACTGATGTGCCAGCTGCTGATGACCTCTCTAAGCAGATGGAAGAAGTATTGAAAATCATTCGCAAGAGTGATTATGATATTGTTGATCAGCTGGGGCATACTCCCTCAAAGATTTCTATGCTCTCCCTATTATTATGTTCTGAGGCTCATGCCAAGTCATTGATCAAGTTTCTGAAGATGGCTCATGTACCCAGTGCAATTTCTGTTGACCAATTTGAGAACTGTGTTGCCCACCTGACCTATGACAATGGGTTAGGATTTTCTGATGCTGACTTGACCCCTGCCAAGAGGGATCATAACAGGGCCTTGCATATTTCAATTGAATGCAGGGGCACTACCCTGTCTCATGTGCTGATAGACAATGGTTCCTCTTTGAATGTGTTGCCTAAGGAAGTCCTGAACAAGCTGAGTCCTGAGGATGCTGTGCTGAAGCCCAGTAATATTGTGGTAAAGGCTTTTGATGGTTCTAGAAGAGTAGTACATGGAGAAATTGATCTTCCAATCCAAGTTGGTTCTCAGGTGTTTACTGCTACATTTTATGTGATGGATATTCGTCCTTCATACTCTTGTCTGCTTGGTCGTCCCTGGATCCATGGGGCAGGTGCTGTGACCTCTACATTGCACCAAAAGTTGAGATATCCGGTGAATGGAAAGGTTGTTACTGTCTATGGAGAAGAAGAATACTTTGTCAGCCATGTGAACACTTTCAAGTATCTGGAAATGGAAGGTGAATACATTGAGACTCCGTGTCAGTCATTTGAAGTGGTTCCCTGGGTTGTTAATGATTGTGTAGCTCCTCCTGCTGTGAAGGAAGTTCCTGTTGTCACCAGAAAACCTCCAACAATGGCAATGGCCTCCCTCAATGATGCTAGAGCTGTGGTGGATGAAGGTGGTTGTACTATTTGGGGTCAGCTTCCTGATATTCCATACAAGTCTGACAAGTTTGGTTTGGGTTTCACTGCAGAGTCCCAGAAGGCTGTTCGTCGTGATCGTGCTGCTCGTATCACCAATCAAGGGGTTATCAATGCTGTAGGAGATCAAGATGAAGACTACAACTTGGATGCATGGATTTTTCCTACTGTGGGTGCTGGACTCAATAATTGGAAAGCTGAAGATGTTATCCCTATCTCCTTTAGTCAGGAGTAAATACTATTACTGTGTTGTTATATTTTAAATTTGTAATTTTTTGAACAAAAAAACTTTCAAGCCATGTGCCTTACCCGGGGCACAATGGTGTGCTTGTTACGGGCTGTCATTTCATTTGCATACTTCATTCAATAAAATCAGTGGACGTTTCGTTTTCGTAAATATTGTGTTCCTTGTCTTTCTTTTCTTTTCTTTTTGCTTTATCAGCTATGTGTTCTTACACACACCCACATCACTAAAATGCAGATCCTCATCCACTCTGGATCCTGTTGATAACAGTTCTACTATTGCCAATTACAATTTCGAGAATCCGATCTATCAAACTGAAGACGGAAATGAGGACGATTGTGAAATACCTGTAGAGCTTGCTAGGTTGTTACAACAAGAAGAGAAAGCTATACAGCCACATGAAGAGCCAGTTGAAGTTGTGAATCTGGGAACTGAAGAAGACAGAAAAGAGGTCAAGATAGGGGCTGATTTAGAAGACAGTGTCAAGAGCAGATTGATTCAGATGTTATGTGACTATGTGGAGATATTTGCTTGGTCTTATGAAGATATGCCAGGGTTGGATACAGACATTGTGGTTCACCGTTTGCCAGTGAAAGAAGATTGTCGTCCAAAGAAGCAGAAGGTTCGTCGTATGCGTCCTGAAATGTCAGAAAGGATCAAGGCAGAGGTAATGAAACAGTTCAATGCAGGGTTCTTAGCAGTAACTTCTTATCCTCAGTGGGTTGCAAATGTGGTACCAGTTCCTAAGAAAGATGGTAAGGTACGTATGTGCGTGGACTACAGAGATTTGAACAAAGCTAGCCCCAAAGATGACTTTCCACTTCCTCATATTGATATTCTGGTAGACAACACTGCTCAGCATAAGGTATTCTCTTTTATGGATGGTTTCTCTGGTTACAATCAAATCAAGATGGCACCTGAAGATATGGAGAAGACAACATTTGTGACACAGTGGGGCACCTTTTGCTATAAGGTAATGCCATTTGGTTTGAAGAATGCAGGGGCAACATATCAGCGTGCTATGGTGGCTTTGTTTCATGATATGATTCATCATGAGATAGAGGTATATGTAGATGATATGATAGCCAGATCCCAGAATGAATAGCAACATCTTGATCATTTGCATAAATTGTTTGAGAGGTTAAAAAAATACAAGTTGAGATTGAACCCAAACAAGTGTACTTTTGGAGTTAGGTCTGGTAAACTCCTGGGTTTCATTGTCAGTGGCAAAGGTATTGAAGTAGATCCTGCAAAAGTGAAAGCTATACGAGAGATGCCAGCTCCCCGTACTGAGAAGGAAGTTAGAGGTTTCTTGGGACGATTGAACTACATTGCAAGATTTATTTCCCAATTAACTACCATTTGTGAGCCAATTTTCAAGTTATTAAAGAAAGATCAGGTGATGGAATGGAATGATGAGTGCCAGACTGCCTTTGATGAAATTAAGAGATATCTGCTAGAGCCACCAATTTTGATGCCACCAGTTGACGGAAGACCCTTGATTATGTACTTAACAGTGCTAGACAATTCAATGGGGTGTGTGTTGGGGCAACATGACGAGTCTGGTCGAAAAGAGCAGGCAATATACTACCTTAGCAAAAAGTTTACCGACTGTGAAACAAGATACTCACTGCTCGAGAAAACTTGCTGCGCTTTGGCATGGGCTGCTCGCCGACTAAGACAGTATATGTTGACCCATACTACCTTGTTGATTTCGAAGATGGATCCAATCAAGTACATATTTGAGAAACCTGCTCTCTCCGGAAGAATTGCAAGATGGCAAATGATCTTGACAGAATATGACATACAGTATACTACTCAGAAGGCCATTAAAGGAAGTGTTGTTGCTGATCATTTGGCTCATCAAGCAGTGGATGATTATCAGTCAATGAATTTTGAATTCCCTGATGAAAATATTATGATTATTACCAAAGAACCTGGACAATATGACGGACCTGAACAAGGATCCCGATGGACTATGGTTTTTGATGGTGCCTCTAATGCACTTGGTAATGGTGTTGGTGTTGTGATTAGTTCCCCTGAAGGTTGTCATACCCCGATTACTGCCAGACTTTGTTTCCATTGTACCAATAACATGGCTGAGTATGAGGAATGTATCCTGGGTATTAAAGCTGCTATTGATATGAAGATTCAGTTCCTTGATGTGTATGGAGATTCAGCCCTGGTAGTTAGTCAGATCAAAGGAGATTGGGATACCAAGCATGATAACCTCATTCCTTACAGAGAGCATGTGTTGTCTTTGATCCCACATTTTAAAGAGATTACCTTTGGACACATTCCACGAAGAGAGAATCAGTTAGCAGATGCATTGGCCACCATGGCATCTATGTTTGAGATCAGTTGGGATGATGAAGCTCCCAAGATTACTATTGATAGATTTGAAAAGCCTGCATACTGCAATGAGATTGACACTGAAGGGGCAGAGGAGAAGCCTTGGTTCTATGAAGTGAAAAGATATCTCGAAGCTCAGGAGTTCCCTGAAGGGGCATCTGTCAAAGATAGGAAATTTCTGAGAAGGTTTTCTGCTAAGTTCTTTTTGAGTAATGGGATTCTGTACAAGCGTAATCATGATTCAACTATGCTTCGTTGTGTGGATAAGAAGGAAGCTACAGAAATTATGGAAGAGATGCATGATGGGACCTTTGGGACTCATTCTAGTGGACATACTATGGCGAAGAAGATTTTGAGAGCATGTTACTATTGGTCTACCATGGAAGCTGATTGCTATCAACACTCCAGAACTTGTCACAAATGTCAAATCTATGCTGATAAAGTACATGTACCTCCATCACCATTGAATGTGCTGACTGCTCCTTGGCCTTTTGCCATGTGGGGCATTGATATGATTGGTGAGATCAAGCCTACTGCTTCTAATGGGCATCGTTTCATCCTGGTTGCTATTGATTATTTCACGAAGTGGGTAGAGGCAGCTTCATTTGCATCTGTTACCAAGAATGTTGTGGCTCGGTTCATTAAGAATAATCTTATATGTAGGTATGGCATCCCTGAAAGGATTATCACTGACAATGGCTCTAATCTGAACAACACTATGATTACTAATCTCTGCACGCAGTTCAAGATTAAGCATCACAACTCTTCTCCGTATCGTCCAAAGATGAATGGGGCAGTTGAAGCTGCTAATAAGAACATTAAGAAGATTGTACAGAAGATGACTGTTACTTACAAGGATTGGCATGAGATGTTACCATTGGCTCTTCATGGTTATCGTACCACAATACGTACCTCAACAGGGGCAACCCCATTCTCCTTAGTCTATGGTATGGAAGCAGTTCTGCCCATTGAAGTTCAGATTCCCTCCTTGAGAATTATGAAGGATGCAGGCTTGGATGAAGATGAGTGGATTCAGACTCGACTGGACCAGATAAATTTGATTGATGAGAAAAGGCTAGCAGCAGTTTGTCATGGCCAGATGTACCAGAAACGGATGATCAAAGCTTTTAACAAGAAGGTTAAGCCAAAGGTATATCAGGCTGGTGACTTGGTAATCAAGCGTATCATATTACCACAGGGTGATCCTAGGGGCAAGTGGACTCCAACATATGAAGGACCATTTGTAGTCAAGACAGTGTTCTCAGGAGGTGCCATGATACTGACTACAATGGATGGTGAAGACTTCCCACAGCCTGTAAACGCAGACATAGTTAAAAAATACTACGCATAAAAAGAGACCCGCTAGGTTGACAAGCCTAGGCAAAAACAAGGGCATCCCAGCAAACCAAAAGGGTTTGGGCAAAAATTAGGGATATATATAAAAAGATGTACACCCGGCAAGTCGAAAACCTGAAAAGGCGGCTTGGGCAAAAAAGGGTATCCCGGTGGATTGAAAACCTGAAAGGGCAATCCAGGCAAAAGTTAGGGATTAAAGCGTATGACTATGTCTCGTTTGGATCACCCATGAAACTGCAACCAGTTGTACTACTTATTCAAGTTCGAACAGATAAAGCTCAATCCAATCATTTCCGTCTCAACAGCAAGAAGATGAGATACTTGAAGGGCAATAGTAGGATTGAAACTCAATAGGACTGTTTCCCACATAGCTGATTTTCTTTTCTTTTGTAAAACTTCATGACAAAATCCTCTTACTAGGGTTTATGTCTCCTTGTACAAACTTACCCGTGTATGGGTCACTCCTTGATATAAATAAATTCCATCTTTTGAATCCAGATTTACTTTTACCCTATTTACATAAGCGAAACGTCCATTGGTTGTGTTTGAATGTATGTATGCTTTTGAATATGATTGATGTTTACCAGAAATGCATGCATGTTTAATATGATTGATGTTTACCAGAAATGCATGGAAATGCAGTAATAGTATTTACTAAGGACGAACGAGGGAAGGATTTCAACGAAGCTTCGCCGGTTCACCTTTACAAGACAGTTACAAACTCTCAGTAGGACGAATCCATCTTCATAAAGTCTTATCTCCCCTGGAATTTATATCCATCTCTTTTATCCTCATACGGATATTCGGAAAATTACTTTCCAATAAGAGTACGACGAACGAAGACGGGATGTTATGTCTACCCTACCATCAAACGAAGACGAAGGTTATATATACCTTACTATCCCAGCATACGGGAGGTGATATCTATCCTTACTATCCCCAGCATACGGGAAGTTATCTATACCCTGTTATCCCCAGCAGACAGAGGGTTATATATTCTTCAACAACGAATCGGGATTTATTTTCCCTGGCCAGCAGTTGTTATACAAAGATATCCAGACGCTTCCGACAGTATCATATCATACATACATCATTTACATCATACCATAGCACATATATCCATAAACATATAGTACATTACTTGAGCACATCATGTTATACATGCATACATAAAGCATAAACTAATGTTATTATACAGAATGCTACCTTGTTTTCAGGTTAATTATCCAACAAACAAACTTATGATCTTCGGGACTGCTTTATCGTAACCTCAGGGTTACTTTATCCTCCTGATAAGCTTCTTATTACTTTGGGACTGCTTTATCGTAACCTCAGTGTTACTTTATCCTCCTGATAAGCTTCTTATTACTTTGGGACTGCTTTATCGTAACCTCAGGGTTACTTTATCCTCCTGATAAGCTTCTTATTACTTTGGGACTGCTTTATCGTAACCTCAGGGTTACTTTATCCTCCTGATAAGCTTCTTATTACTTTAGGACTGCTTTATTGTCACCTCAGGGTTACTTTATCCTCCTGATAAATTCTCATGACTTCAAGACTGCTTTAGAGTTATTGATTGCTCTATCCTCCTGAAATCACATTATTATTTCAAGACTGCTTTAGAGTTATCATTATTGATGGCTCTATCCTCCTGAAATCATTACTTCAAGACTGCTTTAGAGCTATTGATTGCTCTATCCTCCTGAAATCACATTATTATTTCAAGACTGCTTTAGAGCTATTGATTGCTCTATCCTCCTGAAATCACATTATTATTTCAAGACTGCTTTAGAGCTATTGATTGCTCTATCCTCCTGAAATCACATTATTATTTCAAGACTGCTTTAGAGCTATTGATTGCTCTATCCTCCTGAAATCATATTACTACTTCAAGACTGCTTTAGAGTTATCATTTGGCTCTATCCTCCTGAAATCATTACTTCAAGACTGCTTTAGGGTCATCATTATTGATTGCTCTATCCTCATGAAGACATGCTGTTACATCAGTATTACTCCAATATCCTGAACGCATATCATTAATACCTCAGGACTGCTCCAGACTCCTGACAGCTTTCATTATACCTCCATATTTTGGACTGCTTTATCTTCCAAGAAATATATCCGAAGAACTTTCCCCTAGTGGCATCTTTAAGCCCACTCAATCATATTCAACCAACCATCAATATCACTCTACGCACTGGTGAGTGCAAATTTTTGGGTTTTTGTGTTCAATCCCCTTCAACCTTCCAGGTCACGACTGGTAAATATACCAATCTAACCCCTCAGGTTTCAGAAAATTGAACAGGGGCAGCTGTTGCACCCCAAAATTTGCCCTCACAATACAAGACTTTGTGTTCTAAGAAGGGTCACAAGGTTCACAAGTTCCATAATGCATTTACAAGACCTTTCATGAGGTTCATGAAGTCTACAAGTCACTTCTTGAAGGTTCACAAGGTTCACAAGCTTCACAATACCTCCCATGAGGTTCACAAGACATTTTATGATGGTTCACAAGGTTCACAAGGTTCACAATTGGTCAGAAGAGTTGACAAATCCCTCAGACAATGCACCTCCTAAGCAGTGCATCCAAAACTAGGGTTTTGACTTTAATCAGGCTAAATGGACTTCCAATACCTCAAGTGAGCTTCATAACATCTTATATGTGTATAAGAATCCCCATGACAAGTTTCAAGACTTTTCTCAAAAGTTTGCTCAGTCAGATGATCAGATAAGTCAAAATCAGTCAATGCAGTTAAAAAGTCAAACTGAGGTCAACTGTGGTCAAACCAAAGTCAAACTTCATGATTTTTTGCCAACATCAAGTATATGAAGTAAAATTCATCATTTGATCAAGGGTCGATCATGATTCATCAAGGAGATTCCAGATCATCAATAATCAGGAGTTTCTAAATTAGGGTTTCCTCAGTAAAAGTCAATTGAACTTTGACCAGCCATAACTTTCACATACTTCATCACCAAGTCTCCATCCAAAGCTCATTTTGAAGGAAATTGAATTCTCTACAACTTTGATGTTGAAAGTTAAGCCCAAAAATGCTTCATTTGAAAGATATGATCTAAGACATTATAGGTCATTTCAAAAGTCAACAAAAAGTCAACAACTTCAAAAGGGCATAACTTGAGATTGGTAAATGATATGGACCTGAAACCAATGGGGTTGTTTAGAGGACTCTTCAAGCTTTCCAAAAAGTCCAAGAACACCCTCATACCTTTAAAATTGAGGGAGATATGCCCTTGCAAAGTTGGGAAAATTTGTGATGGTTTATGATGAAAATGAGGGCCTAAAAGCAATTTTCTCCAAATGGGCTGGCCAAATCATGACCCAACCCATACAATAACATCATGCACGAAATTTCCATAATATTTTCATAATTTTTATTTTATTTAATTTATTTATTATGATTTTTATACTTAAAATCATTTTAAATTTAAATAAAATATTAAAAATGAAGATTTATTTTTGTGATTGATTTTAGAAAGTCTTAATTGGTGATTAGAATCAAAGAGGAATGAAATCATGTGATTAATACAAAAATAGCAAGTCTTCATAAGCCAATATTTGAAATTCAAAGCACCATCTTTCTCAATCTTTTTAAATCAATTCTTCCACATGATCCATCAATTTTTTAACCTAGAATCATTCACCTATATATGCTGATCATAACTCTAGCCTCATACACGATTTCCAGCAGCCTATAGGTAAGTTCAAAAACTCAAAATTCAAGCAAAAAGTGAGATTCGGATTTTGAAATTCAGAGCATTTGAAGGCAAAGTAAGAACATAGAGATGTTTATTGATCATCACTAAAGCTAAAGCATTGCTCATATGCATCTCATGTGCTCCATATTGCTAAACCCGAAGCTTTGTTCATGCTTGGAAATTTTTTTTCGATTACATCAATTCATTGCATTTAAATGAATTTTGTTCGGCTAATGTTGTTTGTTGTGTGTTGTAGAATGTTTCTGGGCAGGAAAACTCAAGGAACCGTGGCTAATTCACAAGATGCCATAGTTAGGGTTTGGACCTAGGTTTAGGGATTTCTAATTTAAGAAACATAAATCAATTCTAAAAACATAGAACTAATCGTGTGAATGCCTGGATCATGATGTTGTGCTTAATTTTGTAAAATTGAATGGTTCTGTTGCTTGTTGATGTTCGTAGGTTTTGCTGGGAAAGTATTTTTCGCAGGAAAATTTGCAACAATATTCGCAGGAAAATCCTACGAATTTGAGGAAGAAGATGACTGGCTTGGCGCGCAGTCCATGTTTCAAATTTTGATTTAAAATATTATTTTCATATTATGTTTATTATCACAAGCACGCAGCTTATCCCAGTGGAAGGAAGCGTATGTGTATTGGCTATGGGACATGAGTTCGAGTCTTGGTTTTGGACATTGTTTTTTTCTATTTTTTCAGGTAACCAAGAAACTTGATATATTATATTCATTTGCCACTATACTATCAGGTGGACTCTTCCAGCCGGGTGGTGATGCGCGTGTGTGAATGTATAAAGGTCCTGGGATCAAATCCCACCCCAGGCCTTTTGCTTCTTTATTTTTCTGAATTTTTCAAGATCAAGCACAAAACCAACTGTTCTCTTCTTTCTTTCATCCGCGCACGTGGTGGCCTGGTGGAAGGTATTGTTGACTGGTAACTAGAGCATCCTGGGATCAAATCCCAGCCAGGTAAGTCTTGTATTTTTTTTTATCATTTTATTTTGTTTTGTTTAATTGTTGATTAATATTAATCTATAATTAAGTAATTTCATGATAGTTTGTAATATTCTCTAAAATTCTAAAAAAAAAGTATTTTCTCTTCAAAAAAAATTTATCTCTTTTATGTAATAAAATTATAATATAGGTATATATAGTTTTGTATATTATATCATAAATTCTAAGCATATTTTCTAACAAAACCCTAAAAAATATTTTTTCTAACAAAATCCTAATTTATTTTTCTAAATGCCTATTAAAAAACCAAATTGTTTATTTTCTAATTTTGTGATGTAGTTATTATTATGCATGTTATAATTTATTTGTAAATATATTTATAATCCAAATTATTTTTCTTTTAATGTTTAGAAACAATTTAATTTATAATAATTGTATTTTTGTATATGGTTTAAAATAATTTATAAATATAATAATTAATAGAATTAAATTTTATAAATATGATTAATATTGTAAATATGATATTTAAAACCTATTTTCTTCTTATAATGTGTAAATGTTTTTTTTAAATAAATGTTAATATATGTTTAAAAAGAATTAAATTTGTAATAACTAAAATTTATAATTACATTATGTTTAAATTTTTATTAAAATCCAATTTTTGTGTTTATAATATTTAATTCTATTTTATTTAATTATTGTTATTAATCATAATCTTGCTCTATTAATTTTATATATTATTATTATTTCACTAATCTTTATTATTTACTAACCATATTATTATTTATTATTATATTTTTATTATTATGTTTCTAACCTTGTTTATTATTTCTAAATTATTATTATTATTATTTTATTATTACTAACCCCTTATTATTTATTTTTTATTATTTATTGCTTATTTATTTATTATTTATCTTGCTATTTATTTTGCTTATTATTATAATGTTGTAATTATTCCTCGGATGTAAATTTGTAAATATTTTTATTTTTTGCTATGGTTAGTAATTAGGGAGTGAAAAATATGTATTTTATCTAAAATCAATTAGATCACATTAATCAAAGATAATTAAATTAAACACTCACACACGTAAGTCGATTTTAATCGCCGTCTCACTTTCTAAGGTTATCCCTCAAGTTGCCTACTAATAAGGTCAAGTGGGGTGTATAAAGCAAGTCCCTTCAAAAAGAAAATCATCAAGTCCCTCATGGTTGCCTATACGAATCGAGTCCCTTCGAATAATGATGATAGTCCCTCCTATAGGCTTAATACACCCCACAGTTGCCTTTATAAAACAGAATGTCCCTCACATGTCCCTTACATCCAAGGTAATGACTACCTACTCCTTAATAGTAGGGATAGTCTTACCAATGAAAGGATAAAGAACAAGAAAGACTTAAAACTTTAGGGTAGGTTCCTCTTATGTACTTGCTCACTTCAAAAACTTTCCAAACTCTTCACAATTTCAAACAAATTTTCAAAAACAAGTTTTTACACATCTGTACATGGATTATTATTAACTATTCTGAAAATTTTTCTATTCACACACTACACTTTCAAAAACAATTTAAAGTGAGCTAAGTAACTAAGAGCCCATGGATAACCATGGATGTAAAGGGTGCTAACACCTTCCCTTTACATAACCTACCCCCCGGACCCAAAATATTCTCTTAAGGTCTTTCCTGTTCTTTTATACCCTTTCCTTTTGGATAAAATAAAAGTCGGTGGCGACTCTTGCTATCCGCAACATTACTTAAAGTCAGTTCTCCCACCGTGTTACAGTCACCTTCCCCCTTCAATCCACACGACGATGCTCCCGTCTTATCCTTTAATCTCAATCTCGTTTCTGGACGCGGTTAAACATGATGACGAAGAGTCTTTGCTTCGATTCGAAATTTTCTATTAAGCACTTTTAAATTCGTCTCCGCAAGTTCTTGTTTATCAACGATTTCTAACCTTTTCCTCCTCTGTTGTGCGACTTGGTTCTGTTACAGGTTATTGTTGATGGTTCTCGATGAAATAGATCGAGGAAAAGGTTCAGATGGCGTGTTAAGGATTGAAGTTGTGTCGTTGTGATCGCATATGTTAGTGCGACGGATTGAAGGAGTTGCTAGGATGATTGATCATAGGGAGATGGCGTCGATGCTGACACGGATTGAAGAGGAACTTTAATTCTGGATTTGGTCAAGTGTGCATCGCATTCTTGTTGCGATTCACTTGTTGATTCGGTTTTTCACTCATTGTAGGTTGATGGTGATGATGATTGAAAGAGGGAGATTGAAGATTCACTTGCGGTAAGCATCCAAATTCCGATTTCATTATTCTTTTCCCCATATCTGAACTTGTTGGATTCATAGATCTTCTTCTTTCAACTCTGGTTTTTTCGATGGTTCTGAATTGTGATCGGTGATTGATTGAGCTGTTATGATGTTGATTATTCTTGTTGTAGGTTGGTTCCTGTTGTTGATGAAATCGCGAATTCTTGCGGAATTGCGAGCGTTGACGTCCTGTTTTCTTGCAGGCTGAAGATTATGGTGATGCAGGACTAATGGCGATGTCGAAAGCCATGATGAAGGAGAGCTTTGAAGGTGTGAAGAAATGAAGATGGAGAATAAGGATGCAGGAATGAAGGTGGAGGATTCTGAAAATTGGAAGGAAAATCGGGAAGAGAAAAGCTCAGAGTTCAAGCCGAAAAACCCAGCAGTGAATGAATCTGTATCTATATACCGATCAAATCTGAAGCTTCCGGAAGTTTTTTCGGTTAAGAGTTAGTTGGTTCAGTTGGGAATTTTGTTAGGGAGGTTAGAATAGTTAGGACCGAAATTTCGGAACTGTTTTGTAACTCATTTGTGTTGATTTCCTTCCTGAATCTTCTGGTGTAATCTCTGAATTTTCTGGTGTATTTGTAATGTAATCTCTTCTGTCATAATTCTGGATTTTTGTGCTATCCTCCTGATATATTTCTACACCAGCTTCCTCAAATACTTTTCCTTATTATATATTTTTTTAATAGCAACTTCCAACATATATTTTTTGTTTGCTCTTGTTAATAAATTATGGTAATCAAGAATAATAATAAGCCCAAATTGGACCTCAATAATACTCTTGCACATCCCACAACATGAGAGTATGCACTGGCCTCGTAAAAAAAATGAAAAAGGTTTTCTTTCTCTTTTTTTTTAATATTACAAATGTGCAATTGTCAAAGCTTGGAAAATAAAACAATCCCTTATATTGGATTTAAAACAATTCCCCTGAATTGTCTTTCCAACTAAATGATGGATCTATATTTATGCTGAAAATATTTGGCGCCATGAGAAATCCACAAACCAATGTCTTGAACCATGCCATTTAATCTTCTAAACATTATCGACTTCATAGTGTATTTAACAGCACCTCGATCTCCAACACAACAACCGTTATTTGAATCAACTAAACTTGCTCTGATTTTGGATCAATATTGAGGAAAATAAATCCTAAAATGAACCGGATACGCATGAGGGAAGGACACCTTAAGGCTTTATGACACCTCGAACACTCAATGACAATGAGATTCTTGAAGAATATGGCTGTGATACCTGGTGATCTTCAGAGCTCGTGGCAATGTGAGCTCAACCTTTTGTCCCATTCTAAATACAATCGTCATATAAGTCACCTTTGGACGGGATGATTCTA
Source organism: Lathyrus aphaca (assembly GCA_963966055.1). Taxonomy (NCBI): domain Eukaryota; kingdom Viridiplantae; phylum Streptophyta; class Magnoliopsida; order Fabales; family Fabaceae; genus Lathyrus; species Lathyrus aphaca. Next base: position 4,380,897 of record OZ014519.1, read on the forward strand.
TTCTCAAGAAAAAACTTCGACCCCGCATCTTGGAAATTAATACAAATAAATGATTGTGAGTTTATGGCCGACTAGATGATGCAGATGAATATGAAACATAAAGCCAGTTAAAGTTATAATTAAGAGGGCAAATTTTGGGCTGTTACAATAAGTTACAGGGTTTCTTTTTATAACCTAATCCCAACTGGATTTTGGGCCTAAAAACGCAGCATAACAACTGCTAAAATCATGCATAAAAATCTGCTACAAATAATATCTTGAAAGATAACAACTTCCTAAAATATCTCTAAATGTAAGAACTCTATATTTATTCAATATCTGTCTTCAATATAAATTTGAATCTTCAAGATCTTTAAATCAACACCACATTGGATTACGTTTCATTCTTTGATTATTCTTCTTTTGTTAAATAATAACAAAATCTTCAATCCACCTGTATCAGTTCATGATGTCGAATGAACTGTTTAGGACATCTTCTTCGACATGTTGATCCAGATGTTGAAACACTTTAACTCAACATGTTGAGGCACATAATAGGACTTCCTTGCTTTAATCAATTCTTTATTTTTCAAGATCCTATACATTTTATTGCTGCTATATTTGTTTTACAAAATTAATGCCAATCCTATAAATATAGAACTTACAGTCTTCTTCATTCCATCTATGGTTCTTTGAAATTTCTTTTTCCTCATCGTCATTGTCGTGTTTGTGTTTTTTTTCTTGTTCCTCAGAGAAGTCCAGTAACATGACTCAACCTTTTTAGTCTAACTCAAGCTCTTCTTCAAATGGTAGAGTAACTCCCAAATGTGGCCACAATGTCTCCATGAAGTTGTATGTTTCAAAATCGGTTTCAAACCCTGGGAGAAAATATTGGAAGTGTAAGTTTTGGGGTAAAGGTGACGATTGCAACACATTTCATTGGGATGATGAGTTTAGTGGCTACTCGGATGTAGGAGAAGTTGAATTGATTAATAGAATTGAGAGAGATATTACAAGCAAGATGGAAGACATGGAGAAAAATCTTGATGGGTTAACAAAAAAGATGAATTATGTTTTATTGGCTTTAATTTGTCTCTGTGTTCATTTGCTTCTCAGTTCAATGTAATGCTTATTAGTTCAATGTAATGCTACTTTGTTCTGGCACATTAGTTCAGTTCTTAACTTATGTAATTACTTTGTAACTTATGTGATTGTAACTTATTTGGTTCAATGAAGTTGTTTTTTTTAATATTATATGAGTTTTGTTTCTTAGTTTTGCTTGTGTGTTTTACTGATATATGCTAAGATATAAAAGACATAAAAGAACAAGAACTTAATTAATAACTTAGTTTGATATAAACTGAGATGTCCACAAAATGGCACATTATGTGCTTTACTGATATAAACTGAGATATTCACAAAATGACACTTTCTGTGCTTTACAAATCACAAGCAAACATAAATGATCAAAACCAAATTACAAAATGGCACATTATGTGCTTTACAAAATCACAAGAAAACATAAATGATTCAAATCCAAATTACAAAATGGCACATTATGTGCATAACTACTGAGTCATAAACCTAGTAATATCATCCTACTTCTTCTTAGACACCTTCTTTGATGTCTCCCCACTAGTTTCATCATAAAAAACTAAAGGCACATCAAGTGTTGATCCAGGCCCACCATGTCTTTTGCCATTCCTAACTTCTTTCAACCTTTCACTACACCTTTTTCTTGATAGCTTCTTACTTACAACCTTTTTCTTGGTAGAAGGTCTTGAGACATTGGTAACAGGTTGTGAAACCGTGATATCAGGTGGTGAAACTGTGATAGCAGGTGGTGAAACAAGTTGTGATTATGTGACATCAGGTGTATGATTAATAAGTTATGATTGTTGTTCTTCATAAAGACTCATCATATCATTCAACAATTCATCTAATTTTGGGTCAGGTCTAGCACTTGTAGCTCCATCAACATTTCCATCACCATTTCCATCAACATTTCCATCAGCATTTCCACCTCCATCAACATTGCCAATACTTGTGCAATAGATGTCTATGGTGCATCTGGTTTTGTAGAAGCCTTTCTCCTTGGCGTCTTTCTCTGCATAATTTAGAAACACATAAAAGAACATCATTTCAGAAGCATTACTAAGAAAGACATTACTAAAACACCTTACCTTTTCTCTTTAGTGCATTAGGATCTTGTTCTTTAGATTGACATTTCCTTGAATTGTGGCCAAATTTGTCACATTTTGTGCATCTGTATGACACACCTACCCTCCTCATCCTTGAACCAGTCTCATCCAACTCTCTAAACCTCAGTTTCTTAGGCCTTCTAGGGCCCTTCTTGTATTGTGATGGCAAAAAGTTTTCAGCATCCACAATAGGCCACATGTCCATACCATTAATTGGAATGACATTGTGTTCATAACATGTCTTGTAAGCTTCCCTCATGTAGCAAGGGTCAACATATTTCTCATGATCTAAATTTTGATATTGCAATGCAGAAACAACGTGCCTACAAGGTATGCCTACAAGTTCCCAAAAACAACAAGTGCAAGTTTTTTCCCCTAAATCAACAACAAACTGTAGTCCATTATATGGGTGATGGACTTGCCACAAATCCCCCATACTCAGTGTAGGCAACCATTCTCCACTCAATAATATTTCCTTGTCTAGCATTTTCCTAGGATTAGGCATGACATTGTGCTTCCACTTATCAAGTTTCACTATTCTATTAACAATCATATTCATTAAATAGTTCCTAACTCATTCTATAATAGTGAGTATTAGTTTATCCATAGCTTGTAAAATTGTACTGTTGAAAGATTCAATCAGGTTATTCATCAAAACATCACACTTAGGGTAGAATGAAAATGAATGCTTACACCACCGTTTTATTGGCACTCCTATCAACCAATCCTAACAAGACCCTAAAACCAAAAACACACAAAGAACAAAACAATATAACATTAGCTTGGATCTATAAGCAAATGAACTTCATAAAAATGAATAACATATACACTTTGTACCTTTTGTTGATCTGAAATAAAAACATACTTTATGTCTTCTCCAATATCTTCCATAATTAACTGCATAAACCATCTTCAACTTTCTTTTGCCTCAGTCTCCACCACACTAAATGCCAAATGATAATATTGGTCATTTGGGTCCCTTGCTACAACAATTAATAAATGGCCTCCATACCGTGTCTTAAGATGACACCTATCTACCCTTATAAAGGGTCTACAACCCTTGGTAAACCCTTTCTTACATCCATCAAGACATAAATAAAACCTCCCGAATCTTGGTGGCAGTGTTGGATGTGGTCTCTCAGTATGTATCTTGACTATGTTCCCAGCACAGTGGTTTCTCAACTCAGCTGCATAACTCCATAACATATTCTATTGCTCCTTTGCATCTCCCTCAATTATTTCCTCAGCCACACATCTAGCTCTCCAAGCCTTCCCTTTGGCTATGCCTATTGAATATTTCTGCCTAAGTTCAGACATAATTTCAGAAACTTTAACTTTCTCTTGTGATTTTCTCTTTTCAACCACTAACTTAGAGACCCACTTGGAATTGACAGACTTGTTATTTAATACCCTTTTACGAGTGTGGGTCCCAACCCAAGTATTTATTTAGCCTATCCCCCACTTTGCTGCGTAAGGCTAAAAAATCACATTTTCCCTTGCACTCAACCCTAACCCTATAACTCTCATTCTTAACAAAAGTTATCTCTCTCCCATTTAAAACAGACCACTCCCTAATAACATCTTTAAATTCAGAAAGATATTTGAACTCCATACCTAATTTGAATTGAAAGTATTTGTTAAGCAGCTCTGACCTGAACTTCTCATACTTTGGCCTGGTAGGTTTGTCATCCATGTCACTTTCAACAACATCTGAACTATGAAGTTCCTCACTAGAATAATCCACATCTTCACAGTTTGTTGTATTCCTCCGAGAACATGATCCTAATACACTTTTGGGCACTAACACATTCAACTTTTTTACCTTGCTCATTGATTTCATCTTTTACGGATCCTTGGAGGCACTAAGCTTGACTCTCATTGATTTCCAATTGACATCCACCCTATTCTCACTTACTGGAAAATCTACATGCACTTGTTCAAATTCTTCCTCTTCTACTTCACATAATCTTTCCTCTTCATTGTCATCGAAACATTGTCCCACATCAACATCAATATCAGTGTTATCATCTTCACTAGAAGCATTGAAGCCATCCACATTAGGCTGAAGCACATTGGTAATCACGTCTTTTACACCATGCTCTACCTATAGATGGCCATCAACCTTACTAGCCATGTAGTGCTTAACAATTTCTACAGCTTGTGCATCATCAACAACATTTATAAAACCTTCGTCCACTTGAGGAATCTTTCTCTAGAGCCTAAAACTATAATAGCCCCAATCCTTAACCAGACTAACAACTTCAAAAAAGCTCCATTTATCTTCGTCATGCCCTTCAACAATCGTCTCACTACCCCCTTTACAATATGTGTGACGGTCTTAAACAAACCCCCCCATGAGGAAATATTAAGCTAAACACACCCATATCTGCAAGTAACAAAGTTTAAAAGTACAATTTTTAGAGAGTTACTCAGTTGGGACCACAACATTGTACTTGGATGAAAAAAAACCTTTGAGAAACAAACGTACCTTTTAAAGAAACAATCTTCTGGATATTTTTTTTACCAAGGAACTAACGAAGGAAGATGAAGACTTGTTGACGAAATGCGTGTTGAATAAGAACCCTAATAGTTAGGGTTTGAATTGAGACAAACTCAAATGTCCAAAATTCTAGCTATTATGTTAGGAAAACAAACAAGAGTATCATTGTCATTGTACACACTAATTAAATGGTGTGAAATTACTTTTCATAAAAAAAATTAAAAAAGATTGCCACATCATTATTTTTGATGATGTGGTCAGATAAATGTTTAAATAGGAATTTTTGAAATTTGTTAAAGCTAACCTTATAAAATTTTTTTTTCGCAGAGTTTTTTCTTAGAGGTGAAAATAAATATTAATCCTAAATAAAAAAAATAGTACTCTAGAATTTGTATTCAATATTAACTATTTGTATGAAGAGTAAAATAAAATAAAACTAAATGTATTAAGAAAAACCAAAGACGAAGAAAAGGTAGAAGAAGCGAGAAAGGAAAGGTATTGAGATAAAGCAAATGAAAGAGTAAATCCGAATCAAGTAGTGATTAAGAAGAATCAACAATGGAGTGTAGCACTCATGTCTCACTCACACTGTAAAATTAAATTTTAATATCTCTCATTTTTGTGTATGAAATTCCATTTCCGAAGCATTTCCGATCCAGAGAAAGAGAACCCTTTGTGACAGCTGTATCCAGAGAAAAAAGATTTAGATTAGATTTTTCGTGTGGTTATTGGTTTCTCTCTTCGCAAGTGGCGAGATCCATCTCGCTCCCACTCGCTAGGGTTTTTGATTTCGCCAGATGGCGACTTCATCTTCTTCAGCGTCGGCGTTGTCTACCAGTTCAAGCTGGCGTGAAGGAATGTCCTCCGATAACGTTAAAGGTTTAGTTCTTGCTCTCTCGTCGAGTTTCTTCATCGGTGCTTCTTTTATTGTTAAAAAGAAAGGTTTGAAAAAGGCCGGTGCAAGTGGTGTTAGGGCAGGTATAATTTGTTCTCTCTATGAATCTTACTTTAATTTCACTCTTCGATCCGGTGAATTGTGGTGTTGTAGTTTTGTTTTGATGGCTTTGGACTTTACTTGTTTCGTGTTTATAGCATGGGAATTTGTTGCCGAATTATGTTTACTTGATACTGTCGACTTCATTTTTGTAGTTTATGATCGTGCTTGAAACGGATTATTAGTTTTTCTTAAGATCTGGAATCTTGGAGGTTTTACTTTTTCTTTTCAATGGACAAGTTTTGCTATGGATTATTGGTTCATTTGGTAGATTAGGTGTTTGTTGTCTTTGAATATGAGTTCCGGATTTGAAGCTCTTTACAATTCTTTTCTTGTGCTCTTTGTCATTTGTCATGAGGATAACTGAGTTCGTCATGGCCTGATCTTGATGTTAATGTTATAACATGGTGAAAATAGAGGTTGCTGTGGCCTAAAATGTCGGGGGTTTTATGTTGGCAGATTTGGGTTTATAGGGGTTGGATTGAGAAACTGCCTAATTTTAGCGCTGTTTCAATTGTCATGGAGAAAGTGGAGTTTGTTGTGGCCTGATCTGATGCTAATGTTAATTGTTAACATACGGTCGAAATGGAGTATGCCGTGGCCTAAAACGCCAGGGGTTTCCTATTGACATATTTGAGCATATAGGAGTTGGATTGATAAACTGCCTAATACTGTGTCTCAAATGTCATGGAGAAAATGGAGTTTGTTGTGGCCTGATCTTGATGTTGATGTTAAAATATTGTGAAAAAACTGTCTACAAGTTGAACAGTTTTCATGTCGCTTGTTGCTACTCATCAGTATAGACATCTTTTACGTTTCTCCTACATATAATTATATTATGTTAAAATGAATTGGATGCTTGTCATTTCTAATGGCTAAGCTTGGTTTATGTATAGACTGGGTAGGGGTCAGGTTTCGTTTTTTTGCCTCATATTTGTGTTTATAGTTTATACACAATCAAGTCATGTGCAACGGTAGCTAACTTTCAAAATGATTCTTTTGCAGGAAGTGGAGGCTATTCGTACCTGTATGAACCGCTTTGGTGGGTGGGCATGATAACAAGTGAGTCATTCATGATTCTGTTTATTGTGGATTGATTATTAAATTAGATGTTGGTCTTTATTTTCATTAACAACTGTCTGTGCAACATCTTCTTGTCAGACATTGGTGAACAGAATTTATTATTTTTCTGTCATCCCCATAACTCATTTTTCAATTTCTAGTCATTTTACATTGACAGAAAGTTATGTAGCTATGGATCTAAACTTGCTTAATGTTAGCTCCACGCAGAGAACCCTAAGAAATCCAAATAGGGGTGTTCTTCTATATGTTTTTCTCTCATCCGTGTATGAATTATTAACTCTTAGCAAAAAGTCACAAGTTTAGGTTAAGTTGCATTACTTTGTAATATGTTGTCCAGATTTGTTGTATAAGTAAAAAAGTTGCCAAAACCTGCACCATTTTGGCTTTTCCGTATAATGCTTTTACTTTTTTTTTTGTTACTTTCACACGTTTTCCCAGGGAATATTTCTACATTCCAATCCACGTTACCAACAAAATATCTGCATACAAATGTTGACCTGGTTTTCTGACAACAGATGATACTGAAAATGGATTAAAATGCCTGTTCTAACAATGTCTATTTCAACAGTGATTGTTGGAGAGATTGCCAATTTTGCAGCATATGCATTTGCTCCTGCTATATTGGTCACTCCTCTTGGCGCTCTTAGCATTATTATCAGGCATGATAAAATTTAAGCTTCATACTTATGAACTACTCTTGATAAATTCTGATTTTTGATGTTGTCCCGCAGTGCTGCTCTTGCCCATATTATCTTACGGGAGAGGCTACATATATTTGGAGTTCTTGGTTGCGCTTTGTGTGTTGTGGGGTCTACAACAATTGTTCTCCATGCTCCTCAAGAAAGGGTAATTGAATCAGTGCCAGAAGTGTGGGGTCTTGCTATGGATCCAGGTTAGCCATATTTCAGCCTTGAAATAATATCATATTGTCATCCTATTACTAACCAAACTCCAATCTTTCTTTTGCAGCCTTTCTCTTTTATGCAGCATTGGTTATAATAGCTACTTTTATTCTTATCTTCCACTTCATTCCTCTATATGGCCAGACACACATAATGGTTTATGTTGGTGTCTGTTCACTTGTAGGTTCCCTATCGGTATGTCTCATCATCTAGTTGTTGACGAATAGTCCTTGTTTTCCGCTGGCTCTCTGTTTTTGTTTTTCCTTTTACGCACTTATGTTGTCAGGTTCTCTTTTAATAGGTTATGAGTGTTAAGGCTCTTGGAATTGCCATAAAGTTAACATTGTCTGGGATGAATCAGCTAATTTACCCTCAAACTTGGGTATTCGCGTTAGTTGTAACTGTTTGTATTCTTACGCAAATGAATTATTTAAATAAGGTATGATAGTTTTCTTGTTTCTTGATGCCTATGTTAATTTGAAGTATTATCTTATATTTCCACAGTGCACTTATTTGGTTTAGTTAACTCTATTATTCCATTGAAATTGGTGAAAGTATCATGTGTTTTACACTTTATTTTGGTGAATGCCTTTTGATTTTAAAACACTTTACATGTGTACTATTTCGTTGATTGTATTGATAAGAATATTAAATTGTTCATGTGGTGATTGTTATTCTTCTCATCTGGCTTATGCATGATATTTTTCTTGAACATTAGTCTCTTTCTCCTCTCCATCTCTCTCTCTCTCCCTCCCTCCCCCCTTATCACTCTATGTCTTTGAGCACATTACTGGCACATACGACCTCAAGATCTTTTAACTAATTTCTGCAATTGCTTGAGAATTTTATGTGATGATTTAAAAATGAAGAAATGCTTTGTCATATCATATCCACTGCTAAGTGAATAAACATTATAAAACATTTTAAAAGTGGTGAAATGTAAAGCATTTGTTTTCAAATGATAAAGCCACAAAATCTTGATGGTAGAGTTGACAAAAAGGTTAGGAAGAGGTTTTATCAACAAGGAAATTTTGAAACCCTTCAACAGTTTATCAACAAGGAAGACAAAGAGAGTTTCATACCCTTAAAATATGTTTCAAGTTTCACCGATGTGGCATGCCAACAAGTGAAAACCCGTGGCAATTTTAATGTAATTTGTATTAAAAATTTGTGGCTTCATATGAGTGTGAGTATGTGAGGTAACTACTAACTTCTGATTCATGGGAAATATTGTTGAAATGAAAAGAAATCGCTAATTCATAAAGTAACATAATGAAGAACAATCATTAAAAATGAGTTTTTTTGGTAAAAAATGAAAGCATGAAAAAAAAGAGATCCAAAGAGGAGAAATAATGAATACATTATCCATTTCACATTGTGAAGTTATTTTGCAGTTCATTGTGGCAGTTCTGCTATAGTAAAGATAATGTTTTTCCTTAAGACACTTCATGCTTTACGCCATTATTTATGAAAGAGAATTAGTGCTTGAAGTTGACGCCGTATATTCGAATGCATTGCAGGTGGATAATGAATAGGAAGATGTGATGATGCAAGTGTTATGAATGGTTTAATAATTTAAATGCATATAAATGCAGGTTTAGGTATCTGATTTGTCTATGTGAAAAAGCCCAACATTTTCTCAAAAACTTAGAACTTAAATGTGCAGGATTAGAATGGAACTTCAGTATACAGTTCCCAAATCCTAGATGTTGTTTTGGGCTTTATCCTGCTACAAATTAATATTGTATAGTAACTTTTACACATTGATACATCTATTTTGGGTGGCTAGTTAATTTATGCTATAATTTTCATCTCCATCAGGCGCTGGATACTTTCAATACGGCAGTGGTATCACCCATTTATTATGTTATGTTCACAACATTAACCATCGTGGCTAGTGTTATCATGTTTAAGGTAAGTTTTGTTATGAGACTGATATCTTTTGCGAATACTTTGTTGCTTAATTTTAGTTTTTATCACTAAATTTTTTCACATAATCCAGACCAGCTGCATAGTTTATAACATGTGTTTTCTGAAACCTATTGTTGAATGTTGATCTGGTTTATTTAAAGCATAAAACATCTTTCTGTACACTGCATTATGCATTAATCCATGTGGACATTACTGCTTGCTTTTAATGTAACGGCAAGATAGAAAGCCAAATATAATTTATTGCCACAGAGAAGTTCAGATATAAGATTTCATTTATGCATTTCCATGTTGCTCCGAAATGCTTCCTTAGCCACTCCTAGAAAGTTGGAGACATTGTGGTCGTCTAATGGTTTAGATTTTGGCATACTTGTTAAGACGATATCTTATGTCATTTTGTTTTATTATCATTGCAATATCTTTAAAGGTACAGGTTGTTGGCTAGAACTACAATAGCAAACAATCAAGGCCTTTTATTTATTTATTATAATTTAATAGTTATCACTTAAGATGTACTACCTCTGGTCCTTAATATAAGAAAAAGTTTACTTTTTAGATTCATTGAAGAATCAATGTATTTGTACTATAAGTAATCTATATACATTGATTCTTTAATGAATCTAAAAAGTAAATTTTATCTTATATTTAGGACCGAAGGGAGTATTTCATAACTTGTAGATTTTTAAAATGAAGTCTCTAACATTAGGGCCGAAGGGAGTATTTCATAACTTGTAGATATTTAGGTCCGAAGGGAGTATTTCATAACTTGTATTTCATAATATAGTTGCTTTTAAAATCAATCCTCCCATAAAGAGGGTAGTGTGACAATATCAATTGAGTATCTTTATTTGAATGAAATTTGTGTTACAATATCAATTGAGTATCTTTATTTGAATGAAATTTGTGTTACAATATCAATTGAGTATATGTTTATTTGAAGAAATTTGTGTTTTGTGGCATGTGTAAAAATATGACATTCTGGGTCTATTTTAAGAAATGGTATTTTATACCCTATTCCAGAATGACTACTATAGTCTCTAAAATCATTATACTTTCTTAGTATTGATATGAGTTTTAGGATGTCACACAAGACTCAGACACATTTGTCAGGAGCAATAAATGTCACTGCAAAAACAAGTTGCTTTTTTTCGTGCCACACATATTGGTCATGGTACCAGAGAAAGTAGGCTAGTATAACCGTTTAGTTACATATGTATTGAACTTAGGATTATAGGTCACACATTAATAATTGATTTTAACCTTCATTTTGATTGTTTTCGCGTTCCAGGTGCAGATTCGATAGTTTAGATATTTTTATCATATCAAATATCTGCCTGTCCATTGTTTTGCTATTTGAAGGTTGATCTCTGATTGTGTATTAAACTTGATACCAGGACTGGGATCGGCAAAGTCCAACTCAAGTTATCACAGAAATATGTGGATTTGTGACAATACTTTCAGGAACTTTTCTTCTGCACAGAACTAAGGATATGGTGGCTGATGGTAGGTGAAAATTTCACATAACTTAAATTTCCCTCTCTGGGGCTTGCAATGCACTTCTGGGTGTAAGGTCTTGCCATGTTAAAACACGATTATTAATGTTATCTTCTTTTACATGTTTACAAGGTTCATCTATTAAACTTAATAAGCATTCAGAAGAAGACGTGTTTGATGACGTTGAAGGGATTCCCCTTAGAAGGCAAGAATCCATGAGAGCAGCGCCATGATATATTCTTTGCTTCACATCTTGAATATCTCAAGAGCTTCAGGTGTTGGGGAGGGGCTTTACCTAGTGTTTCATGTATTTTACCGATTATTTCCCTCCCCATAATATTTTTTCCTGATACAGTTTGGAGTGGATGGATGAGAGCTTTCTGATCTTGTCTTGTACACTTCTCTACACTCCATACTGAAGAGAAACACCAATGTAATTTTCTGCACGCTGATTATATAGTGTACCCCAGTTAAATGAAAGTATTGACCATCAAGTTTTGGACTGGACAGCGTAGCAATGTTTTTATCAGTACCTTTCAATGTAACTCACCCTATTCCTCTCCGCACTTGTCAGAAAAATATGGAAGTTATTATATGTAGATTTTAGAGTCAAATGAACGAATTGTTTAATACATGCCAAAGCCTGGAAGTATCATTTTAAATATGAATATTATAATTAACAAGATGCACAAGCACATTGCATGATCACACAACACTTTTTTCACTCAAAACCCTCACCAAAACCATTCTATTCTTTATCCACATTTTCACTCAAAATCTTCAATCTTGTGTTTCATCACTTCAAAGGGAGGAATAGAAGTTGAAATTCCAGTTAAAGTCATTTATTTAAGCTTGTTTGTTTTGAAAAATGAATGTTTATTTCAGAGATACATTTTCGGAATGATTGCGAATTCAATTTTGGTATCTGTCTGTGTTTATTTTTTAACTCTGTTAATAACATTAGTGTTTATTGTTTACACCGATGTTTTTTCCAAACAAGTTGTGTCTCACTATTAGTGGTGTTGTAAATGTGGTAGATATTGACAATCAATTTTAAAATGAGCAAGAGTTTGATTCTCGTGATCACATGCTTTAATGAATTCGTACGGAGGTCTCCAAACTACAATTTGATGTGATTATCAGAAGCTCCGATAATGGTTCAGATAGAAGATGTGCTTTTGTGACAATGACATACAAAAGAAGCGAAAAATATAGACCTTATATTCAAAATTTTAAATAAGATGACACCAGTTCAAGAAAATGTGAGTGCCTCTTTAAGGTGCGTGGATATATGTTGGCAAATAAAAATTGAAGATTTGATGTCATATGTGGTTTGCGTAATACTGATTTGTTCGAAAAGTTAGTCGACCATCAAATTGTGTGTCGGTCATGCCAGAAAAGAAGGATTGTGTTGCTGACATGACATTGAATTTGGTTCAACTAAAAAATATACTTACAACTTTGAAACGTAAAAGACAGAAAAATATCTCAAATATCAAACAAGTGTACAATATTCGATTCCAAACTAACAATGCGCTTATGGAGGATATAACTGAAATGCGACAACTCTTGAAACTGTTGGATGATAACAATTATGTGTCTAGGTATCGAACGTGCGAGAATGAAGTTACCGTTAGAGATATATTTTGGACTCATCCTGATTTCATAAAGTTGTTCAACATGTTTCCTATGGTGCTCATACTTGATTCAACCTACAAGACCAACAAGTATAAACTTTCATTATTGAAGATGGTTGGTGTTACCTCAACCGAGAAGACATATTCGGTTGGTTTTGCATTTCTTGAGATGCCTAAAGTGATTGTTACTGACCGCGATACCGCATTGATGAATTCAGTTGCAAATGTATTTCTTTCTTCTTACGATTTGTTACTGAATGCAACGTTGAAGAATTGGTTGGAAAATAATAAGGGAAATTTGTGTAGAGATTGAGACTCTGTGAACCAAATGACTCAGAACCAATATAATGAGATATAAACATCATTTGGTCGAAACATCACAATTTTATAACACATATTTAAAGACAACAACCTTATTCTTAGTTGGTCGACAACATATCTCGAGCGGGTTTGAATTATATTTTTCACAAGGTTAAACGAGTTGATAATGTAGACTCCGATAGCGTAAAATGTGGATGCACAATTGTGAAAACGTATGGTCTCTCACATGCTTGTGTTTTTGCAAAAAAAAAGGTGAAATTTGGTAGCCCAATAAGAATAGATGAGGTTTGCACTCGTAATGAAATATGGTAAATCGAATATCTCTATGTTGACCAAATGGTAAGTGATACAAGAGAGTTTTTTTGAAAGCCGATGACAACACAAAACTCCACATTAAAGAACAACTAAGGAAGATTGCTTATCCGGAAATCATCGACTTGAAACCACCCTCTCAACCGATGAAAACAAAAGGTGCTCCGAAGAAACTCAAGCCTACACCGAATGACAATTCGACGGCATGGTCTCCTTCATATTTTGAACATGTTAACAAAGTTTTTCCCAATTCACAAACTCTAAAATCTCAAAAAAGTGTTGTCAAAGGAGAGCAAACCACCTCTTTCGCCGCCTTCGCCAAATATTACACTCATTGATGAGGTGTCAGTTTTTATGCATAAATACTTTGAGCGGATCATCAATGTTGAGGGGGACGATAATTGTGATTATCGAACTGTTTCGACTTTACTCAGTAAAATGAGAAGATAATCATACACTTGTCTGTCATCAACTTAACCAAAAATTGAGGACTCATAAAGAATCATACACACAACTGTATGGAAATAAATAACGCTTCAATGAAGTTTCTGTGTTTCTTTTTCCTTGCCTTAATGGGCCGATACCAGAGGCAAAATGGACACGCTTCCCTGAAATGATTCACCTCGTAGTATGTGCATATGATAAAGTGTGTGATGATCTTAGACAATAGAGTTTTTTGAAAATCTATTTCCGACTGCGTATCACCCCACCTAAAAATCCAAATGATTATATTATGTGTATTGGATGGCGCATCTTATAACACCCTGATTATTTAATTAAATATCGTCGTATGTTTGGTTTTGTTTTGCGATGAGTTTCTAAGTTGGTTTGAATAAAGTTGAATAAGTCGATTTAAGTTGCATTGTTGTTATTTGGACTAAGTTGAATTAATTAAGTGTGGGTTATTAGTGGAATTGTGGTAGCTTGAAAAATGGGCTTGTTTGGTAATTGGAAGTAGTAATTGTGGTGTGTGTGTGTGTGGTTTAGGCCCAATAGAATTATTAAGACTAATTAAAATAAAACCATAAGTTAAGTGGTATTAATGGAGATATGTTAACAGTAAGAAGAACAAAAGTTGGAAAAGAGGTGGTTACATGAAGTGCATAGGAGAGGCCAAAGCTAGGGGTTCCGATCGAAAAGTGTTAGAGTCGCCTTCAATCCAAAGGTAAGGGTGGATTTCTAACCTTATAATCGGGAACATATGATGAATTTGTATGGAATTGGGTATAGGAATCATTGCTGTTAATTGTTGTTTTGTGTGGAAAAATAAATTGTTTTGATAAATGAGTTGTTTTTTTATTAATAAGTTGTTTGATGAATAAGTTGTTTGTGATAAATAAGTCATTTAGATAATTAAGAGAAGTATGATTGTGTTGAGTTGTTGTGAATCACCATGTTGAATTAATTTAGAATTCGTCTGAGAAGAATTACAGAGTTACAGAGAAACAAAGAGCGCAACCGATTTGGCTGTGGGACGACCGTCCCTTAAGCTTGACGACCATCTGGGATTTGTGACGTCCGTCACATCCCTAGGACGAAAGTCACAAGTTGTGTCGAGGGTCACCAAGTGTGACGATGGTCACACGGGTCTGGAGGAAAATTTGTTGTTTTGGCTATGTGTTATGTGTTTGCAACATTGACTGATCATAATTCACTTCAAGTAGCATAATTAAGTTGGAGAATATTATTATAAGTATCATAGGTCCAAATAATCAATTAACAGAGAATTAATAATTAATATAAAGATGAATTAGTTGAAGAAAATCAAATGACTGTGGAATAATATCAGTGGCAGGTTTGGTATGTTAGTTGTTGTCATGGATTAAATAGAAGCAAAGTAATAAACTAGTAATAAGTAGTAATATTAGAGCGTAGTAATTAGTTTAATTAATCGGTTTAGTCGGTTCTTTGTGAATAAGAGTGTGGTGTAATTCTTGTACTTGCATTGTGTTGATTTGTTGTAAGTTGAAAATTTGCTGGTTATTGTTGTATGTTGCAATGCCTTATAAATGACAAGATTATGAGTTGCAGACCTTTGACCAAAGTTGGATGTTGTTGTTTTATTATGTTGTTATAGTTGTTGTTGTTGTTTGATAATTATGTTGAGTCGCATAACATATCATTATTCAAGTTGGACCTGGTTGCTCGGTAAGTTGGCCTGGATTGACAAGAATAAAGTTGAAGGCTTATGCCTTGTATTTACGCCTCTATTGATTGACATGATTATAAGTTGGGAGTTTTGCTCCGTTGGTACCACATGCATCACATTTGTCTAAGTTGCATATCAAGTTGCATATTATGTTGTCATGTTGTATCTTGTGTGGGTTCCTAAGTTGTTTGTGAAGTTGTGAAGTGATGATTTTTGTGATTTAATTCAATATGTTATTTATCATATGCTTGATTATATTTTTAGATATTCCATCCTTTCTGTTTGAATGTTGCCCTCTGTTGGTAACGTGTAGGTAATCCAGAGTAGGACGGAGTACTTTAGTAGATTTGAGTCGGTGTTGTTGCTCTGATACGTAGCACTCGGGGGGATAACCCTTGTTTTATGTTGATGTTGACGATTGTCATAGTTGCTGAATTTTAAGTTGTTTAATTAAAGAATTGTTGTTTTCTTAAGTTGTTTTGATGTTGAACATAATTTAAGTTATTTTTGATGAATCCACTGCGTAGTAATAAAGTAGTTGTTTTAAAGACTTATCAGGTGTTGCAATGATGTTTTTAAAGTCGAAATGTATCATCTCAATTTAATTTTGTTGAAATTTTTATACCTTGTTTTAGTTAATAATTATCAGGTAGAATTGGGGTGATACATTAGTGGTATAAGAGCAGGTCGGTCCGTCCGACCAAGTTGTCGAGTCGTAGTTGTTTAACAATCGAGTATTGTTATATAGTTCTAACTTTGGTTGTGTTGTAGTAATTAAGTTGATATGGATGGAAGGAATGATGTTGCGATGCTTGCTGCTATGCAAGCAATGGATCAGGCTATGCAAAATTTGCCGAACGCTGGTGAGGATGTTGGATCTCGTAGTTTGGCGACTTTTCTGAGAGAAAATCCGCCTACCTTTAAGGGTAAGTATGATCCTGATGCAATGTTGGATTGAGAGGATCTTTCATGTGATGGATTGAATTCCAACGAAGAAGGTTCGGTATGGGACTCATATGTTAGCAGTCGAAGCTGATGACTGGTGGCTAGAGACTCGTCAGAGATTGGATGCTGCAGGTGAGGAGATCACTTGGGTTCTGTTTCGTAGGGAATTCCATAGGAAGTATTACCCAGAGGATGTCCGTGGAAAGAAGGAGATTGAATTCCTCAAGATGAAGCAAGGTAACATGTCGGTTACTGACTATGCTGCGAAGTTTGTTGAGATGGCCAAGTTTTATCCGCACTACAATGAGCCGAATGCTGAATTTTCGAAGTGTATCAAGTTTGATAATGGGTTGCGTCTTGAGATTAAAAAGGTTGTTGGATATCAAAAGATTTGTGTCTTCGCCGATTTGGTTGATAGTTGCAGGATCTATGAAGAGGATAACAATGCTTATTATACGATTATTAATAAGAGGAAAGGCAAGCACCATCAGAGTCGTGGCAAGCCTTATGATGCTCTAGCCGGAAAAGGTAAACATAAAGTGACTGATGGTAAAAGGACTAGTGGGGGAGATTCTCCTGCTGATATTGTTTGTTTCAAATATGGGAAACCTGGTCACAAGAGTAATATGTGTACTGCTGAGGCTAAAAGGGGTTTTCGTTGTGGTAAGACTGGGCATGCAATATCTGAATGCAAGCGTAAGGAGATGGTCTGCTTCAACTGTGGTGAAAAAGGACACATTGGTAGTTAGTGTGAGAAGCCAAAGAAGGCACAAACGGGAAAGGTGTTCACGTTGGCTGGGACTCAGACAACTAATGAGGACAGACTCATCCGAGGTACATGTTTCATTAATAGTACTCCTTTAATTACTATTATTGATACTTGATCGTGCCTGGAGATCAGGATCCGATACGCCTGGCTTCCAGAGCTGATGAAAGACGGTCGGTGAGGAGAGAAAGGGGGTGTACCTGCAAGGCACTCCGATGCCAAAGTAAGTAACCGAGCAAAGAGTGAGCAAGTACGAGGATTAAGGTCAGAGAATTGAATACCTGACCCTCTCAAATGAGAGGGTTTATATAAGGGGCTAAATGGAAGATTATTGGTCCATATTGTGAGGCGCAGATCGAGGAATCCGTAAAAATAGGTAACGGTCAAAACTAGCCGTTGGTGAACTTTGTCGTGGTCGGCATGCTTGTGGTCGACAGAGACCACTATTCTTGTTTCTGCTCGACGTCGAGCACTTCTATCGAGTTGGCTTGCTTGGCCCAATTGTGGGAATTGTGCCAGTCCAGAACAGGAGCCCCCCAAGTTATTGCTCGTGCGAAAGAGCAGTGACTTAGTAATGATTTCGTGCTTGAGGACGGGCAATGTCAAGGCTAGGAATTTTACGCTGCCGACCTTCGAGGAACGGGCAGCCTGTACGTTGCTCGACGGGAGAATGTGAAACGAAAAGCTGGAATATTTGGGGATTCACGCTCATTAATGATTTGACGGCTAGCCTATGGGCTAGCGTGTAGGGGTCACGCGTGCTTGCACGTGTTTTCCCTCTTATAAATAGGGTTCCCAGGCCCCATTCTGAACTTTTCGCTTCATCTTCTTCTCCGACGCCTTGCTCGTTCAACTATCACCACTCCCAGCCGTCGACCACCGCATCTCCTTGCCGACCACCGTTTCTAGAACATACATCTTCTGCAAAAATGTCTTCCCAAGCACAAGGTACGGTTCTTTTCGCTGTTTTCGGTGTTTATAGTTTAGATATCATAGAAATGCATGTGGTTTAGGATAGTTTTAACGGTAGCTGTAAATGTGATAACCGGAAACTTTAGGACTTCTGCCACCGTTGTTGGTCGGCCGCAAAACCCTAACTCATGGTCGACACAGGTGTTGGTCGACCATGACTTGGGATTTGATAAGTACTTAGGTTAGATCCCGTAACTCATGACGTTGGGCGTAAGCCATCGCTCCGAGCGATGGTCAGCCAGGGCTACAGCTCGGGATCTAGTCCCTGAGCTGGTGCGCGCCCTTTCACTTGTCGAGCGGTGGAAGGGTGGATTTAATATTCTTAATCGAATTCACTGACGCCTTTCCTCTGCTTTTCAGGTGAAAACTCGCTTATGGATCCGTTAGAGGTGTCCTCGGAAGAGACGTCCTCGGAAGATTCAGGATCTTCTGCGTCAGTCCCCTCTGGTTCCGGGAGTTCCTCGGGAGACTCGGGCGCGAGCACTACAAAAGAGGGAGCATCAACAGACTCGCCACAATGTCCCGAACAGACGAGGATTTCGCCCGAAGAATGGGTGGTAGAGGATCTGTTGGACAAGGTATCCTCATTTTCAAGGACTCGAGCGGAGCCGCTGTCTGTCGTCGGCAACCCTGCTGATTGGGTCGTTACTTGCCCAGGAGATGACGATCGTATCATCTCGGATTTTGGGGGTCGGGCGTTCTCCATGTACGAGTATGCAGTTTCGGTCCTGGGGGTAACTTTGCCCTTCAGTGACTTGGTGTGTGCTGTGCTCGGGCACCTGTGCGTCGCTCCTTCCCAGCTGCACCCTAACTCGTACGCATTCCTGAAGGCGTTTGAGTTGACGTGTGCCCATCTGGGTGTTGGTGCCACGCTTCCTCTGTTCTTTCGTTTGTTCTCCATGTAGCGTCAAGTCGGGCGTGGAACTGATCGGAAGGGGTTCGTGTCTTTTAAACAGAGGACGAAGATTTTCAAGGCCCACTCAGAGTCTATCTGAGCCTTCAAGATGGACTACTTTCTGATTAAACCCGCGAGCGCGGTGGCTGTGAGGGCGATGAGTTTTCTGGGGATAGACACCGATGAGAATGACGAACCCAAGCTCGATGATCAGGGGCAGGTGATCCCGAGGAGGCTTTGGCTGTTCCCCTTTTCCTGGAGTTACGCCCATTACGAGAGGTCTGTTGGCGAGTTCGTCCAGGTGGGGGACGCTTTAAATGAAGATGACGCGGCCAGTTTTGAGGCCTTCAGAAGGTTGATAGCGTCCTTTACTCCGACCCCCCTGCTGGATGGAGAGGGGAAAGTTATGCTCGATCAGGATGGGGGGGAAGCTGTGGAGCGTCCCCTGATCGATGTTACAGAGTTACTGGCCTGCAATACCGGGCAGGAAGTGACCGACTTCTTTGGTATCTGTTTTATTTCTATTAGTCGTATCTTTGATTTAATTCTGTCGTCCATGGCTGATCTAATCTTTTTTCTTTTTCAGGTTCTCTGTCGAACCCACTTGATAAAATCCAGGAACGCCTGCGCCAGCAGCAAAAGAAAAGGTCGAGGGTTGTGCAGACCAAACTGACCGAGACAAGTGGTTCTGGGTCGGGCCCCCTGGTCCAAGGCTCTCCGAGCGCGTCAACTGGCTCCTTGATGAAGAAACACAAGTCCGCAGCGACTGTGGACCTGACGGCCAACGCTCCTCCGAAGCCGAAGCATGGGTTGCCGCCGTGCTTTGTGAAGCGGAATTTTTTCGAGGGGACGAGCATGGAGGTGGACCGTGCGGACTCCTTGTTTCTGGAAGGCATGGATCGTCCTGCCCGACGGTTGTCCCTGGCCCAGGACGCAAGTGCGGTCATGCGGGTCTTGACAATGGCCTGGTTGACGGCCGAAGGAAGTCCTGGGCAGGAGAGGGAGATGGGCAGGCTGAAGGAGCAGCTGGATGCCGCTGAGGCAAAGCTGAAAACGACCACTGAAGAGGCTAATGCCACGGCCAAGGAGCTGACTGAACGGGCCAACATCATCGCCAAGTTGGAGGTTGATAAGAAGAGGGTGTTGGAGCAGAATAAAAAGCTGAAGGACGCTTTCTGCCCAAAGGAGGACGAGGATGACGAGACTAAAAGCATGGTAACGAGGGCTCAGTTTCTTGCTCGGATCGACCAAGACATGGAAGATCTGAACTCATCAACTGAGCTCAGTTTCCAGAATGCGGTGGATCAGATAAGGGTCCTCCATCCCGACCTGGTCTTGGACGTTGGTTGAATCAGCTACCTGTACAAGGTCGAGGATGGCCAGATCGCGGTTCCTTCAGACCTAGTGGTGGATGATTCTCAGCCGGGGTCGATCGTTCAGCCTGATCAGCCTGAAGCGCAACCGGAGCAGGAGGAGGCTCGCCAGGAAGAAGGCCGCCCGGAGGGAGAGGGTAATTAGTTTCTGGCCTGTGTGCCTTGTAATTTTATGTCTTAGTTTTTCTTTTGGGGCGTAGTCCCCTTTGTAATTAAATATGAACAAGTCGGCCCTTCGAGGTCGCAATTTTGTGCTCACATTCTGATGTTAATTAATGGTCGTTTGTTTTGTTATCTTCGTTGTTCAATTGCTCGTCCGTCGGAGGACAGTTTTCTATATTTTAAATGCTAAGTGTTTGTCGTGCGTTTTTGCACTTGATTGGATGTGATTTAATGTGCACGGGGTTTGTTTGTGTTCCATTGGTTTGGGGGACCAAGTAGATTCTGGAGATTTCACTCCTGGTCGGTGCCCGGGCTAAGGTATTGGTCCGGGCTCCGTGGCTTGAACGTCCCATCGCGAGCTGGGGTTCGGCCTGGTCGTGGTACTTAGGCGACGTCAGACTCGTTTGAGTATCCGTCCGTGCGGCAAGTTTCTCTTTCCTCTGAAAGGAGATCCTGCTTGATTATGTTATTTTTGGGCTGTCGTGCTTGTACCTAGGCACGCAGTCTTCAGTCGGTCCTATCGCTCCTCGCTTGAGAGTTGAGCAAGGCGACTTTGTGAGTTAGCTGTAATATTGCTTGAGCTTCTCGGCGTTCCATGGCCGAGCAAGCTCTTCCCCATGTAAATTCTCTAAATAATAGGCTCCGTTTTCGGTTTTCTCTCGGACGCGATACGGGCCCTCCCAGTTGGGTGTAAACTTTCCCTCGCGGGGATCCCTGTGATTTCTTCTGAGAACAAGACTGCCTACTTCGAACGTTCGTCTTATGACTTTAGAATCGTACCGAGCGGCTATTTTCTGTTTGAGAATGGTCTCTCGAAGAGCAGCTTCTGATCGAACTTCTTCGATCAGGTCGAGCTCGTCTCTCAAAGCCTCGGAGTTGGTGTCTTGGTCCATAGGGGATTCTGTGCGTCTGGATAGGATGTGCATTTCTATAGGGATCACCGCCTCGGTTCCATACGCTAATCGGAACGGGGATTCCCCGGTTGTTGAGTGGGGTGTGGTCCTATATGCCCATAGTACGCTATGTAGCTCCTCGACCCAGTGCTTCTTATGCTCGTCCAGTCTTCGTTTCAAACCTCTTAGGATTACCTTATTTGCGGCCTCTGCTTGCCCGTTAGTTTGGGGGTGCTCGACCGAAGCGAAATGTTGTTTCGTTCCTATTGATGCGACGAATTCTTTGAAGTGTTTATCTGTGAACTGAGTGCCATTGTCGGTCACGATGGCGAGCGGTACCCCGAACCGGGCGAGGATGTTTCTCTTGAAGAAACAGAGTATGTTGAGCGCAATGATTTTGGCTAAGGCCCCAGCTTCTATCCAATTGGTGAAATAGTCGACGCCTACAATTAAGTATTTATTTTGACCGGACCCGACGACGAATGGTCCTAAGATATCCATCCCCCACCACGCGAATGGCCAAGGCGATGATAATGATTTTAGCTCGGATGGGGGTGCTATGTGCACATCCCCGTGTCGTTGGCATTTGTCGCACCTTTTCACGTGCTCCTTTGCGTCATGTTGGAGTGTGGGCCAATAGTATCCTGCCCGAAGAATTTTTCGAGCCAACGACCGTCCCCAGGATGTTGCGCATTGATTCCTTCATGGACTTCTCTTAGTACGTGCGGGATGTTTTCTTCTTCTACGCACCTGAGGAGGGGTGTAGAGAATTATCGATGATACATACGTCCACTCACTAGAGAATATGAGCATGCCCTTCGTCGTATGGTACTGGCCGCTTTTGGGTCGGTCGGTAATTCTCCCTGGAGGCCAGGAGAGGTGTGTATTCGTGGAACCGGCCGACGGGTCCTCGGTGCTCCCGCGGTTCACGGGAGCGATCGTCCTTTCTTTTGTCTCCTCCCCGACGAGATGTCGAGGGCTCATCGACTCGGTGGGGCTTCGCATCTTCACGACGTCGAGCGTCTCTTACCGAGTTGGATACTTGTTTTTCCTCATATTGGATGTAGGCTTGAGCTTTCAGTAAGAACGCGTCGAGGGTGGCAGGGGTCTCAATGACGACTGCTCGGTGAAAATCTGTTGACGGGCGCAGTCCTCGTTCCAGCAAATATTTCTTCATGTCGTCGGTTGTGGATACTTGGACCGCCTCTTTATTGAACCTTTCGATGTAAGTTCGTAAAGGTTCGTCCTTCCCCTGGATGATCGCTTCGAGCGAAGCTTCTGTCTTCGGATGCCGCCTTGATGCAGTGAAGTGTCTGGAGAACGTGCGTCCAAGTTGTTTCCAGGAGGTGATGGACTTAAACTCTAGGCTTTTGTACCATGTCATCGCTCCTTTCCTCAGCGTTGTAGGAAAAAGGCGACATTTGATTGCTCCTCGTACTCCTCAGTAATTGAGCAGTGTATCGATATTCTCGATATGCTCGTCTGGATCTGTGGTTCCGTCGTACGAGCCTAGCGGTGAGGGCTTCTCTAAACCTCTTGGAAGTTTAGCCACCATGATTTCTGACGAGAGGGGACCCCGAGCGTCCTCGTCGTCACTGGAGTTGAATGAAGGAGATCTGTGAGCGCGTTTCTTCGTTCGCCGAGGAGATGCAGATCTTGATCTGCTCCTTCTTGATTTTCTTGGAGGAGAAGATCGTGGAGAGGACTGGTGAGGACGCTTGTCGCCCGTTGATTCGTCAGCGTGCCCTTTCCTCTTCTTCCTGGCGGGAGAGGGAGTGCGCCTTCTTTGGGGTCTCGCGGGAGACGGTGGTCGACGAGAATTATCTTCGAGACGGGCGATTTTCTCGCCATGGGCGAGGAGCAACAGGTTTGTCTGATTCAGGATTTCGGCCAGTGCGGCGAAATCCGATCCTGAAGGAGTCGAGGGAAAAAGAGTCTCTGGGAGACTCTCCAGAGGTTGATCGCGATCAGGCGAAGGCGATGCTGTCTTCCCGTCCGGGTGATCTTGCACAGTTTCCTCGTGCGGAGGAGGATGAATGTTGCTCTCATGTTGCGTGAGAATCATGCCATCATTTGATCGGTTTTCTTGGTTGTCCCGAGCAGCCATGGATCTTGTTAAAACTTTGGTTCTTTGAGGATTTTGAGAGAAGAACGGGGAAATCAGCTTCCCACAGACGGCGCCACCTGATCGTACTTGGAGATCAGGATCCGATACGGCTGGCTTCGAGAGCTGATGAAAGACAGTCGGTGAGGAGAGAAAGGGGGGTGTTCCTGCATGGCACTCCGATTCCAAAGTAAGTAACCGAGCAAAGAGTGAGCAAGTACGAGGATTAAGGTCATAGAATTGAATACCTGACCCTCTCAAATGAGAGGGTTTATATAAGGGGCTAAATGGAAGATTATTGGTCCATATTGTGAGGCGCGGATCGAGGAATCCGTAAAAATAGGTAACGGTCAAAACTAGCCGTTGGTGAACTTTGTCGTGGTCGGCATGCTTGTGGTCGACAGAGACCACTATTCTTGTTTCTGCTCGACGTCGAGCACTTCTATCGAGTTGGCTTGCTTGGCCAAATTGTGGGATTTGGCCAGTCCAGAACAATACTGGTGCAACAAATTGTTTTATTGTTGCTGATTGTGTTGAAAGATTGAGTCTTAAGTTGTCTGCTATGAATGGAGAACTAGTCGCCGAGACTCCAGCTAAGGGATTAGTGACTACTTCTCCTTTGTGTCTAAGGTGTCCGTTGTCTATCTTTGATAGAGACTCTGTTATTAATTTGATGTGTTTGTCGTTGACCGAAATGGACGTGATTTTGGGGATGAACTGGTTAGAGTACAACTATGTTCATATCAATTATTATAGTAAGTCGGTGCGGTTTTCTACTCCTGAAGAGGAAGGAGTTGGTTGGTTGTCTCTTAGAGAGTTGCAGCGGTTGATGAAGGAAGAAGCTCAGATGTTTTTGTTAACGGAGATGTTGTCTATTGAGAGAAAATATAAGATTGAAGAGATGCAAGTGGTGCGATAATTTCATGAAGTTTCCCCTGATGAAATTCCTGATGTACCTCCAGAGAGAGAAGTTGAATTTGCGATTGATCTTGTACTTGATACTAGACCTGTGTCTATGGCACCGTACGTGATGTCTGCATCTGAATTGTCAGAATTGAAGTAGTAGTTAGAGGAGCTACTTGAGAAGAAGTTTGTGAGACCTAGTGTATCATCGTGGGGAGCTCCAGTGTTGTTAGTGAAGAAGAAAAATGAAAGTATGGGACTTTATGTTGATTATTAGCAGTTGAATAAAGTGACGATTAAGAATAAGTATTCGCTTCCGAGAATAAATGATTTGATAGATCAGTTAGTAGGTGCTTGTGTGTTTAGCAAGACTGATTTGAGATCGAGCTATCATCAGATTAAGGTGAAAGATGAGGATATTCAGAAGACGGTTTTCAGAACACGTTATGGACATTACGAGTATTCAGTGATACCTTTTAGTGTTACTAATGCGCTGAGAGTATTTATGGAATACATGAACCATATCTTTCATACCTATTTGGATCGTTTCATGGTGGTGTTCATTGATGACATCTTGATTTACTCCAAGTTGGAAGAAGAGCATGCAGAACACTTGAAGCTAGTATTGCAAGTTTTGAAAGAGAAAAAGTTGTATGCGAAGTTATCTAAGTGTGAGTTTTGGTTGAAGGAAGTTAGTTTCCTTGGGCATGTCATTTCAGGAAGTGGCATTATTGTGGATCCATCTAAAGTTGATATTGTGTTGCAGAGGGAGACTCCAAAGTCAGTTACTGAGATTAGAAGCTTCTTGGGACTAGCAGGTTATTATAGGAGGTTTATCCAAGGTTTTTGGAAGTCGGCACTTCCGTTGAGTAAGTTGACTTGTAAGATTAAGGATTTTCTGTGGGACGTTCAATGCAAACAACTTTTTACCGAATTAAAGAAGAGGTTGACATTGGCTCCGGTTTTGACATTACCGAATGCAGGGGAACCGTTTGTGGTCTATTGTCATGCTTCTATGATGGGTTTAGGAGATGTGCTTATGCAAAACAATAAGGTGGTTGCTTATGCATCAAGACAGTTGATAATTCATGAGAAGAACTATCCTACGCATGATTTGGAACTCGTTGCAGTTGTTTTTGTGCTAAAGATTTGGAGGCATTACATCTATGGTTCTAGATTTGAAGTGTTTAGTGACCATAAGAGTTTAAAGTATTTGTTTTATGAGAAAGAGTTAAATATGAGACAATGAAGGTGGTTGGAATGTTTAAGATTAACAATGATTTTTTGGACAGTATCAGAGAGGCTCAAAAGTTAGATGTGAAGTTGGTAGATTTGATGGTGGGAATCGATCAGTCTGAGAATAGTGATTTCAGGTTGGATGCGCAAGGTGTGTTGAGATTCCGTGATCGAATTTGTATTCCTAATGATGTGGAGATGAAGAGAATGATTCTTTAAGAGAGTAGAAGTAAGTTGAGTATTCATCCAGAAGCTACAAAGATGTATCAAGATTTGAAGAATTTGTTTTGGTGGCCCGGGATGAAGAATGACGTAGCGCGTTTTGTGTATACATGTTTAACTTGTCAGAAGTTGAAAGTTGAACATCAAGAGCCTGCAGGGTTGATGCAACCATTAGAAATTCCAGAAGGGAAATGGGATAGAATTTCAATGGACTTTGTCACGGGATTGCCTAATACTTCAAGAGGACCTGACTCTATTTGGGTGATTGTTGATAGGCTTACTAAGTCGACTCATTTTATTCCTATTAACATCAGTTTTCCAGTTGCTAAGTTGGAAGAGATTTAAACTCGCGTGATTGTTAAGTTGCATGGTGTGCCTTTGTGTATTATGTCAGATAGAGGTCCAAGGTTTACTTCTGAGTTTTGGAAGAGTTTGCAAAAGGCGTTGGGTTCTAAGTTGAGGTTGAGTTCAATGTATCATCCTCAGACAGATGGTCAAACGGAAAGAACTATTCAGTCGTTAGAGTATTTATTGAGAGCGTGTGTTCTTGAACAAGGAGATTCGTGGGATACTTATCTTCCTTTGATAGAATTCACTTATAATAACAATTACTATTCTAGTATTGGAATGACACCTTTTGAAGCGTTGTATGGTTGAAGATGTAGAACTCCTTTGTGTTGGCATGAATCTGGAGAAAGTGTAATGCTTGGACCCTAAATTGTTTGAGAGACTACTGAGAAAATGAAATTTATTCGAGATAAGATGAAAACTTCTTAAAGTAGGTAGAAGCGTTATCATGACAAACGAAGGAAGGAGTTGGAATTCCAAGTGGGTGATCATGTGTCTTTGAGAGTTACACCTGTAACCGGTGTTGGTCGTGCATTGAAGTCTAAGAAGCTTACTCCTCGTTTTATTGGTCCATATCAGATTTCAGACAAAGTTGGAAAGGTTGCATATAGAGTGGCTTTACCGCTTAATCTGTCAAATTTGCAAGATGTGTTTCATGTGTCGCAACTTCGGAAGTACATTTTAGATCCATCTCATGTGATTAGTATGGATGATGTGCAAGTACAAGATAATCTTACTGTTGAGACAATGCCTGTACGAATTGCAGATTGTGAAATGAAGACTCTAAGAGGCAAATAGATAATGTTAGTGAAAGTAGTCTGGTTGGGAGCAGTCAGAGAAAGTATGACATGGGAGTTGGAAAGCAAGATGCTGGAATCTTATCCCGAGTTGTTTGAACAAGGTAAGATTTTCGAGGACGAAAATGTTCTAAGTGGGAGAGAGTTGTAACGGCTTGATTATTTAATTATTTATTTAATTAAATATCGTCGTATGTTTGGTTTTGTTTTGCGATGAGTTGCTAATTTGGTTTGAATAAAGTTGAATAAGTCGATTTAAGTTGATTTAAGTTGCATTGTTGTTATTTGGACTATGTTGAATTAATTAAGTGTGGGTTATTAGTGGAAATGTGGTAGCTTGATAAATGGGCTTGTTTGGTAAATTGGAAGTAGTAATTATGGGTGTGTGTGTGTGGTTTAGGCCTAATAGAATTATTAAGACTAATTAAAATAAAACCATAAGTTAATTGGAATTAGTGGAGATAGGTTAATAGTAAGAAGAACAAAAGTTGGAAAAAAGGAGGTTACGTGAAATGCATATGAGAGGACAAATCTTTGGGTTCCGATCGAAACGTGTTAGAGTCGCCTTAAATCCAAAGGTAAGGGTGGGGTTCTAACCTTATAATCGGGAAAATATGATGAATCCGTATGGAATTGGGGTATAGGAATTGTTGTTGTTAATTATTGTTTTGTGTGGAAAAATAAGTTGTTTTGATAAATGAGTTGTTTCTGATTAATAAGTTGTTTGATGAATAAGTTGTTTGTGATAAATAAGTCGTTTAGATAATTAAGAAAAGTATAATTGTGTTGAGTTGTTGTGAATCGTCGTGCTTGATTAATTTTGAATTAGTCTGAGAAGAATTACAGAGTTACAGAGAAACAAAGAGTAACAGATTTGGCTGTGGGACAACCGTCCCTTAAGCCTGAAGACTGCCTGAGATTTGTGACGTCCGTCACATCACTAGGACGATCTTCACAAGCTGAGACGAGGGTTATTAAGTGTGACGATGGTCACACGGGTCTGGGGGAAAATTTGTTGTTTTGGCTCCATGTTTTGTGTTTGCAATAATGACTGATCATAATTCACTTCCAATAGCATAATTAAGTTGGAGAATATTATTATAAGTATCATAGGTACTAATAATCAATTAACAAATAATTAATAAGTAATATAAAGATGAATTAGTAGAAGAAAATTAGATGACAGTGGAATAATATCAGTGGCAGGTTTGGTATGTTAGTTGTTGTCATGGATTGAATAGAAGCAAACTAATAAACTAGTAATAAGTAGTAATATTTGAGCGTAGCAATTAGTTTAATTAATCAGTTTAGTAGGTTCGTTGTGAATAAGCGTGTGGTGTAATTATTGTACTTGCGTTGTGTTGCTTTGTTGTAAGTTGAAAAGTTGATGATTGTTGTTGTATGTTGCAATGCCTTATAAATGACAAGATTTTGAGTTGCAGGCCTTTGGCCAAAGTTGGATGTTGTTGTATTGTTATGTTGTTATAGTTGTTGTTTTTGATAATCATGTTGAGTCGCATAGCATATCATTATTCAAGTTGGAGCTGGTTGCTCGGTAATTTGGACTGGATTGGCAAGAATAAAGTTGAAGGCTTATGCCTTGTATTTATATATCTATTAATTGGCATGATTATAAGTTGGGAGTTTTGATCCGTTAGTACCACATGCATCACATTTGTCTAAGTTGCATATCAAGTTGCATATTATGTTGTCATGTTGTATCTTGTATGTGTTCCTGATATGTTTGTGAAGTTGTGAAGTGGTGATTTAATTCAATATTTTATTTATCATATGCTTGATTATATTTTTAGATATCTCACCCCTTCTGTTTGAATGTTGCCCTCTGTTGGTAACATGCAGGTAATCCAGAGTAGGACGAAGTACCTTAGTAGATTCGAGTCGGTTTCGTCGCTCTGATACGTAGCACTCGGGGGGATAACGCTTGTTTTATGTTGATGTTGACGATTGTCATAGTTGGTGAATTTTAAGTTGTTTAATTAAAGAATTGTTGTTTTCTTAAGTTGTTTTGATGTTGAACATAAGTTGTTTTTGATGAATACGCTGCGTAGTAATAAAATAGTTGTTTTAAAGACTTATTGGGTGTTGCAATGATATTTTTAAAGTCGAAATGTATCATCTAAATTTACTTTGTTGAAGTTTTTATACCCTATTTTCGTTAATAATTATCGGGTAGAATTTGGATGTTACACATCTCCACCATCCTTATCACGAACCCTCACATGCGTCTGTTGATGGGGTCAATATCTTGACCTCCTGCTGATCGAACGCTCCAGACTTTGCTTTGAGTCAACGATGTTTACTGGCGTTCATGGAACACCCTCCCTGCGTCCTGGGCCTCCTGATCCACCTTGGGCCTTGATCATTTTACTTTCAGTACCCCTGCTTTACTCTTTAACCTCAGCCCATTTAATTTAATTTATTTATTTGATTTTGTTTAATTTTCTTTTATAAAATTTATAAAAACCAAAAAAAACCTTTTTTTAATTAATTATTTTAAATCATTTATTTAATATAATTAATTTATTAATTATATAAAATAATTTTATTTAGTTTAATTAATTAATTAATTAATTTTTCTTTTAACATTTGAAAAACCAAAAAAATATTTTCATACTTATTTCTTTTGATTATATTTTGATTGATCTCTTTTCAATATTAAAATACCAAAAATATTTTTGTTAATTAATTATTTTAAATCATTTTATTTAATAACTATTAATTAATTAATTAATTAATTAATTAATCATATTAAATATTTCAATTTAATTTAGTTAATTAAGTTTTCCCCTTCGTTTGCTTTTATGTGTACGACATGTGTTTTTGTGTATGCTCGATCCTTCTTGCTTGTGATTTGATTATATGATGCTATGTTACACTTGTGTGATTTACTTTTGCATTTCGACCAATGTAAACACCCCAAATTTGCCCTCACTCATTTCACCATGGATTGTGATTCTTTTCATTTGCATAAGTTCAATCATATCATCTCATATTACATTTTTGCTCCACTGCATTGGTTCAAAGTCATCTGCATCTAGGGTTTGTGATTTGAGCCATCCCTGGGCTACCTGAGCCATTCCAAAGGTCTCCAATCATCTCAAGAGGGTCCATGTATGTTCAAGCATCATATTATATCCCCCAAGATCAAGAAAGTCAGAAAATCACAAGAACTGAGAAAGGCATGGAAGCAGAACCAGGTTTAACTGCACAGATGACCTAAAATTAGGGTTTTGGTCTCAGAGGCCATAACTCCAAATTTTTTGGTCATTCTTGTTTCTATTGGTCTTTATATGCTACAAGGATCATGCATACCAATTTTCATGAAGAAATTCAATGGGGAAGGCATCTGATCACTGGATGACTTCTTGAACAAGTCAGTGCAAAATCAGGGCATCTGAGGCCCCCAATTATCCAACCAAAGGGTCTTCTCCATCAATTTTGGATGCATATGATCTTTATTAGATCTTAGAAGAAGTTATAAGTTCACAAAATTGAAGAATTTCAAGCCATTTGCAAAATTGCCATTTTAGGAAAGTGACTTGTAATGTAAACTTGCCATTTTGGGAAAGTTTTTCAACCTCCTCTTTTTGATTAAAAAATGCTTCAAATGAAAAATTCTTGGTCATGAAAGTTGTAGATTAGATCATTCCCTTTTCAAAAAGTACAAGAACTTGATCTAATTCATCATAGAACTCAAGTTATGGCCTTGCAAAGTTGGGAAAAATCACAAAATTCCACTTATGCACCAAAGAGGAAAGTTTGCAAAAACACTTGCCAAAGCCAAATGTGACCTCTAATTGACTTCTAAGCATTTCACAAACATCATACATGACATAAAGTTCAGAATTTTCCAAAGAAATTCCAAGTTTCATGCCTTGAACTTTACAAAATCCAAAAGGGGCCAAAACTTCATGAATTTGCAAAATGGATCAAAACCTCTCACACATTTGCTGAATCACCAAAAAAACTTTTCCATGGTTATCCTTGAACCAAGCTGACTCGAGCCATGCCTTGAAACAACCATTGAACCAGCCCATACCTCAAGTACACCAACTCTTGACATTTTTGCAACTTGCCCATACCAATCAACATAGGCCAACACCCACCCTCTGACCTATCCCAACATGATATGTGTACCAAAAGCAAGCCATTCCATAACACAACACAAGCTGGAACCTCCAAGAACACAACATACACAAAATCCCCCAAATTTGCAAAAGCTATCGAATCTCATAACTCAGCCAACAAACATCAAAACTTCTTCCACCATTCAACTTTACACTCATTGCTGATCATTTCCCACCCTTCACTTTGCCCTAAAACACCCAGAATCAAAAACACGATTTTGGCATTTCATGAACTGAACTTCTGCTAACTTCATTTTGAGGCCATTTAAACTCCAACCAAGCATCACAAGCTCTTGAGGGGAGTCATTGGAGTGGATTTGAGGCAAAGAACTGGTCAGAAAGCTCCTGGTTTGAAAGCTCAACTTCAGGTAGCCATGGAATTTATTTTTCCAGAACCTTCATTTTATGTTATAGAATGATTCTATGTGTTCCCCTGATTGCCATGATATGTTTGGTTTAGAAAATAGTTGAGAAATAAGCATTTCATAAGCTTCTGAAATTTTTGAGATGTTTTTCGTTTTGCTTTGATTCATGTTTTTGATGATGAATAAATGAATTTTGATGGCTGATTCTTGATGGGGTTGATGTGGGGATCATTTCTAGAGAGTTTTAGGGCTTGGGGTTGCGTATTGAGTGAGATAGCTTGAGAGGTTAGCCGGAGAAGATGACCGGAACACTGTTCCGGTCACCTGAAAGTGTTTAGGGTTCAGATTAGGGCTTAATGACGTAATTAGTGTAGTTTGAATCTCAACAATCCAGATGCGCGCGCTGGTCAATTCCCTCCCTTTCCCATTCAAATATGGACCACTGGATCAGCTGACTTCCATTTTAATTCATTTAATTTTCATTTTAATTGCATTTCTTTCTACATTTTATTAAAAATAGCAAAACACTTTCAAATTTTTTTATCTTTTGCATTTCCCTTTCAAATATATTTCTCATTCTAAAAATAATTTTTACTTTATTTTTTTCCTAAATTTCGTATTTTTAAAATATTTAAGTGTTTATTTTAATTAATTAATGAGAATTAATTAATTAAAATACCATTTAAGTTTCTAAAAATCACCAAAAAATCATATTGAATTTTGATACATTTAGAAACATTATCAAACCCTTCACACAAATTTCTTTTTGGTTCTTGACCTATTTTGACATTTTTCTTTGGATTTAGGGT